>CM044434.1:132284521-132295553 GCA_024363595.1 Xenopus borealis
CATAACCTGCATTTATCAACATTGAACCTCATTTTCCAGATTGCTGACCAGTTTCCCAACATGTGCCTTTACAGTTACTTATAGAAGTACTTGATCTTTTACCTTGTTTAACGTTTTCTTGGCAGAATTGATATCTTTTGAGGGATTAGCAAGTAAAGAATTCTTCAAGGATAGAGTTTAGTGCAGAGGCTGGATACCTTGAGAAAGACAATAAAGAACATGGATACGTCATTGAATCAGTGAAGAACTTTCCAGTGGTTTCTAGTTAAAAGCTAAATTGAGAAGAAGACGGAAGAAAGAAGATGGCTCCAGTGGCAAGGATCTGCAGGAGGGGTAAGTAAAAAATGAGGGCATTTGCCTTACAGGTTTGGTTCTCCTTTAAGGTGGCAATAGACTATCAGATCCTCTTGTTTGGTCAAGTAGCCAAACAAGTGGCTATGGAATTAATTTGGCCACTCAAGTGCAGGGCCACTCAAGTGCAGGGCCACTCAAGTGCAGGGCCACTCAAGTGCAGGGCCAAACTGGACTGATCTCAACATTGGTCCCTATTGGATTGAACACTGGGGCATACATAGGCCCACTGAATTAAGAAAAGACTCCAGACAGACTCAGCAGATAACAGATAATCTCTTTTGAATATAATGTGTAGAATTGCTCATGTGTTATCCTATCTCTGTTGCATCCAATGCTACACAGCAGCTTGTTAATATAAAATAAAGTAGTGTTTCTGAAGCAAACGGATCAGTTGACCAGCACAGGGCAACAGTACATTATAATTTAATGACCTTAAAGGAGAAATAAACCCATTAAAAAAACCTCCCCCGCATACACGGGGTGGGTGGTTTTCATTACAGGTTGGATTCTCCTTTAAAAAATAAAACCGAAACTTGTGCACTGAAAATGCATGTATAGGTAGGTAAGATGAAAATACCCACAGAGCAGGCAAAACATTTACATTTATCAAAGGTCGAATTTCGAATTCATGTGAACTTTATTTTTTTATTTGGATACATTCACAATTCAACTAGGTTCAATTTAAAAAAAATATGTCTAATTTTTGATCGAACGGCTCTGACCCGAAAATTCGAATTGTATTGGATTCGTATGCGAATCGAGTTTTTCTAGCCCAGAATGTCAGGAAGGCTATTAACGTCTTCAAATGGCTCAACGGACCTTGTTCATTGACTTGCACATGAACGCGGCAGGTTTTTGCCGATGAATATTCAAATTGGGACTGGGTCCAGGGTCGAGCCCTTATAAATCTCACATTCAAATTTACATTAAGATAGGGGGAGTAGAATTTGAATGTGTGAATTCTGAAACTCGAAAATTGTAATTTGAATTCTAATTTACTATTTCGACCCAAGATAAATCTGCTGCTTGTAGTAGGGCATACCGTACCTGTTGACAGATTTCAGCTGCTTGGAACACTGAAGAAGGGACTGCGAGTTTCTGCGGGTTTACTGTACTGCCGTTGCTTCTCTTGGAAACCTCTTCAGGTTCAGGGATATAAAAATGTGAGTAATATTCTGAAGGTTACTGGTAATAAAGCACCACGACAACCATTATATGCAACACATGCTCATCAAGTGGGTATTTTTAGCCAATAAAAATATATTGGCAAAGCAGCATATTGTCCTTGTAAGGAAAAAAAACAGCAAATATAGTTCTTTAAAGGGATACTGTCATGGGGAAAAAATAAATACATTTCAAAATGCATCAGTTAATAGTGCTGCTCCAGCAGAATTCTGCTTTGAAATCCATTTCTCAAAAGAGCAAACAGATTTTTTTATATTTCATTTTGAAATCTGACATGGGGCTAGCCATTTTGTCAATTTCCCAGCTGCCCCAAGTCATGTGACATGTGCCCTGATAAACTTCAGTCACTCTTTACTGCTGTACTGTAAGTTGGAGTGATATCACCCCCTCCCTTTTTCCATCCCCAGCAGCCTAACAACAGAACAATGGGAAGGTAACCAGATAACAGCTCCCTAACACAAGATAACAGCTGCCTGGTAGATCTAAGAACAACACTCAATAGTAAAAACCCATGTCCAACTGCTTTCCATTCAGTTACATTGAGAAGGAAAAACAACCACCTGCCAGAAAGCAGTTCCCTCCGAAAGTGCTGGCACAAGTCACATGACCAGGGGCAGCTGGGAAATTGACAAAATGTCTAGCCACATGTCAGATTTCAAAACTGAATCTAAAAAAAAAACTATTTGCTCTTTTGAGAAATGAATTTCAGTACAGAAGTCTACTGGAGTAGCACTGTTGTGTTTTGAAAAAAACATGTTTTCCCATGACAGTATCCCTTTGAAGGACCAGTAACCATTTTTTTTCTTTAAATTTGTTTGTCATTAATGGGAAAAAAAACACCAATACAAAGGAAAATTATACCCCTCAAACAATGTAGGTCTCTATAAAAAGATATTTCATAAAACAACTCATATGTAAATCCCTGCTTCATGTAAATAAACAATTTTCATAATAATATACTTTTTCAGTAGCATGTGCCATTGGGTAATCATAAATAGAAAATAGCCATTTTAAAAAATAAGGACAGCCTCCTGGGATCCTAGGATCCAACGGTGCACACAAACATACCAAACAAACTATAAAGTTAGGTCACATGAGCCAATTAACAGACAGAGTTGTGTCTTTTTCTTCCACACTTCTTCCTGTTACAGTTACAGTTGAAATATTTCTGGTCAGCTGATCTCTGAGGCAGCACACAGACCATCATGAAATGGTGGTTCAAGGCCAGAGATGTAAAAGGGTAATATTTATTTATTTAAATATATATACCAGTTTCAAAGACACATGCGGCAAAGACTCCTTCTCCAATATGTTTGTAGTCGAAAGGGCCCACAGAGTCCCAACCAGGCCACTACCCCCTGGGGCACCTCCACGTCCCTTTCTCATACGCATGCTAAATTACAGAGACGCAGCTCTTCGAGCAGCCAGACTCAAAGGGCCACTTTCCTTCAATGGGTCAACAATATCTCTCTATCCAGACTTCTCTCCCGCCATTCAGAAGCAAAGAGCTACCTTTATTGCAGTAAAGAAAAGGCTGAGAGACTCCCACATTCCCTATAGTATGATTTATCCAGCAAGGCTGCGCATTCAAGATGGAGACCGAGTCCAATTCTTCAACTCCTCGGCTGAGGCAGAAGAATGGTTATCTCGGGAAAAACCCAAGGAGATCCCCTCCCCACAACTAAAATACAGAGCTGCTCCACTCCTCGGTATATATATTTGCTCTTAACTTAGGAATGAAAATCCAGTTCTCATTATGAAAATTATATGGTGGTGGAAAGATAGCACATGATTTTCATCTAGAGCCCCCGTACTTTGCTGTACTCACGCAAAAGTATAGAGGCATAATTCTTGTCCCTATTAGGATAAACCTACAACATCAGGCAAGACACATAGGATCCACTATCCACGGACAGAGAAGTCCCCTGAAGTTGGACCTAATACACAATACAACTACACCCTCTAAGACAATCTACAATGCTGTACAAGACTCATCAATTTGCCTCTCCACAAGGAACACATACCGAACCCGATTAACGGAGCATGGGGAATCACGGCACAGGCTGTGTGATCAATTGGAATCTACTTCACAAATGTTCTGTGCATGGTTTGAGATGCACAACTAAAGTTCATCTATATATAAGTGACAAGCTCCATAAGAGCTTGTATAAGTATAATATGGGTCAGGGTACTAGACCCACGCAGGTTTGGGGGGTGGGTAGGGAGGGACTGGGTGTTATGTGGAGTTTGTATGTTTCTTCTTTAATATATAAAATGTTTCTATGGTCACCTTGTTCAATCTCACAATGGAGAATGGAACTGGACACTGCAAATGGCAAATCCATATATACAAAAGGAAAAAATGGCTGATCTTTCAATATTATCATGGAATATCAGAGGCCTCAATTCTAAATTTAAAAGAAGTTTGATGTTCAATTACATAAAAAGGTACCCACCCTCAATACTCCTTCTTCAGGAGACCCATTTGGTAGGTCAAAAAATACTTGCCTTGAAAAAGCCGTGGGTGGGCTGGCATTACAATTCCACTTACTCCTCATACTCCAGAGGAGTGTCAATCCTAGTACGGAAAACCTTACCTTTGAGCTACTTAGATTACATTCCGACCACTACGGCAGGTTTCAAATTTTATACTGTCATATCTCGAATAAACCACTAATAATTGTAAACATATACATACCCCCTCAATTTGCAGGGTCCATTCTAGACTTGATCAGTTACAAAATGGCTGAATTCCCCGCCAGCCTCTTTTACTTGATAGGGGACTTTAACTGCTGTATACAACCCTCTATAGACAGACTTAACGCAAATATAGACACCCCAACTAAACTTGCTGATTGGGCCGAGTCCTTGCAACTGACAGATATATGGAGATGGAAACCCACAAAACACTTTCAAGAATAGACCTTGACTTAGTCTCCTCAGAGCTCCTCTCACAAGTAACACAGGTCAAATACTTACCCCAAGCCCTTTCAGACCATTCACCTCTCCAAGTAACATTCTGTTGGAACCCTGCCCGCCCAACCACACACTGGCGTCTAAGTCCGCTATGGCTGTGGAACACAACAGTGGCAACTGACAATGTTAACTCCTATGAGGAGTACTGGAAACTCAATGACAACTCTGCTTCACTGCCTATACTTTGGGATGCCTCCAAAGCAGTTATGAGGGGAGCCCTCTCACAAGCCATAGCCCAAGCTAGAAAAGAGACGAAAGACCGCATAAAGGAAGCTGAGATACATTTACAAATGGCTGAATCTGAACACATTCTCTCTCCTAAGTCAAGCTCCTACCAAAAACTTGAGGCCGCTCGAACCTCCCTATCTAGAATTGAAACAGAACTTACTAGGAAAGCACTCCTATATCAATCCCAAAACATATTTGAATATGGGGATAAAATAGTAAACTCCTGGCTTACCTAACTAGACCCCAGACAACCAATACAGCAGTGCCCCGCATACACATTTATAATGATACTCTAACTACAGACCCTCACCTCATAGTGCAACAATTTGCAAAAAACTACAAAAACCTATACTCCTCCAAGACGAATTTTTCCAGAGATCAATTAGCGAGTTTTCTGGACCCTATCCCAATCCCATATCTCTCTCCCAATGAACGCACCCTCCTAGATGCACCAATCTCTGTACAAGACATTGTCTCAGCAATCAGGGCTCTTCCACCTAATAAAACACCAGGGCCCGACGGTCTTCCGGCAGATTGGTATAAAACCCTAGTAGAGATATTACCCCCAAAACTACTTGATACATATCAAAATGCCTTTGATAACCAATCCCTTCCCCCCTCATTTGCTGAAGCCCTAATAGTAGTCATACCCAAACCAGGTAAAGACCCATCCTATTGTTCATCATACCGACCCATATCTCTACTTAATACAGATGCTAAGATCTTAGCTAAAATCATCGCATCCAGGCTTCAGCAAGTGGTCCCCAATCTCGTTCACCCTGACCAATCCGGCTTTATGCCAGGTAGATCTACAGATATTAATCTCAGACGACTCTACACTAACCTACAATTAGAACATGTTGAAAAAGGAACCAGAGTAGTGGCCTCACTCGATTCTGCCAAAGCGTTCGACTCAATAGAGTGGGAATACCTATGGGAAGTCTTACAGCGCTTTGGCTTTGGCCCAAACATACTAACTTGGATCAAGTTGCTTTACGAACACCCCACAGCCCGCATAAGAACAAACGGATTAACCTGGTCTCCATTCCCTCTAATGAGAGGGACAAGACAGGGGTGTCCCCTCTCTCCCATCTTATTTGCTATAGCTATTGAGCCACTTGCAATACGAATCAGACACTCCCCCCAAATAAAAGGCCTTACTTATAACCTGATACAAGAAAAGGTCTCACTATATGCAGATGACCTACTCATCTACCTCAGGGACCCCGCTAACTCACTAGTTGCTCTATTACAATTAGTTAACCAATTTGGAAACCTCTCAGGACTTCAGATTAACTGGGAAAAATCAGTACTGTTTCCTATTGACATCAATCAGTCACAAGCCCTACCCCCAGGGATAACAATACACACGGATCTTGACAAATTCATTAAACTTAATCTAGACCCAATTATCATCTCCCTCAAAACCAAACTCACTCAATGGACCAAACTACCACTCACACTCTGGGGAAGGATCAATCTTATTAAAATGGTCTACCTGCCTAAATTTCTATATGTACTGCATAATGCTCCCTGTCCTATCCCTAATTACCTCTTCAAACAGATTAACCAAAGTATAATCCCCTTTATCTGGAACAACAAACCACCGAGGGTAGCCTGGAAAAAACTTACCGCCCCCCTATCCGAAGAGGGCTTAGCACTTCCTCACTTTCAACTTTACTATTTGGCTTCACAAATACACTATTTACATTGGTGCTTCGTTCCGGATGCCTACAACCCTAATACTCCTCTCCAGGCATCAATCTTAGCATCCGTAGAGGGCCTACGTAACTTCCCCTACCGACATGTCAAGGATATTCCCTTACTACCAACTATGCTTTCCACCCCATACAAAGCCTGGTCCACAGAAATCAAACTCTTAGGATATTCCCCCCCGGTGAGATCTCATTACCTACCTCTATGGGGAAACTCACATTTACCACATCTTAGACACTTACAAGATTTTATTTTTTGGCCCAAGAACAACATCAAATACCTAAAGGATCTCATGGGAAACACAGACTTCCCAACACACATACAATTACAAAATAAGATCCAAGAAACGCAACTGCCTTTTTACAATTATTTTCAATTAAGGCACGCATTCCAAGCTCAATTTGACTCACTTTCTCCACAAATAATTTCTCTTACTATGGAGGAAATCCTCCACTCACCTACCTCTACTAAACTAACTTCTAACATTTACTAAAACTTACTCCAAAAAGGTCCCAAACCATTTCAAGCAGCAGAAGAATGGTGGTCCTCCCACATTCCCGAACTCACCACTGATGAATGGGAAGAAGCAACTGACAACATATATAAATTCCTTGTCTCAATCAGAGATAGATTTGTTCAATACAAGACTTTTCATCATTTATATATTACACCCATGAAACTACATCAGATGAGAAGATTGCCCACTGACTCGTGTCCTAGATGTGGTACAATCTCAGCTGAATTCTTTCATATGATTTGGTCATGCCCACAATCCTACCAATTCTGGTCTGAAGTGGTAGATTACTTGGCAAACAACTTGGCCTTCCCTAGAGTGGTTGCACCAGCAACATGCCTGCTTGGGGTCATATATGATATAATCCCACTAGCCCACTATAGAACATTATTTAGACTGTTACTCTTCTACGCAAAAAAAACAATAGCTATGCACTGGATGGGCACTATACCTCCAACACTGAAAGCCTGGAAACAATTAGTCAATAACGCAATTCCACTCTATAAATTAACATATGAAAATAGGGGATCCCAATACAAACTCGAGAAGGTCTGGGGCCCTTGGTTTGAACTTGATGAAATAGACAGTGAGAGATGATACTAAATGGTTATTCAAGATTAATCGCAGTAAATTCCAAAGCAAACCAATACGTTGGTATTCCCTAATGTAGGGGAAACATTAGCAGGGGAAATATTAGCAGGGGACTGGATAATACGGAACAGGATAAGCACAAGCTCTATTAAACAATTGCTTAATTATATGTGAGACCTAAGAACTACATATTCCCTTTTGATAACTGCTTGACTATGAAACTTTGTTTTAACTGGTGACTTTTGTTATCAATATAATTATGTGTTTTTTTTTCTGTTTTGAAAATAAAATAAATTCTACCTTTAAAAAAAAATATATATATACCAGTTTGGTAAGATTCTTTAATATGCCACTTGATTTGCTATAAACTATCTGTTGCTCGAGTATTCATTTTGGGGTATAGTTTTCCTTTAAGTTTAAATTCGCAAAGTCTTTATTTAAAAATAACTTACCGATACTCTGCGGCCGCTCCTCTTCAGAAAAGACGATCCGGCGATGATGCATTGTGCAGCGCTCGATTTCTCCTCCCTGCCTGAGAAATAGAGTGCTGCATGATGGATGATCGCCTTTTCTGAAGAGGAGCGGAAACAGAGTATCGGTAAGTTATTTCCAAATAAAGACTTTGCGAATTTAAAATTAAATGTGTATTTTTTTTTTCGTTAGTGAAAAAAAAGTTGTGTTACTGGTCCTTTAAAGGAAAGGGTTTTTACACTTGGGGTACTAAATGTTAGGAGCACTGGCCTGGGGTATCAGGTAGGTAAAAGTAGTCACTTGGGGGTGCCTATCAGTTGAAAAATGCACTGGCCCTGGGGCTCTTCTAGCGAGCAGCACAGAGGGATCTGCTCCTTGACATGTATGTGTGCCCTTGGTTTGTTTGTGTGCACTGTGAATCGAAGGATCCCGGGGGGCAGCTCTTAGTACTTAAAATATAACATACTACTAAATGAGTATATTTTTATGAAAATTGTTTATTTGCATGAATAAGGGTTTTACATATATATTTTGATACAAACCTACATTGTTTGAAGGTATAGTTTTCCTTTAAAGGAAGAAAAAACGATTTATTCAGATTTCACGCTTTATGCAGATTTCACAACTTGCTTATATATTGGGCTTTTTAGTTGTCTCTCTCGGCAGCAAACACACTTGTAATCACTTTATATCCATACTGGTAATGTGACCCAAACGTGGAAGTGGGCGGAGCTAGAACCAACAAAATCAGTCACCAATACTTAATACACTCTCCTAGTGTCCTACTCTCCTGACAAATCTGAATCATAAAGGCAATGGCTCCCAAACAGCAAATAACTTCACTGTCGGCCCAGGACATAAACTGAAAGGCCACACTGAAGTGGCTGAACTGGTTTATTGTACACCCCAGCTGCCCAGTCTGGTATTTTGTACCAACCCATGTAATCAGTTAGTACGTGCCCTGATTTGCCACAGTTCTGGGCTAAGAGATGGTTAAAGGGGGTTGTCCACCTTCAAACAACTAGTTGTTTTCATATAAATCACCAGAAATAATGACTTTTTCCAAGTACTTTCTATTTGTGACCGTTTTTCTAATATTGAAGTGTAAAGTGTAATTTTTCACCTTCTAAAGCAGCTATGGTGGGGCGGGTCGCCGACCCCCCAAAAACTGATATACATTTCTTATCTTTGTCCCTGCTGAGCAGAATCTCTGGGTTTCATTACAGGCAGCTGTTAGAATTGATACAATAGTTATTAATACTCCAGAGATGCTGCTGAGAAAAGTATCAACTAAATGTTGCAAAATTGTATCAGTTTAGAGTCTGCACCTGAATTACTGAGCTGCCAGACTCAAACACCAGAGACACCAACATTCAACTTTACACTTAGATTTTGGAAAAACTGTAAAAAATAAATAATGGAAAGTAATTGGAAAAAGTCTATTTCTGGGGAACAATCTGAAAACAACTGAAAAAAGGGGTTTGGAAATGCTTTAAATGCTGAGCTGAGATATGACCAAGCAGAAGAAAGATTGTGCAAACGACAATTGAATGGGGCTGTGTGAGAAATTTGGTACATGGTTTAATTCAAATTAAAAATGTTTGGATTAAACTATGTGCCAAATCCTCCACAAAAAGAAATGTGTAGCCCAGAGCATGACTTGGGTCTGGTTTCAGTTTAGTTAACTATGAACATTGCAAAACATGTTAGGAGTCTCAGACTCTATATCTATCTGTATTCCTATGGGTAATAAAAAAAAAGCAGATTTAAGAAAAGGGAAAGATTGCATATTGGATGGGGGTAGACATATGGTCAGTTTCCCAGCTGCCCCCAGTCATGTGACTTGTGCTCTGATAAACCTCACTTCACTCTTTACTGCTGTACTGCAAGTTGCAGTGATATCACCCCCCACAAAAGTCTAACAACAGAACAATGGAAAGGTAACCAGATAACAGCTCCCTAACACAGGGGTGTCCAAACTTTTGGCTTCCCTGGGCCACATTGGAAAAAGAAAAAATGTCTGGGGCCACACGAGATACACAAACAGTTTTGATTTGTAAAAGTAAAGAAAATGCACATAAAATAACTACAATACCAGTTGGATAACCAGTTGGAGCTATTCACTGGAATATGGGAAACTTGTATATTACAGTAGTATTACAGACTTATTATTATACTATTGACATTTCCTTGGGATCCGAGTGTTTCAAGCTGGGCCATATTCATATCCATCTTGGGCCGCAGTTTGGACACCCCTGCCCTAACACAAGATAAAAGCTGCCTGGCAGATCTAAAAACAGCACTCTAGTAAAAGCCAAGTCCCATTGAGACTAATTCAGTTACATTAAGTAGGAGAAATAACAGCCTGCCAGAAAGTAGTTCTATCCTAAAGTGCAGGCACAAGTCACATGACTGGGGGCAGCTGGGAAATTGACAATATGTCAGAATTCTAAATGAAATATTAAAAAAATCTGTTTGCTAAATGTTTTTCAATGAAGAATTCTGCTGGAGCAGCACTATTAACTGATGCGTTTTGAAAAATCTTACTTGGAATCAAAAGTACAAGTTATTGTTCTATTCTCACAGAGAAAAAGGAAATTGTTTTTAAAAATGTATTTGATTATAATGGGGTCTATGGGAGATGGCCATTCCCAGGCGACTAATCTCCCCCCAAATAGCACTGTCTCTACCCTAAGGCTACACATTTATAGTTATGGCTACTTTTAATGACTCGCCTTTCTAGTCAGGTTCTCGGTCATTCATACTTCAGTCTCTTACACATTGCATGGTTGCTAGGGTCATCTAGATCCTAGTAACAGATTGCAAAGAGTGCTAAGTGGAGAGCTGCTGAATAACAAAAACCACAAATACGAAATGAAAACAATTTGCAGAATTGTTTTAAAAGTGAACAACTCATTTAGGGGGTTCTATACAAGTGTCATTCTTCCACTTTATAGAGCCACATCTAGAATATGCCGTACAGTTTTGGTCTCCCTC
>CM044434.1:132303503-132313531 GCA_024363595.1 Xenopus borealis
GGGGGGGGGGGGGGGGGGAGGGTTTCATTCCCGATTAAGGGGTGATATGATAATAATGTATAAATATATAAGGGAATCATATAATAATCAGGGTTATGGGAGATAGCTCATAGTACAAGTTGATCCAGGGACTAGTCCAATTGCCATTTTGAAGACAGGAAGGAATTTTTTTTCTGAGTCAAATTGCAGAGGCTTCAGATGGGGTTTTTTTTTTGCCTTCCTCTGGATCAACTAGCAGTTAGGCAGGTTAAAAAAAAAGTTAAAAGTTTGAACTTGATGGACTTGTCTTTTTTTTCAGCCTAACTTACTATGTTAGTATGTATGAAAGGGAGAGATAAGAAGAACACAATAACACAAAAGTACAGCTGTACAACTCACTATCAGTGTGTGTTAAACTGGAAGCTGAATAGGAAAGCCTAGAACTGAAAAGTATAGAAAATAAAATCCATTTGTTAAGTTGCTCAGAACCGCCCCATCTTTAACACTCTAAAGTTAATTAGGCAAACATTTAAGGGCTGTTATTTTATTTATTGTATCCACATTTTCCTTGCAGTGCACACACCATGTAAAGGTCTATGGAACGGTCATGCAGGATGGGGGGCAGCATTACAAGTCACTTTGACCTAGGGTTGCCACCTTTTTCTGAAAAAAATACCGGCCTTCCTATATATTTTAATTTTTTTCCTATTAATAACATAGGGATAAACCATCAAAAATACCGGCCAGGCTGGTAAAATACCGGCCAGGTGGCAACCCTACTTGGACCCCACGTCAGACAAGCCTGCATTTAGTACATTTATAGAGCATTTGTACCCATTTGTGTGAAAAGCAGAGTTAAAGGAACACACATTTACTCCTAAAATGCCCATGTTCTGGGCTAAAGCTCAGCCACTATATGGTGGACAAGGGACTCTTGGTAGTATAACTGGCTGTTAGTGACATGCAGGCCGGCCCGAAAAAACTGTGCGCCTGACAGGTTCAGTGCAAGTTCTGCACACTGTTTGTAGGTCACGGGTGGGTGCAGGTGGAGAGGGCAACCTTTCTGTGCCACTATGCATAGGCTAGCATCTGCCCTGTCCCACCCCCTTTCATGACATCAGAGGTGGGTCAGATAAAGAGTCTATAAATAGAATTGCCTGGCTGTTCTTTTCCTTCATTCCCCCTGCTTTATATCTATAGAAATAGATCTTATTACTAGGGATGCACCGAATCCAGGATTCGGTTCGGGATTCGGCCTTTATCAGCAGGATTCGGATTTGGCCGAATCCTTCTGCTTGGCCGAACCGAATCCGAATATGCAAATTAGGGTCAGGGAGCTAAATCACGTGACTTTTTGGCACAAAACAAGTCAAGTAAAACAAGTAAAAAATGTTTTCCCCTTCCCACCCATAATTTGCATATGCAAATTAGGGTTCGGATTCGGTTCGGTATTCGGCCAAATCTTTCGGGAAGGATTCGGGGGTTCGGCCGAATCCAAAATAGTGGATTCGGTGCATCCCTACTTATTATCATTAAGCCACACCACACTCATATATACCAATAAAACAGGGCTGTCCAACTGGAGGATCTGGGGCTGGATGTGGCCGTTTTTATGGCCTCAAATCAGCTTATGGGCTCAGTGAATTACATCAATTTTATAATTATGAGAATTAAGATGGTACAGGCCTCTAAAATTATATTTGGAAGAACCGGGGCTGTAACTAGGAGTAGACACAGAAGGCATATACTTTTATCTATGGCCTACCCCTAGTCTGGGCCCTTGTTCCTCTTCTTGCCTACCTCTCCCTTGTCCTGGCAGCAACTCACATTTGTGGGAAGGGGGCCAGTCAGACCGGCTGCATTACCTACAGTAGAGTCCTGTGCAGGTCCATTTTTTGCAACCCGTACCCACAAGCTGCAACCCGGACCTGCATCGTTATCCACCTGGACCCACAAGAACCTTAACCGTAACCCCCAATGACCATCAAGAATAAGGAAGTGCTGTCATTGTAACTGGAAGTGACATCATTAGAAAAAAATGAGTAAAAATTGCTATTGAGAAGACCCACAGCGCAACCCAGGTTTTTGCAGTTAACCCACGGGTACCCGACCCACTGCAGGACTCTAACCTAGGGTGCCTGGCTGGCTTAGACTAACACCAGAAAGAACAATTAAAATGACCCACATGGTATAAATACAATCATCTTGTTACCCTTCCAAATTATAAACCAGTGAAATACTTCAAAATGAAAACATTCCACTTAATTTTCTATCGGACAACTTTTAGCTGGAGGCATATAGCGATCTGCAAGGACTCTTAAAATGCTTAGATCGCTTCTATGAATGACTCTACTTCTACTATCCAGTAAACACGTGCCCACTGGTCGGCCCTATAAGACTAGACATAAACAGTTATTGATGGCCTACAATGGAACAGATGAAAACCAGACACATAAGCGGATGAATCAAGGGCAAAAATAAAAATAAGAGTTTAATGCAAATGATTTAAGTCTTCTTTGAGAAGAACAGGAATTGTACACATTGCAATGAAATATTCTCTTGTGTATGAGCTGTGTACGGCTGGATCTAACCGCTAGTTCCACAGTATAAAAGTCAGTGATAAATAAATTCAGTGTAATGACACGTTACATTGTACTGGCGGCCAACAACAGCAAGTCGTGCAACTGTCGCCCCAATATCAGCGTGCAGGAAGAGCAGCCTCCATCACTATTAGGAGTCTTACGCTGTGCAGCTGCTACAAGTCTGTACAGCAACCAATAAGAAGCGTGCTTGCAAAGCAGGTGACCAGCAAAGGCTTACTGTTGACCTTTAGCAAACATTGTGCCTTGAATTACATTTCCCCTATTTATCTCAGATGCACATATAGCTCCATGCTTTGGCACATTCACAGGCAGGCTGGAGGGGTAAGTCGGGAATCCTTAGTTCTGTGAATAATACTGTGAAGTGTGTAAATCTAATGAGATGGCACTTAATAACCCTACAGCAAACGTTGTCCAGTTATTGATAGCTTTTCCCAGGCTGGTGCTACAGCAGGCCAATGATAGTATGTATGCCTATCTCTCCCTATACCCAGTGTCCAACTAAAATTCCAGGGTCCCCCACCTGAAAACCTTATACCGTGGGACCACTTTGTAAACTATTATTATTCCTAGCCTCACTCAACCTTTTTATTCTCCTTCTTTCATCTCCACATACTATACTCTATTCTTCCATTATTAAAGGAGACGTAAACCCTAAAAACCAATATGGCTAAAAATGCCATATTTTATAAACTGAACTTACTGTACCAGCCTAAAGTTTCAGCTTGTCAATAGCAGCAATCCAAGGGGTCACCATTTTTAAAGTTTCTGAGACACTCACATGCTCAGTGGGCTCTGAGCAGCTGTTGAGAAGCTAAGCTTAGGGGTCGTCACTAATTATCCAGCAGAAAATGAGGTTGGCCTGTAATATAAGCTGATGCTACAGGGCTGATTATTAAAGTCTTTTGCTAGTTGCCCTGGTTTCTGTGCTGCCATGTAGTAATTATCTGTATCAATTACTAATCAGCCTTATATTGTGACATTTCTATTCTATGTGTACTGTATATTGTGAGTGGGTCCCTAAGCTCAGTAAGTGACAGCAGCACAGAGCATGTGAATCAGTGAATCAGCAGAAAAGAAGATGGGGAGCTACTGGGGCATCTTTGGAGACACAGATTTTTACTGCTAAAGGGCTGTGGTTGCCTTGGGCTGGTACAGAAGCCCACAACATAATGTACAGCATTTCTACATACTTCTTTAGTTTAACTTTAGTTCTCCTTTAAGCCCCTTAAGAAATAGAGAATGACCATGAAATAGGCTAAATAGTTATAAGCAAGCTGGCCCACTGACACTTGGGTCCACTGGGATTTTTCCTGGTATCCCCGTGGGCCAGTCCGACGCTGCCTATACCTATATCTGTATGGTCCCATTTCTGAGCTAGTAACACTGCTGGAGACTGATCCCCAGAGAGCTCTGACTGGCACAGATACACTGGTACAGATATGCGACATCCACAGGAGACTGGCACAAAGCTGGTAACACAAATGCACAGAGGGAAAAACATTCTAAGGATGTACAGCAGACCTATATTAAGTATGACTTCACAATATGAAACTACGCCCATCATTTCCACTGTAGGTCAGTGTGTGTGTGTGTAACTGATGAACAGATGTGAGGAAAGACGCTGCTTAAACTATACGGAGCTGTAGGCTTGGATTTCATCTTCCAGTTACCATTATACACAGTTCTACTGACATTGACATTTTCTTCCCTCCGTTACACTGTTGGCGGCTGCATCAAATAAGCGAAAGCGCTGAATGGGCGAGGGCGCAGAATGCTGGTTAGGAATGATCAAGGTATTTATCCACCGTAGAGAAGAAAAAAAACGACTTTTCAACTACGCCGGACGCAAGGCAGTTATGACAAAGTGCATTAAAGGAACCTGCTGGCAAACGGCGGGATATTTAGCCAATTCCCACAGACTGACTTGTGACACATTCAGCATTAATCTAATGACGTACATTAGTAGGCAACAAAATACTTCTTTATGGAACAGGACAATCTTTCTATCACTTGCATTGTCTATACATTGAAAACCTAGTAAAATGCTAAGACCCTCAAATTGCAGTCCTAGAACAGCTCCACAGCGATTTCATATTTACCTTAACGTTATATTAATATTTACATATTTAAAATAGAAGCATAATATTTTACATTTAAGACATCTCTAAATGGAAAAAAAAAAAACTATTTTTTTTTAGTCAAATTCCTGTTTATATCCCCACCCCCCCCTGCAGGGCTAGCAAGGCTCATTAACCCTACCTGTGCTGCCCGTACAGAAGGTGATCATGGCACCTTTATATTTATACATACAGAAGCAGTTGCATTAAGTTAAAGGTCAAGCAGTTAACCCAGAATGAGCTGCAAATCAAAAGGAGATTAAAAAAAAAAAGGAGGAGGAAAGAAAACCCTGCTACAGAACCCGGATCAAGTATAAGACACGGAGGTTGCATTAGCAAAGCGTTTCGCTTATACTGTTATTCCGCAGGGAGGGGGCAGCGAGCGTCCAGTGATTTAATACTACTTAGCACAATGTTCCCTTTCAGAAAAGAATGCAGAGAGAGTGGGACTCACTAGACATTATCCTAGGAAGAAAATACACGTTTGAGACAAGCATCAGGCATTACACAAGAAAAACAAATAGAAGAGCAAGTCCCTTGAGTGGAGTCGGGGAGCAGGGTTACATGTTGTACGCCACATAGATTGGATCCAACTGGTCCGCTAAGAAACTGTCCCTCAGGTGCATCCGTTGTTTCTCTCCTCGAGAATTGATGGGTATCACGCCAGGGTCCACCACCACCACCACTCCCACAATCAAGTAATGCTCTTCCAGCACCACGTTGGTCACCAGAGGAACCAAGTCCAGAGCCTCCTGTTCTGATCCGCACAGCTCCACCGCCACTACCAGCAGGTTGGTCCATGTGAAAACAGCACTGCATTTAGACAGGGAACAACATTATACACAGGCTTCTTTTTCACAAACAAAGTAAAAATGGCTGCATGTAGGAACGGCACGGCAGAGAGACCAATGCTCAGTAGCTTGGGATGAAATCATTTGCAGGAAAGCAAATACCACTTCTTCTAATGAAGAGTTGGAAAAATCCATGACACTTGGGTACCTGAGGTTCTGCCAAGCATTCTGTGCAATAGCTATTTTTATGGTGTCTCTGTATAGGCAGTCAGCACGTTGCCTGGTCTTAACTATGTTCTTCTGGGTATGCTTGGTTGTGCCTTCTTTCACTTGATGTTACACCAGTGATCCCCAAACTATGGGACTGACACTTTTGAGGAAACATGGGCAGTGGTTGAGAGGGGTTCAGCCTTGTCAAGGTGAGATTTGAGGAGAATGTCTATATGCTTACCTAGATACTTTCTTGAAACATGCCATGAAAATCAGAGTGGGATTTGAGGGGGGCACAATTATTTGCGGTTTTATATATTGTTGGAACTATGGCTGATGCACTACATTTGCAACCTTGTTAAAGGAGAAAGAATACCACTTTACACTCAGGGGTATCAAAGTTAGGCACTATTACTTACCTAACACTCCGGGTTGCTGCTCCTATCAGCAGAAAACGGCACTGGCCTGGGTTCTTCTAGCTAGTGCCACGGAGGAATCCTATTCCTGCTTTTTGGTTTTCAAATTTCCAGGGCAGACGCATGTGCAATAGAGCCAAATAGCCGACTTTTTTTCGTTTAAGTTTGTCCTTTCAGTCTACTGTGCATGCGCAGCCACAAGAAGAAGCAGGAAGATGATCTCTCCACGGTGCTTGCTTGAAGAACCCCCAGCCGGTGCAGTTTTCTCCTGATAGGAGCAACTGCCTGGGGTGTCAGGTAAGTAAAAAAAATAATTTGGGGTGCCTAACTTTTGGCACCACTATGTTTAAAGTGGACCCGTCACCCAGACATAAAAATCTGTATAATAAAAGTCCTTTTCAAATTAAACATGAAATCCAATTTAATTTTTTTTATTAAAGCATTCATAGCTGTTTTAATCTCATTTAAAAATCTCAGCTGTCAATCAAATATTGTTTGCCACTCCTCTATGCCTTAGGCAGATAATGACTTTCACTTTCCATTCAGCACTTCCTAGATGTCGCTGCTCCCCACACATTCCCCCAGTTCTCTTAACCATTTAATTGTGTAGCCAGGACATGGGGATGGACATCGGGTCCCCCATTCTGGTGCACAAACAAGATTCTGAGATGATGCAAGGCTTGTCTTAATAACAGTGTCCACAAAATGACTCCTGCCTGCTTGCTATAATTATGAATTCCCAGACTGAAGAAAACAAGATTAAAATAATTTATATTGTGTAATTAATGTTCATTTTGCTTGACTAATGTGACAAAATATGATTTTGAATATTTGTTTGGAGTGACGGGTCCACTTTAAAATGGTATTCTTTCTCCCTTAAGAGAAAAGGGGGACCCTCACCAAAGGTACGACCTTCATAGGGGGCTTGAAGCTTTCCATAACCTGACAATGATCTTCCGTAAGGGAAAGAACTGTATATCAGCCACGGAAGCTGAGCAATAAGCTAGAATATAGAGGGCTGTTTTGCCAAGCAGTTAGGAAGAAACATCAGGAGAAGAAACATACCACTCGGCGATACTCCGGTGTATGCGTGAAACCGAAGTCTCGATGTCTATTGGATGATACCGAAGCCCTCTCAGCTCAAGCGTTTCATCTAGTGCTCCAACCACAAATAGCGCATCGTGCCGCTCTGTAAGAAAGCCACACAAACACAAATACTCATCAGTTGCAAAGGAATGTTTTTTCAGCCACTTGATTCAAGGGCATCAGCCAAGCTGTTTTATCTGAGAAACTCTTCCCTATTCTCTAAGAAGCTTTTGTTTTTGCAGTTACATCGGGGTCAGTGGTCACATATTTCTCATTAGAGGGCAAATATAGTTTTAATATTGGTTGTGGTTTGAGACACTGGATAGTGGAAAGGTAAGTGGGTTTTACTGTTTGTTTGAAGAGCCTTTTGTATAGGGAAAATGGTACAACTTCGCATGCACCCGTTTATTTTGTGAGTCCTCTGGTGGGGCACCCAACAAAAAGCTATTAAATAGCATCTACTATATTTGTATTCAGGATGCCTCAGTTGAATTCACAATAACAGGGCATTATTCATGTCTGTGGGTTTGTTTTGTGCTGTTACAGATCTCTTTCATCACTGAACTAGTCAATTCAACTGAAGGAACACTGGGGTTGGAGGAGAAAATGATTACAATAAACCCCAATAAATGCATAGTCCACATATATCATGAACAGTCAGTTTCATTCAAAGCAGAGTAACATGTGTTCCCATGGAAACAAGCCTTGCTAATCATGCAGAAAACATAATCATCTTAATAAAACTGGGACATAGATCCACTGAAAGGGGCATGAGGAGCTAACTATACCAAAGCATCTCTTTTACCCTAGGAAAGTTATTTGGGGCACATAATGGCAATCCAAAATGAGCCCCTTTGCTTACAGCTTGACCAACTTCACAACTGCCCACAACAGGACATTACAAAACAGATACAGCAGGATCAAAAGTGAACAAACACTTTAACAGTGACACTTTAGTAATAATAACTCCCTTCCATGGGTACTTGATTTTCTACCTGAAACTGTATGATACTGCCAGAGCCCCAAGCTTGCATTGTGCAAGCATTACCTATTACCCCTTACAATAAAGCAGTGAAACACGGATTCCCCGCTGCAGTATCACACAATGAAAGGAGTTCACACATTAGCTTACCTCCATTTGCATCAGTCAACTCTGTCCTGCGGACAAAGCCAAGATACCCGGTCTTGGCCCAAAGCGTCTGTGTGTCCCCAAAGCTAAGCCTGGTATCGAAATGATCAGCCTGTAGAGTCTCACTGTCATATATTGTGTAGTATCCACTGGCTGTGTGGGAGCTGTTCACCCATATCTGCAATAATAAACACAACATAAGTCACTAAAAAGTCTGTATAAAGTGCAGGCAAGTTACTAACACACACACACACACTTAAATCTAGCTTTGCAATTTCTAAGAAATTGAACCCATGAGTACTTTAATAATCTCACACCTTGCAGCTCACCTACCTTATGCACATTACCACTGGTATTTAGATAGAACATGCACACACCAGCTTTCCCACCTAGAATTATTTCTTGGTGCAGAACAGCAATTGTAGTTGCTGTAAACCAGGGGACCCAAACGGCCGGGTCACTGCCCAGTTCAGGAGCCTAGCTCCGAATTAACCAGGTGTGTCAAATTGGATGCCTGGCGTGCCAGGATTGGATGCTGTCGTGCCAGGATTGGATGCTGAAGCGCCAGAATTATAGCTCCTGCCAACCTCCCCTGAAACCTTGGTCCTTGCAAAAAAAGTCTGGCTCTACATCGGTCCCCAGGAATAATATAAAAATAAAAAGCACCAGCACAGAATACAGGGTAGCGATGCCATATCTGATTGGAACATAAAGAAGTGAGGAATTCTGTCTGTTAATTGGCTCATGTGACCTGACATGTTTGTCATGTTTGTGTGCCCTGTGAATCATACGATCCCAGGAGGCTGTCATTTTTTTTTTTTTTTTTAAGATGGCAATTTTCTATTTATGATTACCCAATGGCAAATGTTACTGAAAAAGTATATTATTAGGAAAATGGTTTATTTACATGAAGCAGGGTTTTACACATGAGCAAATGCGATATATTTTTATAGAGACCTAAATAGGGGCATAGTTTCCCTTTAAGTAATTGTAAGTAAAAGCACATGTACCTCTCCAAGGTGGGAATCTCCCAATGGTCCTTTGGTCTCTGGATTAACAATAATAACAGTGACACCAGGTAAAATCTGAAATACAAACAAATTAAATTTACCTTAAAATTTTACGTCCTGACCAACATTATCCTTTATATGGTTGCTCTAGGCATGTGAAACATATACGTTATTATGAAACATTCATGCTAAAATCTCAGATTACCTTTCCAGATTCCAATAAGAGCAAACTCTGCGGAGATCCCCTCTCCACCAGGCGCACCCTGAATCACACAAAAAAGAGAATTCTTTGTTAGTATTTATTTAAACCTGTATCTAATCATTCTGTGCTTTCGTCTGTGCAACCTTGCACCCCCCCCCCATCTATCACTTGTACACAGGCAAAAAAACAGACACAGATAATAGGGCTCATCTACAAAAATAATGCTATATGCAAAATACAGAAATACACTGCCATGGATTTTGTCCAAATTCCCCATTTTCACATGATTTGTGTATGGAATATATCTGCAGCGCAATTGTGGCAGCCATGTAAGGAGGGGCTGCGCATGGATGTCTATGTACATGTCCCTTATTTGCACATCATGTCCCAGGCACAAGAAGGAGCAACTGAAAACTTATAGTTCACTGGGTCACATGACTTGGGGCAGCTGGGAAATTGACAATATGTCTAGCCCCATGTCAGAT
>CM044434.1:132317321-132339000 GCA_024363595.1 Xenopus borealis
TCACATGACTTGTGGCAGCTGGGAAATCGACAATATGTCTAGCCCCATGTCAGATTTCAATATATGTTTAAAAATTTGAATAAAATGGAGTGTATGGGAAACTGTCTTTTCGTAACTCAGACTTTCTGGATAATGGGTTTCCAGATAATGGATCCCATACCTGCACTAGGGAACATAAGAGCAATAATGAAATGTAACTTTGCTGGTAGCTATGGTTACTGATTCTACAAAACAGCAGCAGAAAATCCAGACAGGGTTGGAATTGAAGTTGAAAAGATTATTGCAGGATACAAAAAAAACAGCGGAATTGTTGGCTGAACTTCCTGTTGAATGGATAAATCTGTTTACTAAACATATACAAAAAAAAAAAAAAAAAAAAAAAAAAAAAAAAAAAAAAAAAAAACCAGGGTGGATTATTGTTATAAAAATAATATGAATAGGATTTGACACAAGATTATCTGAACTACAGAAGGGCTAAACGACAGTGAGAATCTGCCCCACAGGCTACAGCTTTGTCCTCCAGCATCAAGGTCATAACAGGCTTCACTCCCTGTCATTTGTCACGCACTGAGAAATAGAAAGAATCTCTGCTACAGATCAACCAGCTTTGGATTTTGCACTTCCTGAGATTTATGAGTCATATTAGAGAATAACTAAGTTAACTATTGAGCACAGAAACCTGGCTCTTTCCAGGGTCGGACTGGCCCGCTGGTTATAAATAAATAAATAATATTAATAATAATAAAACACTGGGAAAAACCTGGTGGGCCCTGACCCTCATGAGCCCATGCCAGGCCAGACCCCCCCCCCTTCTCCCGATTCAATTTCCAAAAAATATTCGGCGCCGTTTGACGCTTCAGGGTCCCTGTACAGCAGTCCCATTGGGCCCCCAGTCCGACCCTGGCTCTTTCTGATAAATGCTTGTACCCATACATTTATTTAGAAATATCTTTCATAATAAACCTTTAGCAGTTTTACCGGATCATATTACCTGTCATGCCGGAGGGATTTCAGATCCACGTACACAGTTGTAGGATCTGGCCCTGAGGTTCCCTGGGGATGATACAAGAAGGAATATATGGTTATAAGATATGATAGGTCTCATCTTCAGTAACAGAAAGTTGATGTATGCACTAGTATGGGACCTATTATTCCGAATGCTTTCTGGATAACGGATCTTTCTGTAATTTGGATCTTCATCTAATACAGTGGTTCTCAACCTTCCTAATGCTAAACATGAAATAAACCCAACAGGTGGACTTTGCTTTCAGTAAGGATTAATTATATCGTAGTTGGGAACAAGTACAATCTACTGATATATTATTACAAAGAAAAGGGAAATCATTTTTAAAAATTTGGATTATTTGCATAAAATGGAGTCTATTCTATAATTCAGAACTTTCTGGATAATGGGTTTCCGGATATCGGATCCCATACCTGTATATGCACTCTACACACACGATGAACAATCGACACCCGTTGGGCGGCTCATCCCACTGCAACTAAAGGTGACCATAGATGCACCAATAATAACATATTAAATTTTCAGTTTGTGTTTGGTGGGAGCTGAGCCGACCGATATCAGCAAAATATTGATTGGATTGTTGATCGGGCTGGCGGGAAAATTTGGATCAGAACATCGGCCATTGTTAGTGCTGAATCGTCAGATACAGGTAAAATTCTACTGTTTCTATCTACATATCTGACCATTCAGCTCTACACGTGTGTATTGAAACAAACTATCTTTCTTGGAAAGTTCTTTTCCAAGAAAGATCGTACTTGCAAAGTCTATGGCCAGCTTAACCTGTCTGTATAATCAAACCTGCTGTGATCTTCAGGCCTGGCTTTAAAGGGGTTGTTCACCTTTAAATTAACTTTTAGTATTATGTACAGAGTGATATTCTGAGACAATCTTCTATTGGTTTTCATTTTTTCATTATTTGTGTTTTTTGTTTTAGTTATTTAGCTTTTTATTCAGCAGCTCTCCAGTTTGCAGTTTCAGCAGTCTGGTTGTCAGGGTCCAAATAACCCTAGCAACCATAAACTGATTTGAATAAGAGACTGGAATATGAATCAGAGAAGGCCTGATCAGAAGTATAATTAAAAGTAGCAGTAATAAGAAATATGAAGCCTTACAGAGCAATGGTTTTTAGACAGGGTCAGTGACCCCAATTAGAAAGATGGAAAGAGTCAGAAGGAAAGGACAAATAATGGGAAAAAAATAAAAAAAGAAATAATGAAGACCAACTGAAAAGTTGTTTAGAATTGGGCATTCTATGACATAGTAAAAGTTAAAGTGATACTGTCATGGGAAACAGTTTTTTTTTTCAAAACCCATCAGTTAATAGTGCTGCTCCAGTAGACTTCTGCGCTGAATCCATTTCTCAAAAGAGCAAACAGTATTTATATTTCATTTTAACATGTTGTCAATTTCCCAGCTGCCCCAAGTCATGTGACCGGTGCTCTGATAAACTTAAGTCACTCTTTACTGCTGTACTGCAAGTTGGAGTGAGATCACCCCCTCCCTTTCCCAGGTAACCAGATAACAGCTCCCTAACACAAGATAACAGCTGCCTGGTAGATCTAAGAACAGCACTCAATAGTAAAACCATGTCCCACTGCATACAATTCAGTTACATTGAGAAGGAAAAACAACAGCCTGCCAGAAAGCAGTTCCATTCTAAAGTGCTGGCACAAGTCACATGGGAAATTGACAAAATGTCTAGCCCCATGTCAGATTTCAAAACTGAATATAAAAAAAATCTGTTTGCTCTTTTGAGAAATGGATTTCAGTGCAGAAGTCTACTGGAGCAGCACTATTAACTGATGTGTTTTGAAAAAACATGTTTTTCTGACAGTTTCCCTTTAACTTAAAGCTGGACCTTTCCACTTAAGGAAACAGTAGCATTTTGGACAGGTAGAAAAATATGTTTTATTATACCATGTTACCACACTGATGGGAAACATGAGTATAATTTTGTTCTTACCTGCAAGCATATAGCGGTATTAACTCTGGATCCAAAGGTTGTGCTCACAGCACGGGGAGACAGTCCAAGGTCTTTGAAGAGTTTTGAAAAGGAATACGTTAAAGCAACCCTTGGACGTTCTTCTGCGACCACCACACAGGTCCTTACATAGGACAGATTAATGCCTTTGGTCTAAAGAATACAGAAGAGGTTGTTTTCATTGTTTTGGTTCCTACAAAATCTTTGAGTACATGTAAAACTTCATTCTGAATATCATGCAGAAGCAATTCCACAAAGTGCCAATCAGCAATCATTGAGGTTGTATGTATTGGTACAAGTGCCATTGCCCTTTAATTGATTTAGGACATCTGCAGACTCTGGGTCACAACATCTAGCTACAGTGATGCTTAAAGGAACAGAAGAAGAAAACTGGTTCCAAATCTAGATGTTCATTGTTCTTTGCAACCAACAGAATTACCTGTAGGCAATGGGCTCACATGCTGTTGGTTGTTTCCACAGTAGAGAAAACAGGGGAATTTGAAAAAAAAAAAAAAACCCAAAAAAGATTTAAAAAAATGTAGCAATCTGATAGAGGCTAATAGGTACTTTTACTGCAGAGTTGCATTAAAGCCTTTCCTTGTCCTTTAAGGGACAGGGTGTCATTTATTTCTGTTTTAAAAAGTCTGGCTTAAAATAGAACTAAAACATTAAAAGGATTATGGCTGGAAATACTGTAATTTATATACTGAACATGATGTACCCACTCAGAGGTTCAGTAGCCCTATAACAGTAATGATCCATGCCTTCAAAGCTATACAGAGCAGTCCTCCATCTTGGATCATGGTAGGCAATTATTTAGGTTTCAAAGGCACTACACATGTTTAGTGTGCGCTCAGCAAAGAAGAAAAATACATTAGTAATGGAGGCTGAGGTTAATGCAGAATGCACTGGTTTCTGTGTCCTAAGCAATGGGAATCAGTTCCCACTCTTGCACTGTGAATTTATATTGTACTGTATATTGTGAGTGGGTCCCTAAGCTCAGTAAGTGACAGCAGCACAGAGCATGTGTTGTAAATCAAGTAAAAAGAAGATGGGGAGCTACAGGGGCATCTTCACACATGGGCGCTCCGCCAATAAGGTGAATTGAGAAACTCGCCTCAGGTGGCAGTGCCCCACTGGGTACCAGGTGCGGCAAAAATGCAGTTCCTGGTACTTTAAGAGCCGAACTTCTGGTTTTCAAACCGGAAATTCGTCTCTTCCAACGCAGAGCTCAATTAAGCGCCCTATGCTGCCGTCCTGGCCCCCCCAGGCGCAAAAAGGTGAGCGCACGGGGGGAAGGGGGGCGGTAGCAACACAAGCTGCCTAAGGGTAGGGACAGACAGGGAGATTCGGGGAGATTCTGTCGCCTGGCGTTTTTAGCAGGCGACAATCTCCCCGAATTTCCTTCTCCCTGTCTGCCGATCGTAAAAGGGACAAGCGACAGCGCCTGTGCAGACGCGGCGCGGCGATTTCCGGAATCGCCCGAAGTTTCCTCAAGAGGTATCTTCGGGCGATTCCGGAAATCGCCGCGCCGCGTCTGCACAGGCGCTTTGTCCCTTTTACGATCGGCAGACAGGGAGAAGGAAATTCGGGGAGATTGTCGCCTGCTAAAAACGCCAGGCGACAAAATCTCCCCGAATCTCCCTGTCTGTCCCTACCCTTAAGCAGCGGAGGGGCCACGATCACCCCTGTCTTCACATATATTCCCTGCTACAGGGCTGTGATGACCTTGGGCTGGTAGGGTGTAATTTGTCTAGACTAATCCCTTGTTTATCTTTTTGTTCTGCTTTACAGTGAAATGATGAAGCATTTCGTTATTTCTATGGACTTACCTTCAGCACCTCAATCTGGTTCCCCAGTCCCTTTGAGCACATCTCCATCACAGAATAAGAACAGAACGTGTCCCTAATTTTATACTGACTCACAGCAGAGAGCCATAAATATAAATTGGATTCCAACTCCATAGGAGGAATTAATATAGACTGATGACCAGAATAAACACTGCAAGAGAAAGTAATGAATTAATGGCAAGTAGTGGATACACAATTTATATGCAAGCACACAGTCCAATAGCTAAATCCCTTTCTAATTGAAGGCGTCTATACATGGGCCAATAAAGCTGTCCATTCAGCCAGCTGATTGACCTGTGTAAAGCCCTGCAACTGCATCAGCTCCATATCGGCCAGCTGTAGTTGAGCACATTGAGGAAAGAACTGCTCTTTTGCGGCCCCTACAAAATGAGCGGATCTTTAGGTGTATGGCCATGAACAAATATGAGTCTTGTTAAGCAGTAATGATTTGTCACTGCATTATAACGGTTGCATATTCTTATTTCTATGTAAGATTTATTTTTATTAAATATAACCTACTCACCTACAAAGGCACCAAAGTACAAAGCCAAGCCCGCAATAAGGATCAAGACAAATGGCAATCTGGCGAGTAGAGTACAGCTCACACTGCAGTTTTATGGACCGGCAAAGTGCACTTACTGATCTATGAGACATCTAGAACACAGAAATGTCTGTTTAATGCACAGGCCCATTGTGTGATTGTGTATGAGAGCATGAAAATTAGAGAACCATCCAGAACTATATGTCCGAGACCCCTACACATGATACGGACCTTTACCCCAGTAAGCATGCCAGTCGTGCTCACACTGAAGTCCAGATAAGCCAGCATTTCAGGCGTAGGCGGTTTATACAGCTGCGGTAGCCGCTTCCTGGGCAAATCATCTGAAAGGGCATTATTATTATTATATATTATTATCTAAAGCTCAGAAAAGGTTCATATACTTAGTCCATCCGTAGTTTCTATGTCAATGCAGCACATGCTCTAATAACTACAAGAGAATTATATATATATATATATATATATATATATATATATATATATATATATATATATATATATATACTAACGATGGTATTTGCACAAACCTGATCTGATAAAGGTATTTTATTTCTGTGGCCAGTCCTTTGCAGAACTGCACCAAAACCATTAACAGGACACTTCAGAACTTAGGACCGAGACCCCCAAGTAATGAGTCTTCAGGCAGGTGAATATTCTGCCTACCCCTAGTTTTAGCCCTGGATCTATGAGCTAAATATGGCTGTTTGTTGGCTCTGCCTGTTGTCAACCTGTGTATTTTTGTAGGCTGAGAGAAGCAGATTTGCTCTGTGCTCCTGCTCCATTGATTTAAATCCAATCAGTCTGTGCAGAGCTACAGCTGAGGTCAGTAATTGGGCCGACCTAAGCCTTTTTGTGACTGCACAAAGGCTGATCACATTCATATCAATGCTGCAAAAATACCCAGCCAATAGCCTGTATGCCTATAGCCTAAACAAAGTATCTTATTCTGTACGAACAGATTATTTCTGAAATCAGCAATATCATTTTACAGCATTGGATAGAGAAGGAATCAGAACATACCGGTGTCGATGATTGTAGGCCAAGTTTTCAATTCCACAGTTGCTGCTGCTTCTTTGGACCTGAGCAATCTCAGCAGTGCCTGTGTTGTGAGAATGCAGGCAGCTTTGCTAACCTACAATAAGAAGAAAGATTTCATAGGTGGGAACGATGGAAAAAGAACTGAAGCAACACAAGGATAGAAGAGATGAAATGATCATTGTGAAAAACAGCCATCAATTCAGCAGAACATGTGTCTAAAGTGTAAAACCTTAATGGGGTAGATCACCTTTCATTTATCTTGTAGTATGTTATATAATGGCTTATTCTTATTCAGCTGTTAAAATAGTTTTCAGGTTTTGTACCTTTCTCATCTTCCTCTTTCCAGATTTCAAAGGGATACTGTCATGGGAATCCCTTTTTTCAAAATGCATCAGTAAATAGTGCTGCTCCAGTAGACTTTTGCACTAAAATCCATTTCTCAAAAGAGCAAACAGATTTTTTTATATTCAGTTTAGAAATCTGACATGGGGCTAGACATTTTGTGTATTTCCCAGCTGCCCCAGTCATGTCACTTGTGCCAGCACTTTTGGAGGGACCTGCTTTCTGGCAGGCTGTTGTTTTTCCTTCTCAATTTAACTGAAGGAGGCACGGTGGGACATGGACTTTTACTATACTGCTGTTCTTATATCTGCCAGGCAGCTGTCTTGTGTTAGGGAGCTGTTATCAGGTTACCTTCCCATTATTCTGTTAGGCTGCTGGGAGGGGGTGGGTGATATCACTCCAACTTGCAGTAGAACAGTAAAAAGTGATTGAAGTTTATAGGAGCACAAGTCACATGACTTGGGGCAGCTGGGAAATCGACAATATGTCTAGCCTCATGTCAGATTTCAAAATGAAATAAAAAAAAAAATAATCTGTTTGCTCTTTTGAGAAATGGATTTCAGTGCAGAATTCTGCTGGAACAGCACTATTAACTGATGCATTTTGAAAAAAACATTTTTTCCCATGACAGTATCCCTTTAAATGGGGGTCACTGACCAGAGCAGCCAAAAATGATTGCTCTGTAGAGCTAAAATCTTTTTATTACCTTATATTACTTATCTTTATATTTAGGCCTCTCATAATCATCTTCAAGTCTCTCATTCAAACTCTAGCAACCAAACAGCTGCTGAAATTCCAAACTGGAGAGCTGCTGAACTAAAAACTAAGTAATTCAAAAAAACACAACAAAAACTAAACATGAAAACCAACTGCAAATTGTTTAATTTAATCTACTTTAAAAGTGAACTACCCCTTTAAAGGAGAAGGAAAGTATTCTTGCACTAGAGCGTGCCAAATGTTAGGCTTCCCCCAAGTGACTGTATTGACTTACCTGAATCCCCGGGCTGGTGCTCTTATCAGCAGAACACTGCCCGGCCCAGGGTTATACCAGTGAGCACCATGGAGCAATCATCTCCTTGCTTCTTCTTTCTTCAAATTTCCGGGGCAAACAAATTCACAGTTGAACGAAATAGCTGACTTTTTAGTTAAAGTTTGGCTTTTCGTTCTACTGCGCATGCACAGTCGTGTGAAGAAATCGGAAGATGGAAGAGAAGCACTCTGTGGTGCTCACGGGTGTAACGCCGGGCCAGTGCAGTTTTCTGCTGATAGGAGCACCAGTCCAGGGTTTCAGGTAAGTCCATACTATAACCTGGGGGTGCCTAACATTTGGCAGCCCCATGTGCAGGGTGACTTTCCTTCTCCTTTAAAAGTACCAGATGATTACTGCACAGCGTAAAAAGTGCATTTTTTTCATTTACTCTACTGTAACTGAAATAGGGAGGCTGCAGATTAATAACTTTCTATCATTATTCCCCTAAAACTATACTTCACCCAGCAAATCTTTCAGTCTTAGGACTCAGGACTGGATTCAGGGTTTTACAGCCCAATGAATGACATAAGAAATACACAAGGTGTCTGACTTACATCTACAATCATTCGTACTGTAGGTAAGGTGGCAGCGAGGTTCTGTGCGTGAGGCGGCCGGACAGTTACAGGAATACAGCCAGCGTACAGACAGCCATAGAATGCAGCTATCAGCTCAATTCCTGGAAATAAATAGATGAACATTGGCAATGGCAGTGCAAATGAAGATTGGTTATATAGCTGTGGTTTAACACTATGGAGCAGGGGTACCCAAAAGGTATATCAGGATCTACCAGTAGACCTTCAGCTGATGATCAGTAGATCTCAAGACACTATCAAAAAAACAACTTGTTTATATCACCCTCCTGTTTCATGCTTTTCATTCAGATATTTATTATGTTAAGGTTACATAAGAAATAATGGTTTGTTAAATATAACAATATCCATTTTCTCATAAATCAATATTTAAGTAATATTTTCCATGGAACAGAATGCTAACAATGTTTTTATGGAAGTAGATTATAATGGGACAACATCACTAAAAGTAGACATTGCATTAGTAAAGTATGGGCACTCCTGCTACTGAGCCTTTTCCTAGACTGATATTTACATAAATGGGTTACTATGGTATATTTCCTACATAGGCAAAAAGAAGCACATTATATGACACTATTAGTAGCACAGCAACAATCACAGTTTCAGGAGAGTTGCCTGGTGCTACAAGGAGTTTCCCGTACAGTAAATGGTTTTGCACATACTGTATATGGATACACCATCTTATATGGGAAAAAAAATACAAGCTAACTATAAAAACCAAGAATTCTACCTAAAATGACTTCAATTTCACTTGCCCTACTAGGCACTCATAACAGCTGCTCCTCTTTCTTAGGGATAGACCACACGGGAAGATTCAGAGAGATTAGTCGCCTGGCGACTAATCGCAGATTCTTTGGGGTGACTAATCTCCCTGAATTGATTCCCCGTGTCTCGAAATTGCCTCATGCGACTTAGCGCTGCATATGAAATAGGCGCAGACAATTTACAGTTTAGCGAGCGCGAGACACGGGGAAGCAATACAGGGCAACTAATCTCCCTGTGTGATCTAACCCTTACACCCACTGGAGATTTCAGGCCTGCTTTATATCCTCTTATTGTAGTTATTGGAGTTGCCATTGCTTTAGACATAATGAACATCACATAAGCCCACCATCTCTATTTCTATACTGAGCAAATTATTACGCAGCTGCCACTGGTATAAAGATGACCTGACAGGATAATGTGTTTAATCATACAACAGTCTGACTCACCGGGAGGAAAAAGTAGCACCACGTTATCACCGGCATTAAGATGACCTTTATCACATAGGGCAGCTGCTATTCTTTCTGCTCTCTTGTGTAGCTGTAAACATGTGGCATTGCAAACTGCAGTTCCCTAGGCATAAGCAAACAATTGTACACTTCATGAAAGGAAATATTTGGGCTTAAGCCACTTTCCAGTTCATTGATATAAAGAAAATAACTGGAATGGGACACATTGCTGTACCTTGGCATTGAGGAGGATAAAAAGAACATGCTCGGGAGTGGTTTGTGCTCGCCACTGTAAGAATTCTGTCAGATATTGGTGCTGTCGGAACAAAGAAGAGCAGGTTAGCGGGGCGTGCAGTCAGGAACACATACTGAATGTTGTTTACTATATTAAACTTTTACCTTTTTCATCAAATCATTTTCTTCTATTTGTCCCAAATCTCTTCCTGAGGCCTGAGCAATTCTTTTTCCTGCGACCAGATTACCCACCATGACAGATGCAGGCCCAACTCCTACATATGTAAAAATATATGATACAATCAATACTATTAACATGTATTTATAAAGTGCCAACATATCTTGAAACACAGTACAATAAATGAACCGTCACACTATCTAGTGCAGACCTTCCCTCCTTTGGGTTCCACATTTCCCATTTTACCGCTTCCAACAAAAGACAGATGTGGCATTACCTGGCTGCTTTTGCCTTGGTTTTGGCAAGTTGGTTACACATGTATGAGGACACATGAGTATGTTACACGGGTGCAAACTGCCATCCAGGAAGAGCTGTTTTGTTTGAGATATATGGATTCCTCCCAGTGGAGTTTTTGGCAACGTATTAGCGGGAACCAGGGCAAGACAGTAAATCCCCACTTGGTGTATACTATCAATGGCCTGAAAGAAAAAGCAAGGCTTTAAGTTAATTTCTTTTGGATGAACTTGGCATTTACCTCTGGACCATCATGTATACGTTATAAATATATTTGCCTTCTCCTGAAAGGCAGTCACACAGAATTGTTTTCTTTAAGAAGTCACACTACATCTCATTTCTTTTACTACACCCATACCCAGTGAATGACTGGTTATATTTTTCATTGTGATTGAAGTCTTTACACAGTGCTGGCACAGAGGTGGAATAAGGCACCTGTGCAAGGAGGAGCAAAGTGGTGCAAGCTGCAGGTAGCCCTATGTCAGCATCCAAGCCAGTGTTGCAAATGAAAACAATAGTATGTGTGCCAATCACCACCCTGGCACCTGAACTTCAACAGTGCAATGGGTGTAGAGCACAACACATACGTAGCAGAGAGCACCAAGTGCTTTGCTGGCCCAAGCCTCAACTGTTTAAAGCCTGAATAAAGGTGGCCATAGACGCACAGATAATATCGTACAAAACGATTTTTCATACGACATTCAGTGAGTGCATGGTGGGAGACGAGCTGACAGATAGACTTGGATATTGTCAGCTTGTTGATTGGCCCAGGCGGAAAATTTGATTGGGTTCCTTTGAAGGCACACAATTATTGGCCATTGTTAGTGCTGAATCCAGGTAGAATTCTATTGTTTCTGTCTGTATATCTGACGGTTCAGCTCTACATATATGTACAGAAACAAAACAATCTTTCCTGGAAAGATCTTTTCCAGGACAGATCGTAATTGTAATGTCTATGGCCACCTTTAGTCCAAAAGTAAGTGCCACAGTTAAAAAAACATATTCCTACCTGTAACACACGGCTCATCCACTGGAAGGAATCTTCCTCAGAAGCATCGGGACGCTGTTCCGCCACCACCACAATCCGATCATCATAAAATACAGTGACCGAAAATACCGCAATCCTGCAAGCAAATACCCAAAAGCAATGAGTCTTGTGTACTCAGGTCAGTAATACAGAAGCACAGCAGTCTTTTACAGAACTTAATACAAACACATGTAAAGATGGCACCATGGTGTTACTATGCATATGTTCTACTGTATTCTGATCATTCCAAAAACAAACTCTGATTGGCCATCATTCTGAAGGTGATTTCCTGCCGTTACCTACAGATACATTTACACATGCAGGAAGATAAAAACACTTAAAAAATCTAGTTCCACAGATGAAGCTCATCATTTATTCGTGTCTACTTAACAGTGAACATATATTTTGCATTTGTTTTTCCCACATTCCCAGCTCTTTATTCTTTTTCACTGCAAGATTCCATAGGTTTAACATCAGTTAATGAGCTCTATAAACCAATATCATTGTTTAGTAAAAAAAAAAAAAAAAAAAAAAAAAAAAAAAAAGAAGAGATGGAGGAGTGACCAAATTGCTCTTTGTCACAAACCACACACATACAATTTTGAGTGCATATTTCATCTAAATATTTACCTTCCTCTGTACAGGGTTTTAAAAGCTTCCACAGCCAGTGCAGTAGCCACAATATCATCAGCATTGTGTCGCCTCCCGCTCACCATCACTGTGCCATCCATCTTTCCCACCACAAACACTAAACTGCCCTAAAAAGAAAAAAAAAGTCAGGTCAAAGACCAACAGATTTATTGTTTTACAACTCAGGGTAAGAACATACCTAAATTCTAGTATTAACATGTTGTAAATATGATTAAGGCATTAATAGAACAGTTAAAGTTTAGTGATGGGCGAATAAATGTGAACCATTTTGCTTTGCTGAAAATTTGCAAAAAATTCTAATTTAGCGAAGTGCATCGAAGTCTATGGGCGACAACAATTTTTTTGATGGGCGACAACAATTTTTTTGATGCGCGACAAATTTTTCACACGCAACAAATTTTTTTAGCCATTAGAGTAGATGGACGCTATTTTTTCGGCGACACTTGGTGTAAAATTTTGCTCATCACTATTAACGATCGTAGAGTTTGGTAACAAATGTTCTGTCTGTTCCTCCTTCCTTTTTATTTTCAAAAGTTATGGTTTCACCTCTTTAAATGAACAGCATGTTTAGACAGTCAGCTTTATACTTACTGGCCCCACAAATCCAAGTAGCCCGGTTCTGGCGAAGGGAGTTTCTCCTATAGAAGCCCCAGAAGCATTAACTGGCAAAACCTGAAATAAATGACAAAAAAAATCAAACAGTTTAGATGACACAACAAAGTACAGTTATAAAGTAAATCAAATAACGTACTCCCCCCCCCTCAAAAAAAAAAAAACAACTAAGAACATGAAAGGAACAGCAACATTAAAAAGAAATGAAAGTGTGTAAGATGAATTTAAATAGATTATACTAGTGGTCACCCCTGGTAATACTACTACTATAGTCATGGGGGGGCATCCATTAAAGTTAGTAGGACAAAAAGGTTTCTGTTTACACAGCAGTTAGCAGATAAGCTCTATAGAATACAATGGGTTTAGTTCTTACACAGGAATATAAACAAGAGTCACCTGACATTCACGTCTTTTCTAGACAACAGAATGAACCGAATGAAAACCTCTCACATAAAAAGGCATTTGCTGCCAAGAAAACAATTTGTCCACTGCTTGCTTATAAAAGCCAGGTGCCAATCTTGTAGGGGTTCATGGTTGCAAATCCCATTGTAAGCATTACTTACGTGTAACTAACTAAAAGTGTATCTTAGAGTGCAGCCAATCCCATTCAAGCATTGACCCACCAAGTGTGCAACGGTCTGAATGTACAGTCTCATGTTCCTCAACTGCCCTTATGGCAACAAAGGAAAATAGGCTACAGATATTTGTTTTTTACTTGAAGAATTGACTAAAAGTGAAAATGTTTTATTTATGTAAAGGTTATATCTGGTTGTACCTGCAATTAAAATATTTCTTGGCAAGAACAGTTCCATTTTATAAGAAAGAGGTTTTCATATTATGTCACATGGGGTGTTTTGACTGCTGCTGTCAAGACTGCCGTCTACCATAGCAGAGACTAAGGGGCAAATTCACTAAAACGCAAAGCGCCTAACGCTAGCATTTATTCCCCAGCGTGATGTCACTTCGCAACTTCGCCAATTTACTAACAGTGTCCCTGGCGAAAATTCGCTAGCGAAGTAGACTAGCGCAACTTCGCAACCTTACGCCAGGCGAAGTTGCGCACTGATGAAGGGACGTAACTACACTAATTCACTAAGATGAACATTTTACTGAACGTTACCTCTTGTGCTAGACTTCAGGTCAGACCTGGCAAAGTTCAATAGATAGGAGCTTGAGAAAAAAAACTTTTGGCTGAACGTAACAGATGGCCTATCAGATAAACAGAACAAAGGCACCTAGAATATATTTTCTGGAGTTATGTTCTGGAGAGGCACAACTGCTAATGGGATTAAACTATAAGCTCCTTACATTTATTGACAGTAAAATCCCTGCAGTGACCATGTACTTAAAGGGGTGGTTCACCTTCAAGTTAACTTTTAGTATGTTATAGAATGGCCAATTCTAAGCAACTTTTCAAATGGTCTTCATTATTTATTTTTTATAGTTTATGAATTATTTGCCTTTTTCTCCGGACTCTTTCTAGCTTTCAAAAGGGAGTCACTGACCCCCTCTAAAAACAAATCCTCTATAAAGCTACATATTTATTGTTATCACTACTATTTGTTACTCATCTTTCTGTTCCGACCGTCCTCTATTAATATTCCATATTCTCATTCAAATCAGTGCATGGTTGCTAGGGTAATTTGGACCCTAGCAACCAGATTGCTGACACTGCAAACTGGAGAACTGCTGAATGAAAAGGTAAATAACTCAAAAACCACAAATAATAAAAAATGAAAACCAATTGCAAGTTGTCTCAGAATATCGCTCCCTACATCATACTAAAAGTTAACCTGAAGGTGAACAACCCCTTTAACTGTTTAGACATGAATGAGAACGGTATGAGGTTTTCTTTTATTGCTTGATATGAACACACATTAATATCAGTGCCCATCAGTCTAAGCACAGAGCTCTATCCTCAAGCTAAGAGCACAGCGCAAGTACATACCTCAAACGTGTTCTTGGTGACTCCCGACAGGCCGTAGTACATTGTGCCTCCTCCTTTACAGCTCACACAGATTTCTCCTATCTCATCAGTTTTACACAGCTGGGGTACACCTTCCGGTTTCACAGTGCACATTACACCTTTGGGAAATAGTATAAAGCTGCTATGTATTGTGGTAACATGGCACTTCTATAAAGGCAATCCTACAACCCAAAAGCCTCTCTGAGTAAAGAAAGCCAGTAAAACCACAAAAAATTAAATGTGGTGTACTCAGATAGGTTAGGCACTTTAGATATATGTATACATTTAGAATATGTAACTACCAGGGGAGCAGGGGGTGCAATTGCACCAGGACCGATCCCTCTTGAGGCTAGGGCTGCCACCTTTTCTTGAAAAAAATGCTGGCCTTCCTATATATTTATCTTTTTTTCCTATTAATAACATTGGGATCAATCATCAAAAATACCGGCCAGGTGGCAACCCTACTTGGGGCCTACCAGAGAGTCTAGGAGAACTCCAATGTGCAATTCATAGGGGGAGAGCCCAATCCTGCACCAGGGCCCACCAGCGAGTAGTTACGCCACTGAACAGATAATCTTCCAGGATTCAAAGAGAATATATGGAAAAGCATTCACTTTTAAGTGTATGATTTGGTGCTATAATTCAGCATGATAGTTGTTGTGTTGTGATTAGGATCTACTTACTTCCTGGCATAACATGGCCAACATCTTGTACGGTCAGTGCAGAATTCTTGTCCTCTGTGTTAACCCTGATCACACCATAACTTAACCCATTCATAGACAAAATAGCTCTTCCAGGCAGGGGGGCACCAGGTACTCCAGGCCTTAAGAAAGGAATTCACAAAAATGTATATAAAAACTACTAACATTTTTCTTTTAAAGACAATAACAATAAACTTGGTCATTCTCATATCAGTCAGATTTATTTAGTACTGTATGACAAAGGGATAAGAAATAATATATCAAGCCTTGCATTGTCAGATGCACCCAACTGCTTTTGCCAAACAGAAAATGGCGATTAAAGGAAACCATTTTACAATTCTGTACAAAGTTAAGTGTGTAAACCTTCCAAATGACTTGTATCATCTGTCAACCTGGTCGAGGTATTCACAGATTTTATTGCATTATTTTATGATGATCTACTGTACAAGATACAAGTGCAGTTTTTTTTTTTTAAAGACGACTTTTAGCTTTTTTGATTAGGATTTAGTAGTGTAATCCAGTGCCATCACCAGTGCCACATTTTACTATCCATTTAAAGATAAGATCGGGGTTATTCACAGTTGTAAATAAAATGTATTTCCCCTTTAATAAAAAAAAAATGGAAGAATGTTATATAACTGCATATATTTTCCTGTAACCCACTTGAAGTAGCCATGCTCTGGAGCATCTCGTCTGACACCCTGTGTATGGACTTGCAGTTTGGAGGAACAGATTGGCAACTCAAAGGAATTTTACACTGATGTATAGATACTGTAAAACTGTCTCGTTTTGCCCATTTTACCTTCGAATTGCGACGGTCATAGCTTCTGGAGAAGTTGCACATGGACAGATGACCTCAGGCTTCAAGCCATGATTCTGAAATAAACTCAGGAATGCATCACATGAAGAAACCGACCCTGTAGGAACCAAGAATTACATATAGGATGAAAGACACCATGTAAGCAATATCCATCTGAAACCAGATTTACATTATGTATTGTAGAAGCAGGTTCCTTAGTACATCATAAAGCAGTGAAATGCAGATGGAAGAGCCCTTTAATGGATGGTGTGCACTCCCAGACAAAGGAAAGGTAGGCCAGTAAACTAAGAAGCTTGCCAGAGTTAAACATTTTTAGAATAATATTTTTTCAGCTTGAAAGTTTATTAATATTTCTACAGGGATGATACTGCCACTGCTAAGCAGTCCCTCGTTTGATTTCCCTTGATATATTAATTGTTATGCATAATTACACTGGAGATTAAAAGTGACAATATAAGCACACGACACAGCATGACACTTACAAGGATTAGCTCCATCTGTGACAATGAGCATACGGAGAGAGGCCAGACTGATATCCTTTTGCTCTCGGTGGGCTATCATGGCCCAGTGCAAATCCCGGCACTTCACTACAGCAACCCTGGCTGCCAGGAGAAAGAACAAAGAGTTTGCTCAGCAAGGACAAAACAAAGTAAAGTAAAAAAAAATTAATATTCATTATATTGTAATTTTGTGAATTCCAAATGCTTAGTGTATACGCACTTCATATAAAGTGTAGAAGCATGAAGATGCATTTAATAATATTGCATCCCCTGAAGGTGTATCATTGTTGGTCTTAAAGGATAAGGAAAGTCTGTTAGCACTTGGGGGTGCCAAATGTTAGACACCCACATGTGATTGTATTGACTTAGCTGAAACCTATCGGCCTAGGGTTTCAGCTAAGTCAATACAATCACAATGCTTCTATAGTGAGCACCACGGAGAGATCTTCTTCTGTCTTCAAATTTCCTGGGCCAAACACATGCGTAGTAGAACAAGACAGCCAACTTTACTTTGGCTTTTCACTCGAAGGAAGAGGAAGATGGAAGAAGATCTCTCTATATACTCACCCAACCGCTTACTACGCTCCTCTACTGACCTTCTACTCAACTCTTCTCTCATTAACTCCTCACATGCTCACATTCAAGACTTTGCAAGAGCTGCACCCCTCCTCTGGAATTCTCTCCCATGGTCTGTCCGACTTTCTCCCAATCTTTCAAGAAATCTCTTAAAACCACCTTTTTTAGAGAAGCCTACCCTCACTGTTAACTACCCAATGCAATACCGCTTACAGTTCTACATCTCTCACCCAATAACTCTGATCTTGCCCACTCCCACACCTTGTGTATCGTTCCCTTCCCTTTAGATTGTAAGCTCTTTCTGCAAAGGGCTTTCCTCAACTTCTGTACCGGTATTTATTGTGATGTATGTAACTCCATATTTATTGTGATGTATGTAACTCCATATGTTCTATGTATGTAATTCATGTGATTTAGTTGTGTAATCACATTCACTTTACAGCGCTACAAAATAAGTTGGCGCTATAGAAATACATGTTAATAATAAGTCAATACAATCACTTGGTGTGACTAACATTTGGTTAACATACTTTCCTTCTCCTTTAAAAAGACTTTGAGCCATGTATACAACTAGAATTCCCTTTCCTGAAACACTTGCATATGTTGGCACCAGCCTGCTAAATATTAGAAAAAAGTGTGGAGTACAGAGCAAGTTAAAACTATGGTTTATACAAGCAACAAAAAAGAAACACAACACACAGGCAACTTTCAAACAGTCAGTTTCACCAAAGATGCCGATTATTTACAGGAGTCTCTATAACCAACTAGAAACAGACATACACTTCCCACATACCCTGCTCTTTATTACTCTGCACACCTCATGAGAAATAGTAATAGCATATTCAGTAGCTCAGGATAATTTGGAACTCACAAGCCAATACAGATACTAAGTACCATGAAACTCTCTCACACTGAGATTTTAAATATGAATGAACTCTTCAAACACACTGTGGGGCTTCCCCGGGCCATTTATTCTCATGCATATATATATATATGAGTAAGTATGTAGATCTGTGTATAGCTACTGTCACTGTATTATTAATATTTATGAATATGAGTGTAAATCATGTCTGTTCCTTATGTGTGTCTGTAATGCATGATGCCCCTAAACTGAACTTGCATACATCAGTGTGTAGGTCTGCATGTGTCTGCTTCTATGTATTTATATATGTGCACTGAAAATTGCATGATGAACTGTGACAAAAAGATCGGTTACCTTTACTGGCATGCACCCTCTGCACCCAGGATAACGGACATGCTTTCATCACGGAGTATGGCACGCTGACTGTATGCATTTTGTTCATTACATTCTGAAAGAGACACAGAAACATGTAAAACTTACTTGGCCTCCTATTATATTTTCTGTTATTTGACAAGTCAATACAGTCCTTCTCTATCAGAGATTTGACTATATGGGCAATGACTTTATTAGCCTATTCAGAAAGACGTAATAGGATGAAGTAGCCAGAATGTGTCCCTGCACAAGTTACTTAAAGGGATTCTGTCATGCTTTTTATGGCTTACTTTTTATTTCTAAATGACACTGTTAACGTTGCAAATAATTCACTCTACTAAATTTTATTTAGTATTTTTTTATTTATGTATTTATTTTTAGCTTTAATATTGGCATGGAGGTGGCAATCTCTATGCTTTGTGCCTTGAGATGGAGCCAGCACTTCAGGATGGAACTACTTTGAGACATCTATTGTCTCTTCCCTTCCCATTGAAGTATACATTGACTTGGGTCGGGCTCCCTAGCTAAAATTGCTCCCAATTGTGGACATGAGAATAGCACCCAAGGAGGAAAAAAGCAGGGGTTTTCCACTTTGGTGCTATTCTCATGTCAACCACTTGGTGCAATTTTAGCAAGGGAGCTCTATGGAGCAATGCAAACAAATCCTTCAGCAGAGGTGTCAGATAGCTGCTATCTGATTAGCTGCCCATTGTTCTGTTAGGCTGCAGATGGGAGGGAGGGGGCAATATCACTCCAACTTGCAGTGTAGCAGTAAAGAGTGACTGAAGTTTATCAGAGCACAAGTCACATGACCCGAGGACTCCTGGGAAACTAACAATATGTCTAGCCCCATGTTAAAATTCAAAATTAAATATAAAAAAAAAACTGTTAACTCCTTAAAGGGATCCTGTCATGTCATGTGACTTGTGCTCTGATAAACTTCAATCACTCTTTACTGCTGTACTGCAAGTTGGAGTGATATCACCCCTCCCCAACCCCCCCCCCTCAGCAGCCTAACAACAGAACAATGAGAAGGTAACCAGATAACAGCTCCCTAACACAAGATAACAGATGCCTGGTAGATCTAAGAACAGCACTCAATAGTAAAATCCCATGTCCCACTGCGTTCTATTCAGTTACATTGAGAAGATAAAACAACAGCCTGCCAGAAAGCAGTTCCCTCCTAAAGTGCTGGCACAAGTCACATGACCAGGGGCAGCTGGGAAATTGACAAAATGTCTAGCCCCATGTCAGATTTCAAAACTGAATATAAAAAAAAGTTTGCTCTTTTGAGAAATGGGTTTCAGTGCAGAAGTCTACTGTAGCGGCACTATTAACTGATGCGTTTAAAAAAAATGTTTTCCCATGACAGTATCCTTTCAACTTTAAGGTGAACTGCCAGTGGTGGAACTACCGGGGGTGCGAGCGGGCCAGGGTCAGCACACCCTCAGGGCCCCCTGGCAGCTCGTGCGCCACTGAAATGCGGATGAAAAATTGCATACGGAGGGGGACCTGGTTGCACCTCCCGCACCTGGGTCCGCCCCCTCTAGTTACATTTAAACAGACTGATTACACATTAAACTCATAGCTTGTGCAGATGCCTATAATACAACAGGTGACAGCAAATTGACAAAATATGTATTTTCTTCTATAAAGAACATAATAAAGACGAGCTAGGACATGGCATTTGCTGACAGAAGAGCTGTTTAAACACTATTTCAGAGTACAGCATCCAATGAGGAATGATGTGGGTGCTCTCCATTGGAGAAAGTACAGCTCTGCTTACAGAAGATAATTTGGGAGAATTTCTCTTTACCATGTTACTCTAAAGCTTACCGTTAGTATACCATGCCACAGCCCCGCATCCCTCTTGAAGTCCAGGACATTAACTATGATCTCACCTAAATAAGGAGGAATAAAATATGATTATATCATTCATATTAGCAACTGAAAATGTATTTAAAAGTGTTGAATATTGCTTTTATTTACCACCATTACTCTTTGCTAGATACTGTGGAGGCCACAGTAGAAAATAAGGACACATTCAGCAGCTGTCAGAGATACAAATTCTGGGAATATTCAGGTATGGGATCCCTTATCTGGAAACCCGTTATCCAGAAAGCTCCAAATTACAGAATGGCCATCTCCCATACACTCCATTATTATGAAATAATCCAAATTTTTCTCTGTATTAATAAAACAGTACCTTGTATGTGATCCCGACTAAAATATAATTAATCCTTATTGGATGCAAAAACCAGCCTTTTGGGTTCCGAGTATTCTGGATAACAGGTCCCATACCTTAATCTTTCTAGGTTATTCATTGTAATGTTTCTCATCAATGTATTCTTTTTTATTATTTTACAAGCATGTGATTTGTATGTATACTGGGACATGGGGGGGGCTATGGAAATAGGTTTCTGGATAACATATCTCGTACATGAAATATACGTATATGCTTAATAATTATTGCATTACCATCAATAATGATTTTCACCAAATATTGTAAATAAAGATACAGAATCCAGCACCTCTAGGGCAGGGGTCCCCAAGCTTAGTTAACCTGTGAGCCACATTCAAATATAAAAGAAGCTGGAAAACAAGACAAGCATGGAAAACGTTGCTTGGATTCTAAATATGGATAGGGATTGGCTACTGGTAGCCCCTATGTGGACTAGCAGCAGTATACCTTGTGTTTATGCAATTAAAGCTTGAATTCAAGCCAGACATTCCAAATAAGCACCTGCTTTGAGATCACTGGAAGCAACATCCAAGTGGTTGGTGATCAACATGTTGCTGGTGAGCCATGGTTGGGGACAACTGATCAGATTATCACAGACCAAATGCAACTGATAGAAATCTAACTTATAATAGTTACATTTCCTCCACAGTCCCACTTATGTTCTTAAATACGACCTAAAACCCACAGGAGCAGGAACTTTCGTGAGACATGTATAGAAGTGACACCTGTTTGTGCTGCTGGGACATTCCCATGTATTTAGTTCCCTTTTCCACTGAATATCTGAAACAAGTCTTAACTTGGAACTGTAACATCAAAAAATGAAAGTGTTTTGAAGGAGAAAACGCTCAGGTTACACAGCAGATAAGCTCTGTAGAACATAATGGTGTTATCAGTTATCCAATACTCAACCTGTGCCATATAGTCTTTTTTCCGTTTCCGCCATTGCTACACAGCAGATCGTTTATATGAACTATAGTAGTGTTTCTGAAGCAAACACACCAGTTTTACCAGTGCAGGGC
>CM044434.1:132355126-132388672 GCA_024363595.1 Xenopus borealis
GTGACATCATAGTGTAATTAACTGTTGTTTGGCTGGCTTTAACCAGCATATAGTAAGTAATCTTGCGTTTGTATATAAATAAATAAATATCTTTTTTATGATTGGATATACTATGCTTTAATACAATACAAAAAAATTTTCACTGAAACACCCATGGTGCTGTATTCTTTATTTTTTGATGTATATATATATATATATAGCTAGATACCATAAAATTACCATATTAAGTATATAATACAGGAACTACAGTATTACTTGAGCCTGGGCAGTACATTAACATCACCAAGTACATTAGAATAGTCTCCAGCGTCAACCTTAGCTGTCAGGAAACATATGATTATTTCAAAAGTTTAATTTCTTATTTGTTACGGGGGAAAATGACAACAATATTATATACCTTCAGTAGCTAAAACAGTTATCACAGATGTTTGGTGTAATATTTGGTAATTATCAGAATCTGTGAGAAAGACATTTGTTAATGGCACCATCTACTTCAGGGCTGCCCAAATGAGTTCCACGGGTAAGGAATTTTATGGTATTCGTCTGCTCAAAGGTCCTATAGACTTCTTTTAATGGTATGCTTATTTTAATATAAATGGCCCTCCAACATAAAAACAAATAATTAGCAAACTACTTAAACCCCTGCCCAGTGCTCCTTAGAGCAGATTCTTTCCCCCAATCCAAACAAGACACAAGGCTTGGTATCAAGTTGGCAGTTGGGCTTTAGCTTCTCTCTCAAATTGCCTCAGTGCCCCTTTCCATTTCCCTCCCTGAAGTGATTTTGATACAATGATGAAGGCAATGATTGGAGACAGACAGTGGGAGGATGATGTTTCTAGAGGTTGCACATTAATGCTGGAAGTAGTAAGTAACTGAGAATTTTATACAAGCTCATCACTAAAAATGGAACAGCAACATTTCACCAAGGAATTAAAAGAAGAAGATAAAACTAATTGATTTGTAGACCAGTTTACATAACTAATGGTAGTTGTACTCCCACTATGTCCTTTGTAGGCCTTGTGCAGAGGGGCCTCTGTCCTGTCAGATACTCCCTCTTGCACACCTAAACAGTTGTGGTCTTGGGAGTTACAGAGAAGATAAGGCTTAATTGGATGGTCTCCATACCATGAATGTCATAAGTGATGAGCAACCTGTCATGTCACACATGTTGTCTATGTAGTGGTACCATGCTTGGCAGGCATCTGGGGGGCATGAAATTCCAAAAAGAATGAATAGGAGGCAATTCAAAATATTTTGTCGCCTGCCCACCATGCAGGAAACCCACCCAACCAAAAGCCTTCATAAAGGCAAATATAAAGGTTCCTTCCTAACCTTACTGTACATACTCATAGCCATGTAATTTAAAAGCTGGCAGCAAGGTTACCTCTCCTTGACCTGAACAAAGAAGAGATTTCTGTATTGTATAACTTGCTTGTGTGCTGGTCCCATAAGGCAAGTCCGTTCTAACCTTGGCTGCAAACAATACAGCTTTTTACAGATAAGGGCAGAAAAGATGCATGTGTGTATACTTAAAAATGTTGCATTACCCTGTCCCCAGGCTTCAGCACTTGTTCATTCTTGGTACCCAGTTTGTTCAATAGGGTATACGCCAGTCTAACACTTCTGGTCCATAGCTTGCCTGGAAATGAATACAAACAAAACTTGTTATAATTTTCAGTCTGGAAAAATGTTGATTGTGTGTTATTGATAAAGTCATTTATGGTTTTTCTTTTACACATAAAAGGCTTTTTCACAGACAAATCAGTACTTGGTTTTAATGATGGCTTTAAATAGGTGTAAATGTTTCACAGGAACAAATAGAGCTTTACTGTCCAAAACAAACAATGAAACCTTTATATATGTAGAACTAAGTAGGAACTACTCTCCAACCAGCATGTTATCAATCCCCCAAAGGCTAAATGTCAAAAATAACTCATCTCAGAGTGCCAATGGGCCATCTAAGTGTTGAACTGGCAGTAGGGTTGCCACCTTTTCTGGGAAAAAATAATGGCCTTCATATATATATATTTATCCTTTTCCCTATTAACAACATTGGGGTCAACCATTATTTTTACCGGCCAGACCGGTAAAATACCAGGCGGCTGGCAACCCCAATTGGCAGCTAACATTCCTGTTTGGACAGGCTGACCATGACCAGACAGTTTTGCAGTATCTTCAAAACTTGACAACCTGCCAGCCAAAATCTGTATACGTACTGCATGCTTTCTGGGCAAGTACTATACTGCCGTTAACGTGTCAAACTAACACTTCGGTCCATATATACAGAGCATGGCTTATAACAAGTTGCTAGATACAGTCACCTGTTCCTCTAATACAGTGATCCCCAACCAGTAGCTCGTGCGCAACATGTTGCTCTCCAACCCCTTGGATGTTGCTCCCAGTGGCCTCAAAGCAGGTGATTATTTTTGAATTCCAGGCTTGGAAGCAAGTTTTAATTGCATAAAAACAAAGTATAGTACCAAGCAGAGCCTCCTGTAGGCTGCCAGTCCACATAGGGGCTACCAAATAGCCAATCACAGTCCTTATTTTGCACCCCAAGGGACCTTGTCACGCTTGTGTTGCTCCTCAACCCTTTTTACATTTGAATGTGGCTCACGGGTAGAAAAGTTTGGGGACATCTGCTCTAATAGAAGAAAGTGGGTTTTGTTAAGCCCCTGCAGTTGAATTTTAAGTGCTAGTATCCCCTGACAGTGTACACAAGACATTTTATCAATGCTTGTACATGGTTGATAAGAACTGTAGCCAAATTAAGAGTTGAAGATCTGCAGATGGGATATCAAATATGAATGCTTAATTGCTAAATCTGTCTACATATGCAGAAGCATTAATAAATAAAGGATTTGTCCTATAAATGTTCCTCTCCCAGTGCTGTAATGGAGAGGGCTAAGGACCTGGCTTCTTTTTCCCTTTAGCAGTCCATCAGTCCCTGGCTCTGTGTGCTGGCCATAGACGCAATGATCCGGATCGTGTGTGGAGTGTCCTGACATTTGTCTTGCAATTCCCATCAGTTGTTCAGTCGGTCGGACAGGTTAAAAGATTTCGGTCGGCTGCAGATGATATCGCTGCATGTATTGCTGATCTGACGATCTTCAGTGGGAGACTGTCACTAGCTTTTGTTTGACATAAAGTTCCGTACGATTGCTGTAAGGGCGGAATGTTGTCTGATCTGTTCTTTTACTGCTTTATTTAATTAGAAGGTTAGATGGGAATGTTCATACAATGATCGTACGATTGGATCTTTGCATCTATGGCCAGCTTAACACACCTCTCTTCAGCTTTCAGCAACCAATCAAAATATCCAAACTTGTTCCATTTGGCAAATATTAATACAGCTGTCAGATTCACCCTTGGCACTAATTGAAGTACAAGCAACTAAAGAAGAGTTTTCTATCAGAGAAATGAAAGTTAATGATGTAGCATGGGGTAGACAGTGATTCTGATTTGCAACTAGTATTTTCTTTGTGTATATTCCATGCAGAAGCTGACCTGTTGGGATCTTAGCAGCCAGAGACCTGCTGGATTTCCAGTTTATCCTAGCAAGCAAGCAGTAACTAACAGCAAGGTGTTTTAAGCAAAAACAATAATTCCCCATACATTTTGGCCCTTTCTGCTAATGGCAAGAGCACAAACCGGTCTTCATGGCAAGAGCCCAACCGGTCTTCACGCTTTTTGCTTATACTTCAGATAATAAGCCGCGGCCAGAGCGGCTCTGTAGACCTGGGTCGGCTGTCAGGCAGACACAGATACTCTTTCCTCCAGTTCGGCGTTCTCCCCTCGTTTCTCAAGAGCACAAATCAACCCAACATATACAGGGCCAGATGGCACCCCCTGTCGTCTGTCACCCCATCCCCTTCCTTTTATTTGCTCAAATTTTCATTATTGGAACAGAGCAATGGGAACTGGAACACAGGAAATTTCTGGGTGTGGTTGGGCAGCATGGCGCCCCCTAAAATCCTGCCCTAGGCCCGGGTGGCCTCTCCACAAATCCAGGCCAGAACATATAAGAATTATAACAGAGAGAGTATACTGTGCCTTACCATATGTTAGTGTATAAGTTGGTTTGCCAGTGACATCAAGAGTAGTGAGACATGAACATTTTGCTTGTGTTGTTCCCCAGCGCTGCAGCGCGGCTTCCACCGATGGGGGCCAGTTGCACACAACACCCAGGGGTTCCCCCTTTACAGGGTTCACTTGGCGACCTTCTGGCTTGGGCTGGTTTGGATCTGGTCTGGGTACTGCAAGACAAAAAAATATGTATAATAAACTGAAACTTCAAATCTGGACACAGTGCATCTAAGTTTCTATCTAATTTTAAGATAATATTTAAATATTGAATATATATATTTCATACAATTACACCATTTCAACTTCTATATAAGACAGAGAGCCTAAATAAAAAAGCACCATAAAATGGCATGACATGCGGTTGCTGTTTATCTCTATGGAGAACAGCAATGTCACAGATGTAAAGTAACTGAGCATACCTTACATACAAAAGGCAATACTCATGTACCCATGTATATTTGCTATTTAACCTCATCATTAAGGTTTTCCTCATCTTGCCAGCTTCAAAATGTCTTAATCTTTAAGGCTTGCTAAGGCTCATGGGAAGGTGTGCAGAGGGTGTGAGAAGTTACATGTGCAAAGCTGTCCATTTGGAACAGGAGAACAGACATATCTGTGTCTCACTATGGCAGGAGGGCAGAGTGAGACCAGTGTAGGAAATGTTATTGGACCGATCATATGAAGTGTCTGGATATAAAAGATAACAACCAAAAGGCAACTGAGTTCACTTGGTCAATGTAACACCATATAACTAGTGAACAAAAGCAATACAGGCACGCATACAGTAGATATACGAAAGACAAAAAAAATCTATGAGTTTAAAATGATCTTTACCTTCTACAATCTCTTCAAAATCATCCACAAAGAATTCCTTTAATGGGGGCCTCTTTGGTCGTTTGAGGGTATTCAGCAACTGTTGGATTTTTGTTGATACTCGACTGCTCACTGCAACACCTAAAAACCAACATGGCATTTACATTTGCTGTAGAAAAGGTTCTCCAAGGGAAAAAAAGAAGCTCTAAAGCACTGTAATATATTAAACAAGTAATGTACAGGTATGGGACCTATTATCCAGAATGCTCAGGACCCCGGGCTTTCGGGAAAACGGGTCTTTCTGTAATTTGGATCTTCATTCCTTGAATCATGTAAATCATATAAACATTAAATAAACCCAATAGGCTGGGTTTGCTTCCAATTAAGGATTAATTATATCTTATTTGGGATTAAGTACAAGGTATTGTTTTATTATTACAGAGAGAGAGAAAAATGAAATAATTTTTAAAAACTTCGATTATCTGATTATAATGGATTCTACCTGAGATGGCCTTTCTGTAATAAGGAACTTTCTGAATAACGGGTTGCCGGATAATGGATCCTATACCTGTACTAGAAAGCAGTAGGGATGCACCGATGCATCCAGGATTGGATCTTTTTCAGCTAGATTTGGCTGAATCCTTGTGCCTGACCAAACGGAATCCTAATTTGCATATGCAAATTAGGGCCAGGAAGGGAAATCAAGTGACTTTTCATCACAAAGCAAGGAAATAATTCCATTCAGTATTCGGCCGAAACTTTCACGAAGGATTCATGGATTTGGCCCGAATCATAAATAGTGGATTCAGTGCATCTGAGAAATGTCCCTAGAAAGTGCCCAGCACAACTGATGACACTCTGGCTCTTAAACGTATACTGCAATCAAAATAATATTGGAAATGATGTGTAATATTGCATAAAGCAGTGTAAAGGTATATAAACATACTGTCAGGATCAAAGCGCTTGCCCCCCCCCCCAGCTTATTTACCCTTGAGAGAGATCGGAAACAACCAGACAAATTCTTCTTTTAGTAGCAATTATAATGATATAAAAATAAATGTATAACTGTAAAGTTGCTTATCATTGTATTTATGTCACTATGCAATGGTTTGTGGATGGAGGGCCCCTTTAAAACAAACAGATATATATAAAATCAATCTCAAAGTCCAGTTAGGCTGAGAGTTTTGGTGAATGCCCATTTGCTCTATTACTGACCCCTGGAAACCATTAAATGTTCTAAGATTTGGGGCAAACATTACAAGTTTTGATAGATGTGCCACTTTATATGCCAGCTGACCTGGATTTCTAAAGAAGGGCTAAAAATGAAAACACAAGCAACCACTGTTTTCAGGGAAAATTGTGCAGAGGGTTTTGTTATTTGAACACTTAACACAAATGGGGCAGAAAACACACCACTGAAAATCACTCCCATTAACTTGCGCAGCAGTTGCTTGGATCCCTGTTTCCAGGCAACAACTTGTGACCATCAGGTAAAGTCAATGGGCAGTAATTAAAGGGAAACTGTCATGGGAAAACGTTTTTTCTTTATTAATATTGCTGCTCCAATAGACTTCTGCACTGAAATCCATTTCTCAAAAGAGCAAACAGATTTTTTTATATTCAGTTTTGAAATCTGACATGGGGCTACCCATTTTCTCAATTTCCCAGCTGCCCCAGGTCATGTGACTTGTACCAGCACTTTAGGAGGGAACTGCTTTCTGGCAGGCTGTTGTTTTTCCTTCTCAATGTAACTGAATAGTACGCAGTGGGACATGGATTTTTACTATTGAGTGCTGTTCTTATATCTACCAGGCAGTTGTTATCTTATGTTAGGGCTGGGGCAGACAGGGAGTTTCGGGAGATTCTGTCGCCTGGCGATTAATCGCTGGCGACAATCTCCCCGAACTGCCTTCTCCCTGTCCGCCGTCTGTTAAAATGAAAAATCGCCAGCGCTAATACACACGCAGTGCAGCGATTTCCGGAATCGCCCGAAGTTACTTTGTGAGGAAACTTTGGCCGATATTGGAAATCGCCGCGCTGCGTGTGGCAGTTCATGTAAATAAAAACAGTTCATGTAAATAAACCATTTTCATAATAATATACTTTTTTAGTAGTATGTGGGCCGTCCCCTGGGATCTTGGGATTCATGGTGCACAAAAACATACCAAACAAACCATACTTATTAGGTCACATGAGCCAATTAACAGGCAGAGTTGTGTCATTTGCTTCCACACTTCTTCCTGTTAGTTAGTGTTGAAATATTTCTGGTCAGGTGATCTCTTTACTTATAAAATTTGTTAAGATTCTTTAATATGCCACTTAATATGATATACATTATCTGTTGCTCAAGTATTCATTTTTTGGGTATAGTTTTCCTTTAAGTGGCACTTGGACTGAAAAAGTTTGAAAACCACTGATCTAGAATAAAGCCAACCTTCTGACAACCTACCATCTGCAGTATCCATTAAACTGGATCTTCTTGCTGCCTTGTGCACCCCTTTAACCAGGCCTGCAGGGGGAAGGTCAATGTTTGCAGGGCGGACTGAAGACAAGGATGAAGAAGATGAAGATGTGCTTGTGATAGTTGTGGAGTTAGTGGTGTTGGTGACATCGGGCGGAGCAGGTGAACTGTCTGCAATAGATATCAGCATAAAGCAGTTATCAACATTTAACTATTCCATATACAAACATGAACATTTTTCAAATGACTTAGTAATGCATTAAGTCAAAAGAAAAATGATTTTAAGTATGTAGCCAATCATTCTGTATAATAATGACATGTTCCTGTAGATTGTTTTGTAGCGCCACTTTAAAATGTTATGTCCAAAATGGCCTGCTATATATGGATCACTGAGATAGGATATTCTTTTCAGCCAATGAGAGCATCTCCATGTCTCTGCTAATACATTAAATACAAAGTGAAAGGGAGCACTCACATGTTCCAAAGCCCTCAATGCGTAGTGCTGCAACGTATTTCTGCCCTCTCCCAAAGGCGATAAATTCCAAAATCCGTAAATGAGGCACGGAGCTCTGTCGCTGGGGCTATAAAAATCCAATTTATGTGTGAACCACGAAACGCGTCAAGCGTGTATGCTCCTGTGATTTTAAGGATTCTACAATAAATTGGATTTTTATAGCCCCAGTGACAGAGCTCCGTGCCTCATTTACGGATTCTGCTAATACATTAGTTAGCAAATGGTCTTAGTTTTGCTTGTCTTCATATACATGAGTTTTCAAACACATGCACAGGTTTGTACTTAATATAAATATGCATTCTGACAAAGTCATGAAAATTCAGCACCTAACAAAAACTGCAGAACTGTTCATTTAACTCTAATTTTCCTTATAATTTGATTAAAGGCTTACTGTCATTTTTTCAAAATTCATCAGTTAATAGTGCTGCTCCAGCAGACTTCTGCACTGAAATCCATTACTCAAAAGAGTAAACAGATTTTTTTTATATTCAGTTTTGAAATCTGACATGGAACTAAACATTCCATCAATTTCCCCAGTGCCCCTGGTCATGTGAATTGTGCCAGCACTTTAGGAGGGAACTGCTTTCTGGCAGGCTGTTGTTTTTCCTTCTCAATGTAACTGAATAGAACGCAGTGGGACATGGGTTTTTACTATTGAGTGATGTTCTTAGATCTACCAGGCTGCCATCTTGTTTTAGAGAGTGGTTATCTGGTTACTTTCTCATTGTTCTGTTGTTAGGCTGCTGGGGGGGAAGGGAGGGGATGATATCAATCCAACTTGCAGTACAGCAGTAAAGAGTGATTGAAGTTTATCAGAGCACAAGTCACATGACTTGTGGCAGCTGGGAAATTGACAATATGTCTAGCCCCATGTCAGATTTCAAAATTAAATATAAAAAAATCACTATTGACTGATGTGTTTTGAATTTTTTTTTTCCCAAGACTGTATCCCTTTAAGAAGCTAGAGGCATCATTCTGACAAATGCAGAGCTTTATCATCATCGCAGAGTGTTAAAAAAACTATAATCTGTGCTCTAATGCCATATACGTAACAACAAAATGACAATGATTATATGGGACATACCTATGTGAGTATTAGAAAGTAAATCTGCTAAGGTGCCACTGGTACTCTTAATTTCTCCGTGTGATAATGTAGAGGACGCTGAAGAGGATGTTGATGAACCTTGAACGGACCTGTTGATCCAGGCCTCTGAATTCTGTAAACTCTGAGCAAGAGCAGCAGAGAGAGCAGCTTGGCGTCTTAGGGATCCTTCGTCCTCTGATGCGGAGGATGTATCTGTTGTTTAGGAATATAAAAGTATAAGAACACTTTGTAGAAGCAAAAAAAAAAGTAGAAAACATATTAGTCTAATAGGTTTATCATATACATAGTAAGTTAGGTTGAAAAAAGTCACATGTCCATCAAGTTCAACCTTTTAAGTCTGTATATAAACTGCCTAACTGCTAGTTGATCCAGAGGAAGGCAAAAAAAAAATCCCTAATCCGAAGCCTCTTCAATTTGCCTGGGGGGGGGGGGATTCCTTCCTGACTCCAAAATGACAAAAATATTTACTGCATGGATTATTCATTTTCTGAGTATTGATGTTACATACAGGACACACTTTAGTGATAAAAGGTTAAAGATTCCTTTACATTTGTCACATTTGTAGGATGCTTGAAACAGTATGGCAATCATTTCCACAGGGAATGTTTCCAAACATTTTACACCTTACACCTTTACACCCAACATTAACATATTCTTGTGTTTTACCCATATACCTCTGAAGGCATTTTAACAAAGATATATGTGTAAAAAAGGCTATGCACTTTAACAGGCTTATCCCATTTTACTGCAATAACCGTATTAAAGGAACAGTAACGCCAAGCAATTCAATTCTTTTAAAGTAAAGAAAATATAATGTACTGTTGTGCTGCACCAGTGTATTTACTTCAGAAGTTCTATAACAGTGGGGGCAGCCATTCAAGCTGGAAAAGGGAGAAAAGGCACAGGATACACTGCAGATAAGCTCTGCAGTATCCAATGGGATTCTTCAGAATTTATTTACTGTGTATCCTGTGCTTAAATTGAGTCTCCCATGGCTACACAGCAGCTTGTTTACAGCTATATATAACTATAATAGTAGTGTTTCTGGAGAAAACATTTATATTTTAACAGTGCAGGGCAACATAAAACACTTTCATTTTTTGGTGTTATTATTCCTTATAGACTTGAGTCTAGAGTCAAGCAACATTCCCCTTGGCATGCTGGTGTTAGAGCTGTAAAGGTTTGCAGATATCAAGCATTACTGCAATTGTCCATTTGTGCAGAGAAAATGTGTATTTAAAGTTTGAACATGAAAAGGAGAAACATGGCTTAGCCAATATCTCGCTTCGCACCCAGTTTCCAGCCAATCCTAACATCTCAAAAGATTCCAGAATGTCAGTAAATCCAAAAATGTGGATGGCTAATCCCTATTAGCAGGCAAGGTAAACTGATTATGTCTACTGCTGAGCCCCCGTCCCATATGTCTAATACCAAATATCCTTTTCTCTAGAATGTCCCTTAGAGAAGTATAATTCCCTATTATTCTCCACACTATATATACACATTGCCCCAAACTTTACCTGGTTCAACCATTTCCTATTTCCTTTTAAATCTAATCAGATATATCTTGATTTTAAGCTTCTCCAAACTGGGTTCTCTGTCCTAGTCTCTGTTGGTTTGTTTTTTTGGCTTGTTCATTGCAAGTCTTGTATATTGTAAACTACATGGAAACAAATGTTTGCTTTAGAAATAGATTGCAGTTTTCCAATTGACAACTGAACGCTGGCAAGACATAAGGAAAGTTGTCGGTAGTCTGCAGGTTACACAATGCTGCAACTTAGTGCTGAGTCAGTAACCATTAAACACACACAAGGGAAACAAAGCTGGGAGGAAACGTACACATATTTCTATAAAGGAAAAAAAGTCTGAAATCTGGCAGACAAAGCAACTAAATAAAGTTATACCTGGAGGGGTACAGGCGTCAGCTGGAGACTGCACAAATGTTGACCGCCTTTTAGTTGGCATCGGTAATGCCATCTTCTGTTCTTTATGCTTGGCCAAAGCTGCTTGAACTGCTTCTGTGTGGATATCTGCAAGGGAAAATGTGGATATGAAACCCACACAGTATTCATGAATTCCCTTCATAACAATAGCCAACATCAAAATGTCTCAAGCAATACAGAATCAGACCTTGTACAAATGTTTGACCAAGAGATGTGAGCTAACTGTAGTTATATCATGAGAGTAATAATGCAAGTTATGGTCTCTGAAGCTAGGCCATGAGCACTTTCTGCATATTTGCACCTGGGGGTTAACGCTCATCTGAGCCTATATTAGATGTTTTATTATTGGGGTGCAAGGAATACGACACAAACTTTTGGAGAGGAGCCTTTGATTAGGTGTAAGTAAACAGACCTAGAAAGTCTAATTGCGGTTTCTTGCACTCCTCTAATAAACATGTAGGGCTCTCAAGGCTGGATTTACACATAAGGCACCCCCAGGCCGGGACCTCTAATCACTCCCCTATCCCCCTGCAAATGCATCCGCATACATGCACAAGTATTATTTTCAGGGATTGGGGCGCAGTAGATTTTAAGAGTTATCAAATCTCTGCATATCTCAACTACTTGTGAACCCACTGTAATGTGGTTGATGACATGCCACCCCTAAAATTCTGCCACCCCAGGCCGAGCCTTTCCAATAATCCGTGCCCGAGGGTTCTGTTCATTCCACCAAGTGGAATCTGTGTGCCGCTGCCTTTTCATGCTGTGATGGACTTTGGCTGAGAGAAGTGTTTGGACAAGGTGAGCCCCAATGCTTTAGGTAAATGTTAGAGTGTGTCCAAGTATTACATAGTAGTATATTCAATGCCTTCACAAGCAGCCAGTGAGCAAAACGATTGCAGTCCTTTATTAACACAGGGTGCATATGCCTTAGTGCTATTACTTGTAGTAATCAACGGGAGATTGGCTTAAAGCAATACTGAGACGTAGGTATGTGTCTGTATAAAGCATGTGCTGCACCCAGAATATTTTGCCTCAAAGCTCCCCTCAGAGCCGCCCCCACCGCCGCACACCGGCACTAATACCTACCAATGTTACCGAATTAAAAAGAGGGATTAAAAAAAAAAAGTTTTGTGGCCACACCCCCTAATTACCATGTTCATTCTACAAAACTTGGCAGGTTATGAAAGTTTGAACATATTTCTGTGATTGTTTTTTTCAGTTATTACAGTTTTGCTAATGAAGGTTAATTGCCCTTTCAGCTCTGAGTCTAACTTTTCCCAAGGGACCTTTTATCTTATTTTGTTACAATTGCTTATAGAGAAATTGTTACAAAGTATCTTATCTGAACCTCCTGGCAGTTCTGGGATCTATGCCAAAAGCCAATTAAGTTAGAAACTTTGTTTCTTTTGTGGCTGTTCCGTGAAGAGAAAAATGGGACTTTGCAGTACAAATGAGGGACTGTGGGTTGAGCAGTCAAATGCGGGACTGTCCCTCTAAAAATGGGACAGTTGGGAGGTATGCCCGCACTGACATGACCCTCCCACACTACTTAAAGTGTGCGCTGTTTCAGTGACGCTGGGCTGGGGGTGGCACGATGCTTCCATAGGCTAATAACCAGGTCTGGACTGAGGTGCAAAACAGGCCCTGGCATTTTGGGTAGACAGAGGCCCAATCAGCCCACACAGAGGCCCAAACAACCCCCACCAACCCAATAAATAGTTACTGTCTATGGCAACTTGCTCTGCCCCCAGCCCAGCGTCACTGAAACGGCTCAGAAGATCCGTTCGTAATGTGAGCTGTTGGCTGCGCAAAGGTGCGCAGGGCGGAATTGCGGGGGGCTTTGAGGCTAAATATTCCGGGTGCAGCACGTACTTCATACTGACGTGTTCCTATGATTTTTATAGGAACGTGTCAGTATAGCATTAGGTATACCAACTGAAGCAGACCTATCCAACCTAATCAATGATTAACGGCTTTAAGTTAGCAAATGAGCCCCCATACATCTTACAAGTAAACTTTCTCATTGAAGGAGACATAAACCTTTGTGAAAAAAAATTAAGTCAAATCTAACAACAAGGCACAATTCTGAAAAGAAAAAAAAAACAGTGTGTGCGCGCATGATGCAATATATGAATATCAATGATAATGACCCCAGGGGACTGATGAATGAGAGGAGCTAAGCACCAGGGTTATTGCTAGGCTACACTAAACAAGCACAGTCTCACTGGAGTAATGGAGTGATATTTTATCTGGGCACAACATGTCATTACTCTTTAATACGTAAGCATTATATTCATTTTATTAGGTGTGTTTCACTGGGTTAAAAGCAATGACAGCATCTATCCTGGCTACATACGTTCAGTGAAACCTTTTGTTGCCAATGCTTTACTGAGCAAGTCTATGAATAGCATCAAAATGTCAAGACACAAACAGAGCATTTCTCATTGTGCTTCTCTACATGTATCCATCACATAGGGTTATTTTCCAAGGAGAGGTCCTTTAGCAGGTGTCATAATACCGACTGTGTCAACAAGCGTTGTTTAGTTCAGTTCAGAGTTCCTATCTGTGCATTTAATATTATGACATTTGCCAAAGGGCTTCTCCTTGGAAAATAACACTTTGTGATGGATACACAGAGTAAAGAATGGAGTCTTTGTAGTTTTTGGCTTAGTGCAGACAGTTTCTGCCAAATCTGAGGTAATTCCTGCTCTGCTTTCTGACTATTAAATTCTTGCTTCCAGATAAAACTCCTGTGGAAAACAATAAGTATTATGTGCAGATGAACTCTACAACAATGCATGCTAAGCATGACAGCAGAAGAGAATAATAGGAGTGTGCTGGTGCCAAAACTCACAATAACACTTCATCCCTACATAACCTTAATGCAGTGAATGCTTTCTATAGTTATTTTAAGATAAGCCACTTATGCTGCAATCCTACATAGAACTCACTGTCACTTCAACCAAAAAAAATATATACAATGAGCAAAGGCCAGTGAACCCCTGAAAGGAGAACTAAACCTTAAAAATGAATAATGTCATTTTATATATTGCACTTATTGCACCAGCCGAAAGTTTCAGCTTGTCAGTAGCAGCAATGATCCAGGACTTCAAACTTGTCACAGGGGGTCACCATCTTGGAAAGTGTCCAAGATGTCACATGCTCAGTGGGCTCTGAGAAGCTAAGCTTAGGGGTTGTTACTAATTATCAAGCAGAAATATAAGCCAATGCTACAGGGCTGATTTTTACATTCTGATGCTAATTGCACTGGTTTCTGTGCTGCCATGTAGTAATTACCTATATTAATGACTAATCAGCCTTATATTGTGACATTTCTATTCTATGTGTACTGTATATTGTGAGTGGGTCCCTAAGCTCAGTAAGTGACAGCAGCACAGAGCATGTGAATCAGTGAATCAGCAGAAAAGAAGATGGGGAGCTACTGGGGCATCTTTGGAGACACAGATCTTTACTGCTAAAGGGCTGTGGTTGCCTTGGGCTGGTACAGAAGCACAAAACATAATGTACAACATTTCTAGCCTGCTTCTTTATTTAAAGGGATACTGTCATGGGAAAACGTTTTTTTTTTCAAAACACATCAGTTAATAGTGCTACTCCAGTAGACTTCTGCACTGAAGTAAATTTCTCAAAAGAGCAAACTGATTTTTTATATTCAATTTTGAAATCTGACATGGGGCTAGACATTTTGTCAATTTCCCAGCTGCCCCTGGTCATGTGACTTTTGCCAGTACTTTAGGAGGGAACTGCTTTCTGGCAGGCTGTTGTTTTTCCTTCTCAATGTAACTGAAGGAGTGACAGTGGGACATGGGTTTTTACTATTGAGTGCTGTTCTTAGATCTACCAAGCAACTGTTACCTTGTGTTAGGGAGATGTTATCTGGTTACCTTCCCATTGTTATTTTGTTAGGCTGCTGCGGGGAGGGGAGGGGGTGATATCACTCCAACTTTCAGTACAGCAGTAAAGAGTGACTGAAGTTTATCAGAGCACAAGTCACATGACTTGGGGCAGCTGGAAAATTGACAATATGTCTAGCCCCATGTCAGATTTCAAAATGAAATATAAAAAAATCTGTTTGCTCTTTTGAGAAAAGGATTTCAATGTAGAATTCTGCTGGATCAGCATTATTAACTGATGCATTTTGAAGAAAAAAAAAACAAAACATTTTTTCCCATGACAGTATCCCTTTAAGCTTTAGTTCTACTTTAAAGGGATGTGGACCCATTTTCCCATCTATAAAATTATATTCAGGCCCGGACTGGCAATATGTGGGTTCTGGCAAATGCCAGAGGGGCTGCTGTAAGATGCCATACGAAATAACTGATTAGTGGGCTGGTGGGGATTGTTTGGGCCTCAATGTACTTGGAATGGCAAGGTCTTGTTCCACGCAGTCCAGACGTGATGTTTGGCAAATACATAGTGGGGAACTTATAAAAAAAAACAGCTTTTCTCTACACAGTGTTTCAATAGGATTTGCCAAATAAAGCTGTTCTGTATAGCTTACCAATACACAAGCAAAACATTTCCTGTGGTTTTATTTCCCTTAATAACATAAATGTACAGCAGTTTAGTCAAGCAAGTGCTAAAATATTACAGCAAACTTTTAAATCATTTGACTATTTCTAAAAGTAAACTTACAATAGAGAGTCGGGGTCTGCTCTGCAGACATTTTGGTGCATTCTATGAGTATCACAGAACAGTGTTCCATAAATTGATCTTGGCTCATTCAATCAAGATACAGTATTGTTATTATTACACAAGCTAGTGAGTCCCATATTTATAAACATGTATGAAACATGGATCTGTGTGGGCAGCAGCTTAAGGTAGGGGCCTTTATTTCCCTGGCACGATTATGTATGTGAAGATACTCTGACCCCACACAAGGGGACCATATAAAAATATATGGCACTAGATCGAAAAATAAATGAAATTTGCTTTCCCTTTAACTGGGAAATATTCCACTCTGCTGCTTTATTATAAGAGCAAATTTCCTGTTACTGTTTGTATCCTTCTAAATAATTTCTGTGCAAATTAAAAACGTACCCAGACAATAAGGAGGAACGCAATAAACCGGCTGCCAAATGAGCTATAGTTTGTGCAATCTGAAAGCCTCTGCAGAGAACGAATGGATTCCATGCTAAATTATTAACAGCGTAGAGATGAGAATTTCTGAAAGCCACTTCGACTCTGATCGCTGCCATTCCAAAAAATTTTCCTTAGAAAATGCTGACAGCACTGTCTGGGCAACAGCTGGGCAGCAGATGGGTAACATTATTACTTTCCGAGTGGTAAAACTGTGTTTTTAATAAAACTGCCGAATGCACTCGATTTAAAGCATTACATGGGGTAGCCAGATTTAAAAGAAGTGGTTTACGGTTATGCAGTGATTTGACTGTAGTTATGTAGCTTGAAAAGTATAGGTGCAGCCACTTTCTGCACTTACGAAGAAATATGATACAGATGGTGTGGACGTGATAAGACTAAATACCCAAGTACAGCTCATCACAAACTTACCTTTTTATCTTCACAAGTGTTGGGCCATTATTATTATTATTATTATTATTAACATGTATTTCTATAGCGCCAACTTATTTCGTAGCGCTGTATAGGGCTACTGTGTCATTTTCAATGGCCCCTCTGCCTGTCACAGCCCACTTCCACTACATTCTGCCCCTTGTGAAAGACAGACTAACACACTGTAAGTTCCTCCAGCAACCCCCTTTTCTTGCAAATCCATTGGCACTGGAAGACTATCTTGGGTATTGCAAGTTAACAATCAAAAGAATTCTAGCCTTTGAAGAAGCATAGTCAGCATATCAATGCCCTAAGGGCCAGGGCTAGAGTCCTGCAGCGGGTCGGGTACACACGGGTTACTCGCAAAATCCCGTGGTACACTGCGGGTTGTTCGTAGAATTTCTGGGTGCGGGTATAGAAGCGGGCCGGTGGTTCTGCAGGTTGGCGGGTTGAGGGTTGGGTCACAGATCCTCGACATAGCGATTTTTACTCCTTTTTCTGAGCATGTCTACTACTGATGATGTCACAATGACAGCACTTCCTGTTTTTCTGATTACGGCTACTTCGCGGGCCCAGGTCATGTCGCGGGTCCAAGCGGGTAAGAATGTGGGTCCGGGTTGCGGATACGAGTCCCAAAAAATGGACCCGCGCAAGGACTCTAGCCAGTGCACAAGAGGCTACTAGGGGAAATTAGTCGCCCAGCGACAAACTGCTTCTTTTTCGGGCAACTAATTCAGGGACAAAAGCTGCCAGAAGAATCGATTTGTAACGGGCGACTTCCCCCAGTAGCCTTGTGTGCCCTGGGCCTAATAAAACACAGAATTTTATGTTGTGCTTTAATTGATAACAGATTTGCTGGTAAGTTTAACCAAGTTATACCCAAGTCACTGAGAAACGGATTCAACAGTGATGAGAGAGAGTATGAGGTCATTGGGTAGAAAGTGAAACAAGCCTGAATAAATCCTGCTTATAAAAAAGGAAATGTTCACTTCAGAGCCAATGACATTTGGGGTTATGCAGTCATTAGAACAAAAAGCACTGTTTGGGTGCCAGTAGCTGTGGAATGAGGAAAAAGGGAGGTGAAAGGGCCCCATGTAATGTTCCAGACAGGCTCACTATGATTGGCTGCTCTCTTATAAGAGTACTATGGGGCAAAATTTATAGGTGAGTGTTTTAGCGAATATCCAATACTATTGATGCACCGTCTCAACTAAAATGTATTTAATGATACTACATTAACACTCCCTCCTATTAGAAAGAAGGAGGGAGTGTTGAAAAATACAAATAAGTCAAAGGCATCCGAGACAGCACAATATTTGAAGGAAATCCTTACCCGATCTGTAACGATCATCTCTAGCTCCTCCGGATCGGGCTCGATGGTACTTAGAGGAAGATTGTGTAGGAGCAGCAGGTGATCCTGTTGTTTGGTTTCGATTTTCTTTCTGTAGTGCTGGATCAACACCTGAAATAAAAGATCCCAATGAAAAAGGGTACACATTAAAACAAAATCCCAAACACTGTTATTACGTCAGTTGTAATGTGTCAAGAATGAGCTGATGCAATAACAGATTGGCAAATTTACACCATGAAGCAATGAGGTAAGTGGGATATAAGCATGAAGGATATGACGTTGATAATGAGATGCTAAAAGAGGCTGCTCTATCTTTATAATGACTGAACCTCGCAAAAACTGCGTTGGTGTCCTTCATAAACTGGTGCATTTTGGATGTTTCACACTAGTGAAATGAAACCTGGTGAAAAATGCATCAAATTTGACAATATGCATTTAAATGATGTCCCTTATGTGAAGACTGACTTGGCTGCTTCAGTCACACAACCAATGTTCTGCAACGGGATACGTAATAAATGAGTCATATTCAAGGAACTGCGGGGCTGCTGAGCGGAGTAACCCAAAAAGCAATAAGTTAGAGGCTGTAGAAGTAAGATAAAGAGAATAATTCCATAGCAAGCTGTCCTACATTACACCTAATAAATAGTAAAAGGTGGACTTCAAATAAAAACATCAAAAACGTAGTGAATAAAGTCACCAAGGAGTTTCATGGAACGACCAAGGTGACTTCTAATATCCTCATATTTTACTATAGGGAGTACTTTCATTTCTATAATTCACAAGTTCCAGTGAGTCATGTGACAGAAATAACATGACTGAGCACTGCTTATAAGGATATTGTTTACAGGATATTCATGCAGAGGTTCAGGTACCCGCGGGTTACCCGCAAAAAAAAAAAAAGAGTGTACCCTGTGGAATGAGGGTAAGATTTTCAGATGCGGGTAGATGCTCTGCAGGTCGCAGGTCTCATCTAAATTTCTTTTCTTATGTTAAATTGTCTACATTTTACAAAACTTGTTTCTGTCCCCACCCACTTTCGATGATGTCACTTCCAGTTCACAGCAACATCACTTAGGGGCAAATTTACTAAAGGTCGAATTTCGAATGAAAAAAAAAATTCGAAATTCGACCAGGGAATAGTAGGGAGGTAAAATCCAACAAATTCAACTATCGAATTCGAAAGGATTTTACCGCAATTCCAATGATCGAACGATCGAATATAGAAAATGTGATCGACCGATCGAATATTCGAATCGAATTCGAATCAAATATTCAAACGATTTTTAAGCGATCGATTGAATTTTTTATATTCGATCTTAGGGAATGATCCCCATTTCGGTAGGTTTAATCTGGCGAAGTAGGTGGTCCAATTAAAATTTAAAGGGGAAGTATTCGACTATCGAATTTTCAAATAAAATTAAATTTGAATATTCAAATTATTCGATGGTCGAATTTGCCTAATTTGCATATTCGAAATTTGAATCTTTTTGAAAATTCGATCGAATATTCAAATCACTCATGTGAATTCAGTAAATCTGCCCCTAAGTGTTTGATGGTGGTCGGCGGATAAGGCAGTTGCGGGTCCAGGTTGGGGAGCAGATCAGTAGCTAAATATGCGAGTTGCGTTTCGGGTCACGGGCTGCTGTTTCGGGGTCTTAGAAATTGGTTCTGCGCAGGACTCTAACTGATGGTTGTGGCCTATTATATAAATATCTCTGTCTTTTACAGCAGGTAGAAAGCAGTTGTGTGCCCCAGCTAACCTGCTCTTTCCATGATATAATTGTGAGCAGACAACACAGGAAAGTAATGTTAGCAGAAGCCATAGTGCATTGCCCAATACACAGTACAAAACTTTACTACATGAGATTTCCCGTATGAAATATTCTTCTAACGACCCATCTATGTCAGGCTGTGTTGCGCCCATCACCTTGTTTACTTACCTCTTGAGGTCTCTTTGTTATCTGTTCCCCTGGAAAGCAACATTTTCCTCCGAACATCAGGATTCATCTGAAAATTCCCCACCAAGAGGAAGTTTTGTGGGCTCCCCCCCCCCTGTATTTTTAACTCCCCACAGCAAACGTACTTCCTTCCTTTCTAAACAAGGTTAGTGAGCAGCAATGTGACATGTGCACATTTCATCACACAACATGGGCACGCTGCTCTCTCATTAACCCTTCCCCTGCTGGCTCCCTCCTACAAGCCAGCATTTCATTATATACACACGCACATATATAGATACACAAGGACACCAGGGAATCGCTATTTGTGAAACAACAGACTGCATTATGTAAAATGGGAAACACTGGGTTTTCTCAAAATATTTATTAACATCAAACTGGAGTTTAGCCCCCATATAAAACCCTTTAATCCCCTATAAAATCGTGCCAAAAAGGGGAAGAATTCTAGATGACAATAAAACATTGTTCCAAAAGACCAACACAAAAGAGATGCAGCGCATTCGCACGTAACAAACAAATGGGCACAGACATCATTGTGACGCAGAAATTATGACATCCTGAAACTGAAGACTTTATGTACAGTTGTATCCAATTCACACTGACTAACAAGCAAAAAGGTAAACATTTTATTAACTGACAAAAATGCATCCCCCCCCACCCATCAGATACACCAAAACTGCACTAACAAGCCCTAAAGTCACTGCACTTCCATGTGACATTTATCATGTTCCTATATAAATATGTAGCAATTTCATTAACTGTTATATCCAGATTAACTTTTTGCTGTCCCTTGCTCTTCTCTGTACTGCTGGTTCTGAGTATTGAACAAATGCAGCAGAAGCAAAAAAAAAAATGCCAGCCTTCCTATAATTTGATTTTACTTCCATATTAGCAACATTAGCATCACTTTTACCATCCAAACCAATCAAATACGAGTCAGATGACAACCTTAAAGGGGAACTCCAGCTTCCAAACTAAAATTTGATAAAGAGGTTTACATCACACAGAAACCCCCAATATACCCACCACAATTACCTGTTTCTTTGAAAAGTAAGAATAAATGCAATTGTCTATGCTGAAATCCAGCTGTTTAACAGTTCTTCTCTTTCTATATTATTTGAAATCCTGGCAGGGAAGGAGGGACTAAAACATTGATGTTCACAAATTGTAGCAACTCCTCCAGAGCTTACAGACAACATGCAGGAACTTAATAACCCACAATGCATTGCATGGTCGTTCTGTTCCTTATTGAAATCACGTGTGCAGGGAATGGTGGGTTTGGAGGATGAAGACTGAGGACAGCTGGCTGCTGATAAAAAAGTAACAGTAGTCAGCCAGCTCAGCAAAGTAGTCAGCAAGATCAGCAGGGGAGCAGGGGGCTAGGCTTAGGGAACTGTTCCAAACCATAAAAATCATAAAAAGTCTGCATATTTTTTAATTGATGTATATTGCAAAGTTGCTTGAAATTATGTTTACTTTTCAAAAAAGTTTAAGTTATGTTTTTATGGAGTTCCCCTTTAAAGCTAGTTAATTGACCTGGATACTTGACTGGAGACTAGGGTGTGCTACATTGTTTATATATACATATTTTATTGTTTATATATAGCTGCTTATTAGTGGGGATTGTTCACCTTCCAAACACTGTTTCAGTTAAGTTGTTTTCAGATTGTTCTCCAGAAATGAAGACTTTTTCCAGTTGCTTTCCATCTTTTATTTTTTACCGTTTCTCCAACATGTAATGGGCACCTATGGGGCGAAAAAAAATCCCCAAACCGAAGCTGCGGGCTGATAGAGCCTGCGTTCCGGTTTGGGGTTCTAGTAGTTTAAAAAAAAAAAAAAAAATGCCCCCTGCAGGGAGCTCCCAGTGCGAGCCGACCATGAAAGTCCATGCGCATGTGACATCATGCGCATAAGCCGAATGAAAAGCTGCCACAATTTCAGGCAGCTTTTCATACTGCGCATGGACTGTCATGGCAAGCGCCTGCAGGGGGCAATTTTTTTTTTTTTTTTAAACTACTAGAACCCCAAATGGGAATGCGGGCACCTTCGGTTTGGGGAATTTTTTCGCCCCATAGGTGCCCTTTAAGTGTAAATTTTAATGTTTGCCTCTCTAGTGTTTCAGTTTGGCAACTCAGTGATCCAGGAGCATTGGAACGGTTACAATTTTGCTACATTTAGTTGATACATTTCTCAGCAGCATCCTGGAGTATTAGTAACTATTGTATCAATTGGAACAATACACAAGGCAGTACTATCCATCTTTACTCATGTAACGGCCGGGCCACTGTGTGATTAAACCATATTTTGTGGGAGATAAATTATACAGAATTTATGATCATTTACAAAATATTGCTTGAATAGATGGGGGCCCTAAAATTCCATGGCGGGCAGTTGGAAAGATGTGCTGATAAGTAGAAAATACTGCTGATACATCTTGGTTTTGCAAATCTCCAAAACACAGAAGAATAAACATTGGTTTCAACCCCATGTGTTGCATAATTAATATGAGGAAATTTCAGTCAAATTCAAGTGCAAATATACGTCCAGCCAAAATAGTTCTGACCAGTGAACTAAAAGGAAAAAGATACAATATTTATAAAGTAGGTTAACCATCTTCCACTTAGGACAATAAATAGTGGTCAAAGTAGGAAAACAAAGCTTATTATGCATTGCTAAATCAATAGGCTGCATTGCTGGATGCCTAAATGCCACAAAGGTAATCAATAGAACAGCACGCACAGTCACTCATTTGTTCAGAGCATATACTCTAAACTGAACTTCCCACAATGTTTTCAGGTCTCTCTTCTATACTGCATTTGGGGTTTTTTTTTGCTTGCTCCTGCATATATCAGTAACACACACAATATTAATTTGAGGGGATATCCAGGTTAAATTGTAGATCAGGCAAGTTCAGGTAACAAACTGGGGTCGCTGAAGAGGGTTCGGGCAGGTGACGGGTCCAGCTTTTGGTATTGCCAAACCTACCACCAAACACACTGCAGAAAGAATACAAATTAACCTCAGACAAAGGTTTAAATGTGTATCCCTTTAAAGGGGTTGTTCACCTTTGAGTGAACTTTTAGTATAATGTAGAGAGTGATATTCCGAGACAATTTGCAATTGGTTTTCATTTTTTATTGTTTGTGGTTTTATAGTTATTTAGCTTTTTATTCAGCAGCTCTCTAGTTTGCAGTGTCAGCAATTTGGTTTCTAGGGTACAAATTACTCTAGCAACCCTGCATTGATTTGAATAAGAGACTGGAATATGAATAGGAGAGGGACTAAATAGAAAGATAAGTAATAAAAAGTAGCAATAACAATACGTGTCGCCTTACAGAGCATTTGTTTTTAGATGGTGTCAGTGACCCCCATTTGAAAGCTGCAAAGAAACAGAAGAAAATGGCAAATCATTAAAAAACTATGAAAAATAAATAATGAAGACCAATTGAAAAGTTTCCTAGAATCGGCCATTCTACAACATACTAAAAGTTAACTTGAAGGTGAACCACCCCTTTAACAGAATAGAAATACTCTATTGGCTTCCTATGGGCTTCCTATGGGCAACCATATTGGAAATGAATACACCTATAGTCCTGAGCCTGAGAACCATATTCATAAATGACCATTCTACAAACAATGCATCTAGCCAAACAGTTCGAAGTTAGCAAGCAGGCAGCAAGCATTTCTTCATTTATACATTAAAGGTGGGCATACACCGGGAGATCCGCTTGTTTGGAGATGGCACTTTCAAACAGATATCGATCGGGGAAGCACGTCGGAGGGCCCCCCACACGTAAAGGTAAGCTGCCAATTCAGTTTGTCATTGAGGATTCATTGAGGTCTGGCATGGTGCCGAGAGACTGGCAAATTGCTAATGCGGTGCTGCTTTTCAAAAAGAAATCCCGTTCTCAGCCTCAAAACTATAGGCCAGTTAATCTGACTTGTTGTAGGAAAGCTTTTCAAAGGCTTTATAAAGGATAATATGCTGGACTTCATAGCAAATCATAATAATAATAATGAGTTTGTGCCAGAACGGTTTTATGCGCAATAAATCTTGCCAGACAAACTTAGTTTCTTTTTATGAGAATTATCCTCATATCCTCAATTATAGGATGGCAGTGGATGTGATTTACTTAGACTTTGCTAAAGCATTCAATACATTGCCACACAGAAGGTTACTGGTTACATTAAGGAATGTTGGCCTGGAACATAGTATTTGTACCTGGATAGAGAACTGGCTAAAAGATAGATTACAAAGAGTGGTGGTAAATGGAACATTTTCTAATTGGACCAGTGTTGTTAGTGGGGTACCGCAGGGCTCTATACTGGGTCCCTTGCTTTTCATCTTGTTTATTAATGACCTGGATATGGGCATTGAAAGTACGGTTTCTATTTTTGCAGATGAAACTAAATTATGCAGAGCTATAGGTTCCATGCAGGATGCTGCCACTTTGCAGAGTGATTTGTCTAAGTTGGGAAACTGGGCAGCAAACTGGAAAATGAGGTTCAATGTTGATAAATGCAAGGTTATGCACTTTGGCAAAAATAATATAAATGCAAGTTATACACTAAATGGCAGTGTGTTGCGAGTTTCCTTAAGTGAGAAGTATCTTGGGTTTTTATAGATAACAAGTTGTCTTATTCTCAGAAGTGTCATTCTGTAGCTACCAAAGCAAATAAAGTTCTGTCTTGCATAAAAAGGACATAAAAAATCAAGGGATGAAAATATAATTATGCCTTTTTATAGGTCCCTGGTAAGGCCTTATCTGGAGTATGCAGTGCAGTTTTGGACTCCAGTCCTTAAGAGGGACGTACATCAGCTGGAGAGAGTGCAGAGACGTGCAACTAAACTGGTTAGAGGGATGGAAGACTTAAATTACGAGGGTAGACTGTCCAGGTTGGGGTTGTTTTCTCTGGAAAAAGGTTGCCTGCAAGGGGACATGATTACACTTTACAAATGCATTAGAGGACATTATAGACAAATACCAGGGGACCTTTTTACCCATAAAGAGGATCACCAGAGGCCACCCCTTCAGACTAGAAGAAAAGGATTTTCATTTGAAGCAGTGTAGGTGGTTCTTCACAGTCAGGACAGTGAGGTTGTGGAATGCACTGCCGGGAGATGTTGTGATGGCTGATTCTGCTGATGCTTTTAGGCTAAGGCCAGACGGGGAGATTCGGGGGAGATCTGTCGCCTGGTGACTTATCGCCGCAACGAATCTCTCTCTACTTGGGAAATGTCATTTCACCCTAATTTTCACAAGTAAATGCCATACTGTTTATTCGCCACTAGATGCTGTTGTCCAGAAGACATAGTAGTCAGGGATACCTGGAGCACCACATCCATACAGGCATAGAGGTATTAAAGGATAAAGATTGACTGGTCTGTGTTTAAATCAAGAAGAATGGGTCACTGGCACAGAGCTACATTTACAGAGCAGGTTTATAAAACTTTAAATGTGTTTATTATATTATTCCTATCGGAATAAAAATATAGTTTCTTTAAAAACTATGGGGAGCAAAAAGGCATAAGTTAGTGACCCCTTCAAGCAGTTGATAGAGAAAATGACAGGGTAGTAGAGAGCTGCAGCTGGCAGGGTAGTGCATGGATTCTAGTTCTGTAGTTTTTGCATTAATGTACACACCTATTTATTGTAGAGCGCTGCAGCTTTATAAATGTGTTAATAAACATTATTATAGTTATGTGACTCCAGAATACTTGGGACCGGGGTCTAGAAAATCATTTAATCATTAAATAAACCTCGCCTGCGCCTATTCACACGCAGCGACACGATTTTCAAAGTCGCTGAAAATTGCCTCACGAGACAATTTCGAGCAACTTTAAAGAAACGCATCGCCGTGTGTGAAAAGGCGCCGGGCGACAATCGCTTTTGGGTGCAAGATACTAGCAAGCCATTCGGGGGAGATTAGTCGCGGTGATTAGTCGCCAGGCGACAAATCTCCCTGAAATCTTCCCGTGTGGCCTTACCCTAACTGAAGGAGTTGCAGTGGGACATGGGTTTTTACTACTATGTGCTGTACTTGTATCTACAGCAGGGATCCCCAACCTTTTGAACCCGTAAGCAACATTCAGAAGTAAAAGGATTTGGGGAGCAACACTAGCATGAAAAATGTTCTTGGGGTGTCAAATAAGTGCTGTGATTGGCCATTTGGTAGCCCCTATTTGGATTGTCAACCTACATAGAGGCTCTGTTTGGTAGTGCACCTGGGTTTTATACAACCAAAACTTTCCTCTAAGCCAGTAATTCAAAAATAAGCTCCTGCTTTGAGGCCACTGGGAGCAACATCCAAGGGGTTGGAGAGCAACATGTTGCTCACAAGCTACTGGTTGGGGAGCACTGATCTACAGGGAGCTGTTATCTGGTTACCTTCCCATTGTTCTGCTCATGGGCTGCTGGGAGGGAAGGGAGGAGGGTTATACAACTTGCAGTACAGCAGTAAAGAGTGACTAAAGTTTATCACAGCACAAGTCACTGGGGGCACCTGGGAAACGGACATGTCAGATTTTAAAATTAAATATAAGAAAATTAGTTTTCTTTTGAAAAACAGATTTCATTGCAGAAGCCTAAAAAAATGTTTTCCCATGACAGTATCCTTTTAAGAAAAAGGTCCCAAGTAAAATCTGTCCTGATCAGTAATAGCAATCCCTTTGTTGCTCTTTAGTCTCCATGTTTTTCCCATTTACAGTAATCAGCCTTCCCCAGCCAAATCAATATTATGGATAAACAGCTGTGAGAATATGTATGCTAAAACTGAAATAAAACGCCATGTTGGATTCTTATTTGAAGGCTTAAGCCGTTGAAACTTGACTGTTAACTGCGACATCGCCAAACGAGCGGATCTCACCGTTTATGGCCACCTTTAGAGGCTGTATAAATTTGTGTGTTACACAAACAGTTTCTGCATTCACTAATCTTTATAATTACGAACTTCAATCTACAATCGCAGAACGCGAGACATGGAAAATGTCAAAATGAGTTCAGAGATAAAGGTCCATTGCACATGGTAATAGAAAATGGACTCCTATACAGGAGAGAGATGATGGCTGAAGACCAATGCAGCTGCTACTGAATAACTACTAATCAAATATTTTGTGTTTGCCTCTTTCTTTCAGAACAATTAATAAAGAAGAGATAACCTTAAGAAAATGTCTATTTTCCAACTGATGGCTGCTCTAACTGTGGCTGCTCTAATACACACACACACGCTAATGGTAGACCTGGTGATTCAGTGCTGCCTTTTCTCCATTTTCCTACATATTCTATTGGATGTGCATGTTCATACTTCAATCCTGTTGTTGGCAGCAGGTACAAGACTACTGCAAATACCCCTTAAAAGCAAAAGAAGGACTTGTTACAGGATGCATTGCTTGCATTGAGGCAATGTGCAGCTGCAATTTGCTAAAAGCCTTAAACTAGAACTAAACCCTAAATTTAATGTGGCTAAAAATGCCCTATTTTTATATACTGATGCTACAGGTTTGCTGACTATTAAATTTTGGTGCTAATTGCACTGATTTCTTAGCTATCATGTAGTAATTATCTGTATTAATGACTAATCAGCCTTATATTGTGACAGTTCTATTCTATGTGTACTGTATATTGTGAGTGGGTCCCTAAGCTCAGTAAGTGACAGCAGCACAGAGCATGTGAATCAGTGAATCAGCAGAAAAGAAGATGGGGAGCTACTGGGGCATCTATGGAGACACAGGCTGTGTTGCCTGGGGTTGGTACAGAAGCACAAAACATCATGTACAACATTTCTACCTACTTTAGTTTTAATTAGGCTTTAGTTCTCCTTTAAATAAGAAATAGGAGTTAGAAGCACTGCATACCAAAAATAACTCCAATGATTTTGAGGTGGCACACTAGAAATATATAGGCAACAAAGAACAACACAGGTGCATACTTGTAGCAAAGACCCTGTATAAATGCACACACAAATCTTATAGCAATAAATAGTCAATCTTTATTTCAGAACCACAACAGTTTAGACTTATACAACGGCCTGAATAACACACTATATTGCTAACAACCTTAGCAACACTGAAGCACAGGCATAAACGCCTTTTAACTAGCAATGCAGCATATTCCGGTTTTTTTGGACTTTGTAATATGCAAATAACCATTTCGATTTGTTCTCAAGATTTTGGCCAATGAGGACAGGGATGGGGGGGGGGGTCTGTGTCTGTAGTGTGTGGGGGGGCAAAATTTTGCTAGTCTTTAATCATGTGGTTTTAAGGGTTTGCATTCAGTTGAGTCAGGCACATGAATGCCACCCTAGTCTTGCCAAAAAAGGATAGAATTTGACTGAAGCCCAAAACAAATGCAGCATTTGGTGCATCCTTACCTGTGCCCATATAGTCTACAAGTCATAGTCCAAAGTCATACAGAGACAACATTTACAGATTTTGAAATACAAACCTGTAAATATAGATATATGACAGTAAATACAAAGCCTCTCCTGAATTACAGCTAAATTTATGAGTCTTTTTCTGTAAATATTTAAGCCTCTCACACACTAAGGCAGAGGCCCCCAAACTTTTTCACCCGTGAGCAACATTCAGATGTATAAAAAGTTGGGGGAAACAACGCAAGCATAACAAATGTTCCTGGGATGCCAAATAAGAGCTGTGATTGGCCTATGTGGACTGTAGACTACAGGAGGTTCTATTTGGTAGTGCACCTGGTTTTTCTGCAATCAAAACTTGTCTCCAAGCCTGAAATTGAAAAATAAGCACCTGCTTTGAGGCCACTGGGAGCAACATCCAAAGGGTTGGAGAGCAACATGTTTCTCACAAGCCAGTGGTTGGGATCACTAAACTAACGGGTCAATTTAAAACTCTATACAGAGCAACTTAGTGAAGACATTGTTGCCACTACATTTGATTTGTATATTTCTGGTTTATATTCATCCTGAAATCTTTTGTCTCTTATGTTGGCATCTACTGAACAGCAGATTGTTGCAGGTCTGCTGGGAGAAGCCAAAGGAATTCCCATCCCAAGGAGGAATCTGGCTTTTAACCAGACATTATACGCTAAGCTTATATTGTTGGCAGGAGATTCTTAATCTTTGGGTCAATACTGAAAAACCATGTCTATGTTGGTCTCAATGAAACCATTTAATAATCTGAATTTTCTTGCTACAAAGCAACATTTTAATTAAAAACTGGTTCTAAATCAATTTTCAGAGTAAGGGACTTTCCAAGATATTTTTATATTTTTCAACCTAAAATATAGCACTTCTTCATAACGATCCAAAAATAACTAAGAAAAAGTCATATTTGCTTCTGGAAAGTGTTGATGCAAGCAGAATAACCAGACAGGATCAAATCTTGTTTTTTTGTAGGTCATACAAGGACGTACGGTGGAACAGAATTTTTTTTAAACAAGAGAAAAGAATTAGCCATGCATTACAGGCAGGACAATTCAGGTCAATGATTTCCAAGGGTACTACAGCGACACAACATGGCACCTAAGGGTCACTCAAAGATGTCCAACCCAAGGCTTGTTTTTCCCATGACAACCTTAAAACTAAATGTGTTAAAAGAAATGTGGATGGACTCATCACTAGAAAAAATGTGGGTGGCATTCCAAGTGAATACATTATTTTGTGAGCTGAAATACTGGTGAAATGTTTATTCAATACCTTTGCACTGATTCTGAACTTAATCTTGAATGTAGCCGTTCTTTGTTTTTATGTTTATTTCTCATTGTATTGTATTTACCTGTTCATTCTATTAATGTATTGTTCTGATTATAAAAAAATATAAACACATACACAAAAAGGCTTTATATTCTCTATTGTTGATTGCAGCACAGAGACTAATCACTAGGTGGCAGAATGACAATTGTATTGCCTCAGTAGTCAACCTCAGCCACATTAGTGAATGGAAGTTTAACCCAGAATGCACTCATTGCAGACAGAGTAAGTGTCCCGTGTAATGCAGGGAGGGCATGCTCATTTACATATGGCCTCTAGTCAACCTACCTCCACCCTAACAGGCTTTAAAGCAAAAGAGATAAGTGCCTGTGAAATGGTCTAACAGTAACACACACACATGAGCTCTTGCTCTTCTGTACATAATTATTGAATTACTCAGATACAGGGTTTTGAAAGCTTGACAGTTCATACTTTTATTTGACATTTAAATATTTTATATGTTCTGCATTTCCTTTCTATCCATCTTATAGTTTACAATATGTTTTTATTTCCTTTCTTGATGGGGTACATACTGTACATATACAAGTACTCTGTAAAGGGCAGACATTCACACAATGCAGCCCCCAGGCAAGACTAGCTGGTAGGCTCCATGAAGGAAAGGCAGTTCACAGCAAGAAATGATGGCAAGAGTGCAAGGCACACAGAGGAGATGCTCAGAATAATGGCTCTTGTGCAATCCAGCCCCATGCCAGGTTCTCTAGGTATTTATAAACTAAGTAAATGTTGCTGCCTGCACAGAGAATCAATCTGCTTGTGCTCGGGGGAATGCCTCCCAAATGCAACTGCCTGCACAAAGAATCCATCTGCTCATGCTCAGAGGAATGCCTCCCAAATGCAACTGCCTACACAGGGAATGCATATGCTTGTGTTCAGAGGAATGCCTCCCAAATGAAACTGCCTACACAGAGAATGCATCTGCTCATGCTCAGAGGAATGCCTCCCAATGCAACTGCCTACACAGGGAATGCATATGCTCATGCTCAGAGGAATGCCTCCCAATGCAACTGCCTGCACAGAGAATGCATCTGCTCATGCTCAGAGGAATGCCTCCCAATGCAACTGCCTGCACAGAGAATGCATCTGCTCATGCTCAGAGGAATGCCTCCCAATGCAACTGCCTGCACAGGGAATGCATCTGCTTGTGCTTAGAGGAATGCCTCCCAATGCAACTACCTTCACAGGGAATGCATCTGCTTGTGCTTAGAGGAATGCCTCCTAATGCTACTGCCTGCACAGGGAATGCATCTGCTTGTGCTCAGAGGAATGTCACCCAAAAAGCAACTGCCTGTCTGCCTGAGAGGGGATGAGTGGAAGAACACCAGGGGAGCCCCTGAGGCATTGTTGTCACATTACATCAGGCCTTCATGAGTACTGGAAGGTGAACAACAAGGTTCCAGTGCAAATTTCTTGGAAGGCTTATAGCCCGTGAATCAGGGACCTGCAGGGTGACAATTATTTAATTTCTGGTAATTTTTTTATTTGCCCCAGGTTCAGGGCATCAAGACAGTTAGATAATCCGAGGTTGTACATGTAACTAAAACATAACCCACAAATTACCATTTACAAAATGTAGATAAGTGCTAGTGCCACAAGATTCTTACTCTTCCAGCTGCTGAGTGGGCTGTGTAAGGCTGTACAAGCCGACCAGCTAGCCATTTAACCGTTTATATCCATGTACTCAAGAGAAGAGGCCCAGCCTCAACCAGTAACACCCAGTCATGTAGAGTCGAAGCATAAAACACATCTCATACTATTGGTATAAATGAGAGCTACAGTGCTTCTATACAGGGCATAAATCATTTATCCACAGCCATATTTATGTAGGCTTGGATCTTACCCAAATCATTCTATTTATTTTTTTCCCATTAATTAAAAAACTCTCAGCTGCGTCAAGGGAACATTCATTCTACAGATGTTTTTATCAGGAATAGAAATGCCCCTTCACTCACTCCCTGCGGGAGGTGCATTGAGAGGAGAAAAAACCTCTTCAAAGTATAAAAACTCAGCCAAGTTCCACTTCTAGTCCTGCCTTCTTTATCTGCAGCATGGGAATATCCTTTATACTAGCACAGTTACAGAAATGTTTAACATTTAGACCAAGTCTGACACAACCGAGTCCTTCAATCATATATTCATCAATTTATCATTTGTTCTCATAAGTGTCAGGTTTTCTCTACCAAAGACTTCTCTACTGACCCACTACATGTACCCACTCCCCAGCACAGTCTAATATTCCCAGGGAGACTGTACAACTTTACTGCTGGAGGACCAACAAAGACTCTGTCCATGAGCCTTACGTGAAAGACAGTATATTACCGAACTATCAGTATTGTGCCTCTGCACAGACTAATTATATTAATGATATTAAACAAGCAACATATCAGCAAGATTTTAACAATATCCACCCCACTGATGAACCCCTGGAGCATGGGTAAAGACTTCAAGATTATACTACTTTCATAGTAAATCCAAGTGCATGTCCAATGTTGGACTGGGATGCCACGGGCCCACCAGAAAACCTTAGACAGTGGGCCAACTTTCCAAACTGCTATTCCTTCTCTACTCAATCAACCACTTTATTCTCCTAGTCTTTTATATCTACATACTATACTCTATTCTACCATTAAGCCCCTTAAAGAAACAGAGACTGACCATGAAATAGGACAAATGGTTAGAAGCAAGAGGGCCCACTGGGAGTTTCCTGGTCTCCTGGTGGGCCAGTCCAACACTGGCCATGTCTATAAATACAACAGACTATATAGAAGTTCCTCTTCTAATGCATATCCCTCTGAATAAACATAAGTCCATCTGATAACCCATCAACTAGTCTTACTCAGACCAAAAACTGTTCTTCAAGGCCTTAAAGTGGACCCGTCACCCCAAAAAAATATTCAAAATCATATTTTATCACATTAGTCAAGCAAAATGAGCATTAATTACACTATATAAATTATTTTAATCTTGTTTCCTTCAGTCTGGGAATTCATAATTATAGCAAGCAGGCAGGAGCCATTTTGTGGACACTGTTATTAAGACAAGCCTTGCATCATCTCAGATTCTTGTTTGTGCGCCAGAATGGGGGACCCGATGTCTATCCCCATGTCCTGGCTACACAATTAAATGGTTAAGAGAACTGGGGGAATGTGTGGGGAGCAGTGACATCTAGGAAGTGCTGAATGGAAAGTGAAAGTAATTATCTGCCCCGACCTCTATGCCTAGACATAGAGGAGTGGCAGACAATATTTGAGTGACAACTGAGATTTTTAAATGAGCTTAAAACAGCTATGAATGCTTTAATAAAAATTTGAAATTGGATTTCATGTTTAATTTGAAAAGCACTTTTATTATACAGATTTTTGTGTCTGGGTGACAGGTCCACTTTAATATAGACACTAATCTACCTGAATTGCATTGCCATAACCTGCCTTCTTACCAGAACTAGAACTGTGCACTAGCGCACCATTAGGAGAACAGCAAACCCCCATAATACCAGAGAATAACTGTCTCTTTAAATTGCCACTTGGAAAGAATGTTGGCAGTTTCCCAACATAATCTGGAAACATTTACAATAAAATGGCATCTTTGGACTCTGAAGTTTCCTTTGATAGCTGGCCATTATTAAACACAATTATAACACATTTAGAACACATTTGGACAAAAAGAATTTCCCATATGTTTACTTATTTCTACTTCATTACCTTCCTTTTGCTCCTTCTTCCTCTCCTCATTTCTCTAAAAAAAAAAAAATACACTTTGCACAGTGATGCCCTTTATTGTTTAAGTTATGAATAAGAAACGTCTAAGAAAATTATTGTGTGGTTCTTTAGTTTAAACCTTTAATCTATTGTCCCACTGCTACTATAGACACCATCTCTCCCTACTATACCTGCTATCCCACAGCCACAGTTCCTTCCCAGAGACTATTATCCCACTGATACTATAGGCACAATCTCTCCCTACTAGACCTGCTATCCCCCAGTCACACTCCCTCCCCAGAGACTATTATCCCACTGCTACTATAGGCACCATCTCTCCC
>CM044434.1:132391464-132447576 GCA_024363595.1 Xenopus borealis
ATCTCTCCCTACTATACCTGCTATCCCACAGCCACAGTTCCTTCCCAGAGACTATTATCTCACTGATACTATAGGCACCATCTCTCTCTAGTATACCTGCTATGCCACAGTCCATTCTCTCTGTTACTAGGGTTATTATCTCACTCCATTAAAATGTAGGAGAAATATTTTTTACTTCAAAAATAGAGCAGTATAATAATTTCAGAAGCATGATAAACTATGAGAGACACCATAATATATCTTACATTCTGCCTATGTACTCACCAGGGAATAAGAACATATTAGTTAAAGTATTTACAGAAAGGGACTTAGGGAGATTTAGAGCTATCAAGTGATTATCACGTTGTAGATGTGCAATTACAGCTCTAATTTTAGTTAGGGATAGTTGTCTACTAAACTCACAAAAAGCTAAATAAAGTTCCCCATCAAAAGGGCAATGTCACAGCAGCAAAACCAAGGAAGAAGCTCATGTGTTAGTCCCTGGAGGTGTGTAGCATTCTGCTGTAATTAACCATCATGTAAAGGGAAGAAACAAAGCCAGATCAACTGCTTATAAAGATAGGTTTAAGAAATATAATGATTCATAATTACAGATACACTAACCTAAGGCTATGCAGATACATGCAACTCTTTCTAGCTGCCCTTTCTAACTTGCTCAGGGTGCTTCACTAAACTTTTGCCATTTATATTCATATTTTGTTTTTAGCGGTTTCTGAGATGTTTGCATCTGCTAAATCCAGTTTTGGGTAGACTGAGAGTCAGTTACCAATAAGTTAAGAGAACAAAGTGTATATAGTGCAACTGTACAGAAAGTGCATATATAGAGTAGTTGACACTCTGGGCCTTGAAAGGAGATTTATTAAGCAGAAATTCCAACTAGCAATATCAAAATTGTCTAAAACTGCTAGTGTCGGGGAAAACCACTTAAAATAGAAAATTAATGTAACTGCAAAAATGCCTGAATACATTTAATCGATTCTTGGAGAGGGGCTCTTTAAGCTTAGATGCCCTTTAAAATTCAGCATTGGAACTCATGTAAATATTAGCATTTCCAATGTCCAATTTAAACTCAAGGCCATGCACACAGAAATTGTGTAAACATACACATAGCATATAATATACACATAGCATATAATATACACATAGCATATAATATACACATAGCATATAATATACCACCACACTGGGGATGGAGTACACATTAAAAAATATGACAGTTTTGAAATATTCTGCATTGTTTCTGAAATAATCAAGTTAATGTTCCCTACCCCGCTCTCAGCATCTGTTTCTCTTCATTCTGTCTTCATGCAGGAGTTGGGTGTCAGATATTCATTGACAGTTAGATACAATACATCTTATACAGGGCTAACTTTCATAGCAGATGTATTAGAGCTCACGCAAATAACTGATTCCAGTACAAACAAAATCTAACAAAATAACTGCCCTTTGCACAAATCCTGCATGTAGCGAGACATCCCAACTGCTGCATGAAGACAGAATGAAGAGAAACAGATGCTAAGAGAGGAATAGTGAACATTAACTTGATTATTTCAGAAACAATACAGAATATTTAACGGATTGTATTGTAGAAAGTTTCTTATCTCAGTCTGCTGAATGAAGCTTATATTAAATTTCTATTTTTGGGTCAGTTCCCCTTTAAACAAGCAATATGTCTTAAACAAAAGGGCCTGTCATATCTGGGCCTGCCTTTGGTTTAATAAGCAAGGGCCCTGTAGGAAACAATGATTTATTTCAGTAACTAACTGGCCCATTTTAATACATGGGAAATTGTGTGAGTGCTGGAGATTTCTAGCTATGAGAAACAAATACTGATGTGGATCCCACTTGCAGAGAGAGCTGGACTCCAGCCAGAGATTCCCATGAGTTCAGTGAAGCTATGGACAAGCAGAGACTGCACTATGAGCTGTGTGCTAAGCAGGCAGGGAGTTGGCAGAACTTTAACACAATGGGGTTTTCCTGCAACAGAGGAAACAGAGTGCATTTTTTGCAGAAAACAGTCAGCCTGTCTGGTTCAAAATAACATTTCTATTTTATGGTCATAGTTTGTCTTTAGACTGCTTCTCTGCAGCCTCATCATCTATTCAAACAGCTACTCTGCTTTTTTTTTTATTCTTTCTGCAAGAGTCACAGCCAATGAGTCCAGCTAATCACACTATTGTTGCAACTGTCTTCTACTGTGTGCAGTCAAACATAATGCAGTTGCACCCCTATAATGCGCCTTATCTGCCTTACCCCAGATATATATGTAAAGCATAGACGGCCTAGGCACAATATACCTCAGCCTACTTTGTGTTAATATAAACAAATTTGGTCTGATCCCCATAAAATAACCTTACAAATACTGGGATATCAAATGACAATTCAACTTAAATTTTTTTTTAATACATTATAGTATGACTAATTCTAAGCAACTTAGTAACATAGTAAGTAAGATTGAAAAAAAGGCACACGTCCATCAAGTTCAAATTTTTTTTTTAACCTGCCTGCTAGTTGATCCAGAGTAAGGCAAAAAAAATTAAAAATCTGAAGCCTCTCCAATTTGCCTCCTAACTCCAAGATGGCAATCGGACTAGTCCCTGGATCAACTTGTATAATGAGCTATCTTCCATAACCCTGTATTCCCTCACTTGCTAAAAATCGATCCAACCCCTTCTTAAAGCTATCTAATGTATCAGCCTGTACAACTGATTCAGTGAGAGAATTCCACATCTTCACAGCTCTCACTGCGCGTCCCGCACATGATATGCGCGCATTTGTTCATGTATGTGCACTCCCGATGGGCTTTGTGGGCGTCCAGGTTGCCTGGCTGCTTTGGCCCAGCTCTGCTCCTAGGGATCAAGTCCATTCAGTGGAAGAACTACTGGGGTAGCAGGTGGTGTAATTGGACCAGGGTCCGCACCCCCTCAGGTCCCCAGGCAGCTTGTGCACTGCAGATTCTACTGAGTAAATCACGTACAGTGCGGGGGGGATACCCATGCATGTCCCGCAACCGGGCCTGCCCCCCGCTAGTTACGTTACAGAGTCCATTCTTCTTTCTAATGAGAAACTATAAAAGCTGGTCACTGGCTCACTGAACCTGCCTTATCCCTCATATTGTCCATACTGCCCACATAGTGTCAGGCTTGTGTTTCTTCTTCTTTTAGATTGTGTAGATGTGTATACCTTATCACACTATGAAGGTGTTAACATACTAGAAGAAGCATGAAAGTATGGAGCAAATTAAAAATTAAAAAATCTAAACATGAAACCTTCAGAAAAGCAAATTTAATAGTTACGCCAGACTCTTTACGGTGATATTTGTGTCTTCTGAGTCTTCTGAACTTTTTAGTTAATTATGAGAAAAAAATCTAGAAAAAAAAAATCCTCCGAAACAAGATCTCTGCTAGATATAGTATGCTACCATTATGTGATCGGCTCAAGAGCAAAGGGTCGGACTGGGCCGACGGGAAAAACCCAGTGGGCCCCCTGGCTTTTGTGGGCTCCATCGGCCCAGATCCGTGATTTTGAAGGCTTCTTCAATCAAAAAACATTGCACACGTGCGCAGGTATGCAGGGTGCATGTGTACATGCGCAGCAGAGCACCAGCGCAGCAAGAGGGCCCGGGCCCCCCAGTCCAACCCTGCGAGAGCATGTGTTTTCATGTCTTCCGCTGTTAAGTAAAAAAGTGCTTTTAGGCTTTATATGCATAATTACTAGTGAGGCAATACCTGGCAATCACACTAACAAGGCAATGACTGATCTTATTACATGAATCACAACATAGCATTCAAATGTACCTACAAAGCAGGACTGTACTTGTACAAGAACAACCTAAACACAAAAATTAATCAAAACACATGCAAGCAGAAAAAAAACCCAAAAGATTTCGCTATAAATCCTATTTAGCTAAATACTTCTTTTTGTCTGTCCTCCTGATGGACTTCTATAGGCATCATAAAAAACAGACATTTAGGGGCAGATTTATCAAAAAATGTGAGAATAGAACTCACCCCAGAAAAACTCACCCGTGATGAACTCCACTGATAAATGCGATTCTAAAAATTCTATAGGAATGAATTGAACATGTTTAAGAATCGTATTTATCAGTGGAGTTCACCATTTCATATGTTTTAAAAAATCCCATAGGAACAAATAAAAAAAAGAGTGAGTTTTATTGTGGCAAGTTCTCAATTCTATACTCCCCCAAACAATGTAGGTCTCTGAAAATCTATTGCATAAAACAGCTCATGTGTAAAACCCTGCTTCACGAAAATAAACCATTTTCATAATAATATACTTTTTAGTAGTATGTGCCATTGGGTAATCATAAATAGAAAATTGCCATTTTACAATAGAAAGGCCTCCCCCTGAGATTGTAGCATAGCATTCACAGTGCACACAAACACACCATACATGTTAGGTCACATGAGCCAATTAACACACTTCCACACTTCTTCCTGTTACAGTTAGAGTTGAAATATTTCTGGTCAGGTGATCTCTGAGGCAGCACACAGACCATCATGAAATGTTGGTTCAAGGCAATAGATGTAACAGGACAATATTTACTTAAATAAATATAAATAAATAAATATATATATATATATATATATATATATACTAATTTGGTAAGATTCATTTGATATAAACTGTTGCTTACATATTCATTTTGGGGGTATAGTTTACTTCAGGGGTGTCCAACCTTTTGGCGTCCCTGGGCCACATAGGAAAAAGAAAAATTGTCTGGGGCCACACATGAAATACACAAACACTTTTTATTTGTAAAAGTAAAGAAAATACACAAAAAAGAACTATAATACCAGTTGGATAACCAGATGGATCTAGACACTGGAATATGGGACACCTGGATATTAAATAGACTTATTATTATCATATTATTATATTAGTATTATTACTAACTAGGCAATGGGTTAAGTTGCCCCTACTCCTATATCCTTTGCAACATGACATTTTCTTAGGAACCAAGGGTTACAAGCTGGGCCACATTCATACCCATCCTGGGCCGCAGGTTAGACACCCCTGGTTTACTGAAAGCTCCCAAACCAAATCAATCTTACCCTTTCTTTCCCCCAATCTCTTCATACTCTGCCCTCAACCTGTTGCATCACTGCTCTACCCCATTTTATCACTATTTACTGGCACTTTGACCCACCCAGATTTGCTACACTCTGCCCCTTTATATCTTGTTAGTCCACTGTCGTATTTGACTACCTCACTGGCCGGCAAAACATTTTTTGAAAAGGTGGCAACCCTAGGTACTTACAGTAACAATATGACAATAAAAACAAAATTCTGTTCTACATGCAATAAGGAGTATATTGAATATAGAAACAAAGGCTTACCTTGTGTTATGGGGATGTACGGACCCAATAGTTTTGCTCTTTTTTTCTCATAACCCTTCTGGGTGATATCACCTAAGTAACAAAAGAGACATGTAAGAATGATGTCCCAGAACAGCAACTTATTATTTCATAACATGCCCAGAGTTCAGCCACTAGAAGAACAACATATTTAAAATAACCCATGTCTAACAAAAATGGAACCTCTTTTCTTCTTATCGGAATGGGTGGACTTGTATCAGCTGGAAATATCTACTGGTGAATAAAGCATTAGAGAGATTATTAAATGACCCCCTTATATATTTATACAGTTATCATATCTCCCCTTAAGCGCCTCTTCTCCAGAGTCACTCTCTACATCATATTGATGTAGTGACACACTGGCAGATTCGGGGACATTCAGTCGCCTGGCAACTAATCACCTTTTCTTCTGGGCGACAATCTCCCCAAACTGCCTTCATGTGTCTTCCCATCAGCTATAATGAAAAGTCGCCCGCACTGAGCACACGCGCGTTTCCTTTTCCAAAGTCACACAAAGTTGCCTCGCTAGTAAACTTCGGGCGACTTCGGAAAACGAAGTGCCGCTTGTGCTTAGCGCAGGTGACTGTTCATTATAGCTGATGGGAAGACACTCGAAGGCAGTTTGGGGAGATTGTCGCCCAGAACAGGCGATTAGTCGCCAGGCGACTAAATCTCCCCGAATCTGCCAGTGTGTAAGTTCAATGTAGAGAGTGACTCTGGAGAAGAGGCGGTTAAGTGAGAATATGATAACTATGTATAATTATATACGGGATCATATAATAATCTCTCTAATGCTTTACTCGCCAGTAGGTCTTTCCAGCTGACATAAGGGTACCCATTCTGATTAGAAGAAAAGATGTTCCACCTAAATATTCGGAAGGGTTTTTTACAGTGAGAGCTGTGAAGATGTGGAATTCTCTCCCTGAAACTGTTGTACAGGCTGATGGAGTCAGAAAGGATTTTTTTCCCCCTCAGAGGCAAATTGGAGATGTTTCCTTTGCCTTCCTCTGGATCAACTAGCAGTAAGGGTAGGGACAGACAGGTAGATTCGGGGAGATTCTGTCGCCTGCTAAAAACGCCAGGCAACAAAATCTCCCCGAATCTCCCTGTCTGTCCCTACCCTTAGGCAGGTTATATATAGACTTAAAAGGGTGAACTTGATGGACGTGTTTTTTTAACTTAATTTATAGGTGATATTTAATTTTTTTTATGGATTTTTGTAAAACTATCAGGTTTGTCCAATTCACCCTATAAACCTGGTAGTGCTTTTAAATGAGAGATTGTCTAAATAGAAAAAAACCAAATCAACAAAATTTAAATTATAGTCTAACAAAGCAACAGTTTTTTGGTGCTGCAGGAGTCTGGGACCACCATTTGAAACCAGGGAAGAGGCAGAATAAGCATCCTAATAATAACATAAATAAAACTATTACAAACAAAACATTAAGACCAACGAAAAGAATAGGACATTCTAGAACATACTAAAAGTCCCACTTTAATGGGAAATACACTGATGGCTTTTTTTAAATGGTTTTAAATTTGCCCCTAAGGCGTTATTGCAAACATCCATCCATCTGTACATTTAAACATCACAGTCTCCATCCAACTCAAAGGGGCAAATTTACTATTATTCCCAAAAATTTGCTCGACTAAATTCGAAATTCGATAATCATTTGACCATCGAATGCTTATCGAATAGTTTTAGGCTATCATTTCGCTCGATATTCGATTTCTCGATGAATTGGTACGATCTGATACCGATAGTTCGATTTCACGAAAACATCGTAAAATTTCCTTTGAGCGTCCGAAAAATTAGTACAATTCGAACGATCGAACGCTCCGATCGTACAAATGGTATTCGAGCAGGACTTAGTCTATGAAGCCTATGGGAGCTTCCCACAGGCTTCTATTGCAATTCGGTAGGTTCAATCTGGTGAAGTAGGCAGTCGAATAACTTTAAAAAAAAAATTTCCTTCGATCATCGAATGATCAAATATCAGATCATTCGATCTATTCGATATTCGATGATCGAAGAGGCCAAAATTCACTTTACGATTTCACGAAAAATTCGTACGATCGTTCGATTGAATTCGATCGAACTTCGATCTATTCACGTGAATTTCGTAAATCGGCCCCCAAGTGTACAATCAATTTATGACAAATAATTAGCATTTTTGCAGTACTATCTAAAGAGAACACCCAATTAAATGAAAATAAATCCATTTCTGATCCTATGGATACGATGCACATATACTATGCAATGGTTATGGATACAAAACAAATACTTTCTTACAGTTTTATATAAAGATGGAGAAATTAATTATACTGCAATAAGCCACAGCACCAAAAAATATAACTGCTTTAATTGTTCTGAGTGTTCCGTAGACTTGATGTTGGTTTCTACTGTTGGCCAGAGAATTGGCTGGGTATTTATAGGAAGCAGCATTCACTCATTAGAAAAGATGCAGAATTAGAGTAATTCCATCTTAAGTTAATCAAATTCTACCTTGTGCATATGATATAGAACACAGAGTTTCCGGTTTCCTGTGTTTTTCACAATGGGAAATCTGCATACATGGGTGGAATATGATAAGATTAGAATGGTTCTTTTACCATTTAGTCATCTTTACTTTCACTTCCTTAGACACATCTCCAGCCATAATACTATTATGTGCTACATGATATGAGAAGCTTAGACGACTTGATAAGCCACTGCACGATGCCAAGCCTTGCTTTAGAAACCATTAAACAATTTATGTATTCAAGAAAAGCTCCAGAATATAGCATTGCAATCCTAAGTACTAATTCGAAACTTAGAACAAAGTCCGTTTACTTCCTGCTGCTCCAGTTTAAGAGATACTTTGCCTGTTTAGAAGGCTGTTTTCGGCACACACTCCAAAGTCATCACAGTTTTGGTGTAAAATCAAAAATCCGTATTCTTTATTCCACAGATAACACCTTACGCGTTCTGTGTGTTACCACACGTAGTCATAGCCACCTATGCCTATGACTACGTGTGGTAATACATGAAACGCGTAAGGTGTTACCTGTGGAATAAAGATTACGGATTTTTGATCTTACACAGAGTCCTTGATGTCTTTGGAGTGCGTGCCGAAAACAGCCTTCTAAAGAACATTTTCTCCCCAAGCTACTGTTCGGGGCCTAGCACCTGGGCCACCAACAGAGAACGGTGAGTGCACCTGAATTAAAAGTATTGATTGAAGTTAAGCTACGGGTTAGGGGCAGTTGCACCTGAACCACATCCATAACTTGTTGAGCGTTTGTGGGATATTTGTCGTTTAAAAGTTTAAGCTCCCAAGAAGTTAATGCAATAATTAAGCTAGAAGCACCTGTTTGTTGATTGGTATTTGTATATACTACACCTGTTGACTTACAGGATAGGGTCATGCAAGACCACCATACATATTTGTGTATTTCCGAAGAGAAAAATAAGAAAAAAAGTCCCACAAAAGATAAAACCAACATTGGAAAGCCCAAGCCCAATCAATTTCCAAAAAGAAATCACACTGCACATTCTATTCCAAATCAAACCATGCTGTAAATTGCAGTAAAATTGTGTTATTTCTTTACATAAAGTGTAGAAAAGGGGAATATGAGGCTGTATTTCTTCTTCTTCTTTATAAACAAACGTTCTAATAAAAAATGTTTCAAGATTTTGCTTTCCTTTGAATCACTGAAGGAACATTTCGTTGTATAAGCAGTGTTTCTGAGAACTGCTGCACATCTGTGTTGCATGGAGTCCACCAACTTCTGGCATCTGTTACATTCTACAATTCTTATGCATTTTTTGCCTTAGAAACAGCATTCTATTGGGGATTGGCTGGTCACACCATAACCTCAATCCCAGAGCTGTCAATCCCATGCTTTCAACTGTCCCCTTGGGGCATTCCCCAGATTTCTCAGATCTCTGAAGATTTAGAAAGATTTGTGGCGTGTGCAAGTGCAGAACATCATTCAAGCAAATTGTGCATGTTCATCACAGTTGTGGCAGCTTTAGCAGAGGTTTTGCACACGCATATGATATATTTTCTACTGATGTCACTTATCGTGACATCACAAACATAGAAACCTTTGGGCAGTGCTCAGCACTCTGACTCCGATCACTAATTTCAAATGTCAATGGCTCTGCAATCTTGGAACCAAGATGTTGCTTATTTACTGATGTGTTTGGGCTAGTTGTCTTGCTGAAACACTAATTTCAAGGGCATTTCCTTTTCGGCATAAAGCAATATGACCCCTAAACACTGATGTATTGAAACTGATCCATGATCATGAGATTATGAGATGAATAGGCCCAACACCATAGTATGAGAACCATCCCCATATCTCGATGCTTGTACCACCATGCTTCATTGTCTTCACTCTGTACGGTGGCTTGAGTTCAGTGTTTGGGGGTCATCTGACAAACTGTCTGTGGCCCCCCAGACCCAAAAAGTCCAATATTTCAGTCATCAGTCCACAAAATGTTGTGCCATTTCTTTTTAGGCCAGTCAATGTTTTCTTTGGAAAATTATAAGCTCTTCAGCACATCTTTTTTTAATGGGCCTTTGCGGGGGGGCTTCACATAGGCGACTTCTAATTGGAACATTACTCACAGGTAACTTTAGATCTTCTTTGATCTTCCTGGAGCTGATCATTGGCTGAGCCTTTGCCGTTTTGGCTATTCTTCTATCCATTCGATTTGGTAGTTTTCCATTTTCTTCCCAATAATTTTAAAACATTTGATATAATTGTAGCTGAGCAGCCTATCATTTTCTGTACTGTTTTATATGTTTCCCCTCTCCAATCAACTTTTTAATGAAAGTACACTGTTGTTCTGGACAATATCTGGAATAACCTATTTTACTCAGATTTTCAGAGAGAAATGCACTATAACCAGCATGCACAACCTTTGCTGCCTTCCTTCCTTAAATACGGGCTGTAATTGACACCTGTTTTTCACAGAATGAATGACCTCACTAATTGATCTCCACACTGCTATTATTTGGAACAAACTATTATTATTTTGAACAAGCCTCGATTAATGATTCACAGAATCAGCAGCATGCATACCATGACTGTTGGGTCTTTTTCTGTTACTCTACTAAACCTACTATTACATTTTTTGCCATGTAGAATAATTTCTACCAAAAGCTGTGATCGATCAGGTTAGTGATGTTGGACTGCTATTATTCTGTACACAACTGTATATGATGAAATACACAACGTCTATAAAATGTTAAGTGTCTTATTCTTACAGAGCTTATAGGTGCTTGACATGGAATATGTAATTTGTTCTGGTACCTTTTCATTTTAGACAGAAACCAGGAGTAAACAAAGTTCTCTAGTTGTTTTGTACAAATATGACAAATGAGTTGTGAGACCTCAAGTCTACTCTTTTCATATCACTTCAAGCACAAGCCTTGTGTTTCCATGGCAGGATGCACTCTAACTGCAATACACAAATCCAGATACAGTATGGGTGATTTAGAACTGAAACCTCGGAAATGTGTATGCAGTATGCAATCTATCACAAGCCCAGCATCCAATGTCAAAACCCTAACTGCTTTAATAATTATTTCCAAGATACAAATAGACCATCTGCAACTAGGTTTGTTGTCCAAATTAGCAGTGTCGGACTGGCCCACCAGAATACCAGGAAAACTCCCGGTGGGCCAAGGTGTCAGTGGGCCCTCATGTTGCTAAAATTTTGGCATATTTCATGGCCCTTCCCTATTTCTATGGGAACAAAGAGGCTAAATAGATGGAATAATTGATTATAGTATGTAAAGAAAACAAACTAGGAGAATAGAGGTTGATTGAGGAGATGAAGAATATTAGTACTGAGAGAGGGCCCCTGGTCTAAGGTTTTACGGTGGGCCCATGGTCTAAGGTTTTTGGGTAGGCCCCTGGTCTAAGGTTTTTGGGTGGGCCCCTGGTCTAAGGTTTTTGGGTGGGCCCCTGGTGTCCCAGTCCGACACTGCAAATTAGAGTCCTGTACGGGTCCATTTTTTGGAACCCATACCCGACCCCTACCCGCATTCTTACCCGCTCAGGTCATGCTCAGGTCATTGTAACATCATTGGAAGTAGGCATGATCAGAAAAAAATTTGTAAAAATCACTATTGAGAAGATCTGCGGCCCAACCTGCAAAACCACCGACTCGCGTCTATACCTGCCCCCTGGAAATTCTACCCGCAGGGTAACACAGGTTTTTGCGGGTAACCCGCGGGTACCCGACCCACTGCAGGACTCTAGTCCAAATCACCCCAAATCAGGACCAACAGCCAGTACATTCTATAAATAGAGCTGAGCAAACAGTAGATTTGTAAGGAGTTTAGCATGAATGTTTTTAATCCAATGGAAGCTTTGGAACAAAATAGAATAAAATATGTGTATGGCCTCAACAATGTAACCGTGGTGCACCCACAAAATAAACAGTTGGCATGGCTATGACATGAGCGATTCCACAAAAGTGGCAAACTCTGTTTCATACCCAGCGCAAAGCAAAAGTTTAATTCAATAGATATGATCTAACCCTTTACCCCATACACCTTGCATGATTATGGGGGATCCGGTTTTGGATTGCAATCTAATGGTTTATAATCAGAAGAAGTCATAAAATGTCTTCCTTTGGTTATAGGTATATTCTTCTGTAAAATACAGTTGTCCAATGTTTTTCCTTTACATGGAATAACCAACCCTTTCTCCATTGTATCCTAAAAATACAATTGTCACAAGAACAGAGCATAAGACAACATATCTTTATTCATAAAAGATATATTCTGGGAAATGTTCCCTTCTCAGGGGCAGGGCAGAGAACATAAAGCAAAGGACATTATCTGCTGTGTAACTGCTGTAAAATATTAATATGCAGCAGGAATAAAAGGCTCTGTCAGATACAAGGTGATATTCTCAGAACCGCAAGAACCAGTCATGATGCACATGTGCAGGGCAAAAAATGTAACCTTTAATTAGTATGGGGTAATTGCAGCCAACCAATAAAAGAGAAGAAAGTCAGTTACTTATTTGCAGTTTCCTGCTCTGTCAGGAAGCACAATCATTCATATCTGAACATAAATACGGATATCCTGGCTAAGTCACTTGCTGCAGACTGCGGTCGAAAGAAAATAAAATGACAATAAGGGTGTTCAGAAACCCAAGAAACAATCTATCAGCACGGAGAAAAGGTTACACTGAAGACATGTGAGAGGGATCTCTGTAGCTTAATAGGGCATAGAAACAAAGGGATCACTGAAAGGGAATCACTATACGTCTCAATGACCAATGACATGGCTGTGATTTGTAGGGTTGGTCAGCTTCCAGTAGTCAAGCTATGAGAGCTCAGACACTAACCCAGACGAAATGAGCAAAGTGCAATTTCAGGCACAGTTGCCATGTTTTTTCCAACAATGCACTGGTTTTTCACTAGAATTCATATGTTGTTGCATATGCAATGAAGACGTTAGATGTGGAAATTGACGCAGGGCCCTGAGGGGTCATAAAGCTGTGCAAAACCTGGAGCCACCTCTAGGCAGTAGCTTGAGGTTTTGCACAGCATTAGGAGTCAAAAATTACAGCAGAGCTCAATTTGCTCAATGTATATTGGCACACTTCCATACAGCTAGCTATCATCACCATTACTATATACAGGTATGAGGCCTGTTATTCAGAATGCCGGCCTAGGGTTTCCCAGATAACAGAGCTTTCTATAATTTGGATCTTCATACATTAAGGCAGGGATCCCCAACCTTTTGAGGCTGTGAGCAACATTCAGAAGAAAAAGGAGTTAGGGAGCTACGCTAGCATGAAAAATGTTCTTGGGGTGCCAAATAAGTGCTGTGATTGGCCATTTGGTAGCCCCTATGTGGATTGGCAATCTGTATTGAGGCTGTGTTTAGTAGTACACCTGGTTCTTATACAACCAAAACCTTCCTCCAAGCCAGGAATTCAAAAATAATCACCTGCTTTGAGGCCACTGAGATTAACGGGCAGATTTACCAAGGGTCAAAGTGAATATTCAAATGCAAATAAATTTCGATATTCGAAGTAAATTTTTGAAAAACTTCGACCATCGAATAGGCTACTTTGACCATTCAATTAGAATGGTCGAATAGTAAAATCCTTCGACTGTGAATTTCGCGGTATTGTTTTGATTTTTTTTACTTCGTAAATAAAAGATGCTGAAGTGCTATGTTAGCCTATCGGGACCTGCTAGACCATTTTTCTAAGTTTTATGTTATCGAAGAAAAATCCTTCGATCATGCTCTAAAATCCTTTGAATCGTTGGACCGCGGGAATGCCAAATTCATTGAAAAATCCTTTGACTTTGAAATTCGACCGCCTTTCTGTAAATTGGAGCTTTCTGGATAACAGGTTTCCAGATAACAGATCCCATAAGTGTACATTAAATTGAAAATTAAAAGCAGCGTCAATATGTTTTACCTTTAAAACATTAATTACTAGCTTACTACACATTTAGGGTAAGGCCAGACGGGAAGACCTGCCTTTCAGGCTGCGAAACGCCTGCATGCATCAAATTGGACGGCCGCGCCGGAATGGACGCTCGCACCAAAATACTTAGGAGCAATTACCTCTAATTTGGGCGCCTACCTTCCTATTGGTCCCTGATGTGTTTGTCCTTCCTCAGCCAGCTCCTGATTGGTCCCTTAAATACCTTCCTCCTCACATTGCCCAATCCGGCTTCAGTTCCTACTGTTCCTGCTTAACCGAGTTTCCTGGTTTTGACCCTCTGCCTGTTTTCCTTGACCTCTGAATCTTCGCTGAATGAAACAGACTTCTGCCTGCATTTGACTACACCTTAGCCTGACCCCTTGGTACGCTTCTCTGAATCCCATCTTCTGGAACCGTCCTTTGCCTGCATTTGACTACGCCTTGCCTGATCCCTTGATACCTCGCTCCTGGTAACTCGCTTGGCTTCTCTACCACCTCCGCAGCAGAAAGCAGAAAGCCCGGGGCCACAAAAGGGCGTCGGAGCCGTAGAGAGGTTCCCGTTACCACCATTTCTCCTGGACCAGCTACCTTCCTCCGGGATCCGAGGTAAACAGATCATTGTAAGGAGAAGGAAAGTTTTTTTGAGGGTACCAAAAAGTTGGCTATTTCATCCTACTGCCCATGCTTGTGCCCCTAAGAGTTTGAAAAACAAAGAAGCGGAAGAGGAGGATCACTTCTGCTGATAGCAGCACTGGCCTGGGGTATCAGGTCAGTAAATAAAATCACTTTGGAGTACATAACTTTCAGCAGCCCCAAATTAAAAATACTTTCCTTTTTTGTCTAAAATGTTCCCCCCAGCTGACACTCTCATATTACAATCCTTCCCTGAATGAAAAGGTATCATCCCCAACTGATTGCATGTAATTGCCTGACTACACCTATGGTTCTTTCTGCTAGCAGTTTTAATCTGTAACTAAATCTAGTAAATAATCTGTAATAAAAATCTAGTATCCCCCACAATATAACCTGGCATAATAACTTGTGTGTCCTGCTTTGGTCTGATTTAAAAGATTATAATTCCCCAATAATAATATTGTTATCTGATACATGTAAAGCTCTGAAAGGCCAGCAGTCTCCTTTGTAACGGAGAACAAAGCATAAAGTTTTAACAAAACCCAAAAGAAAAAGGAAGTATAGAGCACTTCAAAAAATATACCCGTTTCATATAACATGGCAACTATATCATAAACCTGAAGAGTTCAACCATTAGTCTGAAATTAGTCTTACAGTGCTGTTTGGTTTTAATTGCCCATTCGAAGCCTATCAGACTGCAGCCAAACATTATTGCCACCCACAAATGACAGTTGTCTAGAACAGAATTCCCACCTAAACAATATTCTAATCTTCATAATTTTCAATACTGGCCTCAATTGAATTAGAAATATATTCAAGGGAGAACCTTTACTATGGAAATAATGATGGTTCTCGGTATGCAGACATATGGTACCAGCAGTTCAGACATGCTTTCCAGTATCTGAGTGCCAGAATCTCAGACCAGCCTGACAGTGAGAACACAGCTGCTTAATCTCAGAGTAGGAGCGACTACAACTTTTACATATCTTAGGAAAAGAAGGAAAACATTTGGCTGTTTCAGAATTTCATCAGACAAATCTGAGTATAACAAAAAGAAATGTTTAGTAACTTAATTAAGGGTTAGGCCAAACAGGAAGATTTGGGGTTGCCTGGCAACCAAAGGCCTCTTCTTTGAGGGCGACTAATCTCCCCGAACCGCTTCCCCCTGCATTCCAGCTGATTAATGAAGAGTCGCCTGTGCCTATTCACACAGTTTTCCGAAGTCCCTCGAAGTTGCCTCCTTAGGCAATTTCAAGCGATATCAGGAAAGCGCAGCGCCGTGGTTGGGGAGATTAGACACCAGGCGACTACTCTCCCCGAATCTTCTCGTCTGGCCTAGCCCTAAAGGTTAGAGAAAATCACCGGCACGTGGGATTTGCAGCAGCAGGACGAACCCTTGCAATTTTAATTAATGCAGTGCAAAATGCAATGTTTCGGTGCCATGCCCCTTTGATAACGGGGCATGGCCTTGAAACGTTGCATTTTGCACAGCATTAATTAAAATTGCAAGGGTTCGTCCTGCTGCTGCAAATCCCACGTGCCGGTGATTTTCTCTTACCTGGTTGGGAGTTTGCCGATTCCTTTCTTGCTGAGCACCAGGGGTCATCTTTATACAAGGCTGTGTGATGTGCGGTTTCTCCCAACTGCTTTGCTAGCCCTAAAGGTTGCCATACACAGGGAGATTTAAGCTTATCTGTATGTGACTGTAGCCCTTAATCGATATCTAGAGGAAAATCGGGCAGATGTTGATTAGGCAGGTTTAGAAAACCTGTTGAGGTGAGGACTGCATCAGTCTGTTAGTTTGGTCCCCACCCAATGGCCTGTAATCCCATTGTTGGATAATTGGATATCACTCACCCTAAGGTAGGCAGCCTGGGGAAAGTTTTTTTTTCCCATGCATGGTCAAGCTATAAAGTAGTAGACATATAAGATAAAAGAATGTATGCAATTATGAGTTATATATGGTGTTGCTTTTACATAGTGCTAAGAATTAGTATTGTCCTTTATTAGAGCTCCCTATAGATGTTCACAATTTACACAAAATATCTCCTTTAAAAAGTTTACATCAGCCGTCTATGTAAAAGACTTATTCCCAGCATTGTCAAACCATTCATTTCCAATGTAGAATGCAATCTTCCTAACAAATACAATAGAGAAACACAAGCAAGATGAAAATTCAGTTCTACCCACGGTCGGTATGGGCTCATAACATGCAGTTTTAGAATATCAGCTCCAGGGAATGTAAATCAGAGTGCCTCTTTGTATTCTATGTTATTATTCATTCTGCTGTTTAGCCCATGGGCTCATCTGCATTTTGCAATTCCACTGGTAATACAAGTGGCCACATGCACAGAAAGTATCTGTGCTAATCACTTGGCCGCACAACATGATGGCCATATGATAATATGAAATGATCTGGTTTCCATGAGCTCAATCTTAGCAGTTTTCATTGGAGAACTGCAGGAAATATCAGCAGGGGTCAATGGCACAGTTGAGCACAGCCATCTGGTCAATTAAGAATGCTTTATTCAATATGCTCCCATGAATATATTCCAACTGCACCTCTTCCCGCATCCTATTGCTTTATTTCATGAATTCCCTGCAGAAAAAAAAGCAGAACAGTCCAAGAAGATGAAAGGGAACAATTCTGCCGACTCCTTTGTAGCACAGTTGGTGGCAAACACAGCTCTGAGGGGTAAGCAGGTGTCTCTGGCATAGAAATCCCTTAACCTGCTTAGTCCATAGGGATAACTACTGTAAGAAAAATACTATGGGCACAAGTATTGTTTTCCATACAGACTAATTAGTGTCCAGTTTAATAGTAAAGGGAAGGAGGGAGAACTCTTCAGCCTATTCATATAATACCTATAGGCACTATTTTAAGCTGCTATTTATGTCTATAATTTCCATTCAAAAAAAAAAATGTAATGAAGGCCCCATGGTTATTTCTTCCTAGCACTATTGTAACAAAATGGCTTCAGTGTGCCAAATAACTTTTAATTTGCATGTCATGCGTTTAAGTACTTATCAGCCACTAGCCAAATTTCAGAGGGCCTTCTCATGCTGCCACTAAATGTAACTGCTCAAGATCATTTATCATCTCTTTAAACTTAGAAAGTGAGTAGAAATTTACACAATGGCACACAGGAGGATTCAGAAAAGTTTCTCATTCAAGCTATAGTCAGAGGGCAAGAGACAAAATGCTCAAATGCAGATATTAGAGTACTATAGTGGGTCAGGTACCCACACGTAGTAGTAGTAGTGGGTTACCCTCAAAAAAGCTCTGATCAATTCAGAGCTTTCCAGAGTGCCTTAATCTTTTCTTTATATTATATACAAGTTTTACTTCTTGTGCCTATGATTAAGTGTCTTGTGGACACAAAAAGCGGAAAGTTTAAGAGGATTGTTTAATAAAGATTTCTTCTACTTTTTAAAACTACGTTTTTGGTCTGATCAATTCAGGGCTTTCCAGAGTGCCTTAAAGGGGTTGTTCACCTTTGAGTTAACTTTTAGTATGACGTAGAGAGTGATATTCTGAGACAATTTGCAATTGGTTTTAATTTTTTATTGTTTGTGGTTTTTGAGTTATTTAGCTTTTTATTCAGCAGCTCTCTAGTTTGCAGTGTCAGCAATTTGGTTTCTAGGGTACAAATTACCCTAGCAACCCTGCATTGATTTGAATAAGAGACTGGAATATGAATAGGAAAGGGACTGAATAGAATGATAAGTAATAAAAAGTGGCAGTAACAATACATTTGTAGCCTTACAGAGCATTTGTTTTTAGATGGTGTCAGTGACCCCCATTTGCAAGCTGCAAAGAAATAGAAGAAAATTGCAAATCATTAAAAAACTATGGAAAATAAATAATGAAGACCAACTGAAAAGTGTCTTAGAATTGGCCCTTCTACAATATACTAAAAGTTAACTTGAAGGTGAACCACCCCTTTATACCTTTCCTTAATGTTGTATACAAGCTTTACTTCTTAACACACTTCTAATGAAAGCACTTCCAGTTTTTGCAGCACCAACACTTCCAGTTTAATGGTGGTCAATGGGGCATGGATAAGGCAGTTGGTCAGGTCCTGGTTTCAAAAACTGGTTCTGCCCAGGACTCTAGCAGATAGGCCTTAGTTGTTTTGAAAAGTGGTAGATTGTTGATGCAAGAAATAAACTTAGGCTAAAATCATGAAAGGACAGTATTTGGGGGGGGGGGCGAATTAAATGTTCCAAAAATGGGTGCATCTATAATGCACTAGATCTACATGACAGTTTGGGGCACAGGGCATATTGTACAGAAGTTAATGCCAACCAGGGTTGTTTGGTGTTGCTCCCAGTGGCCTCAACATAGGAGCTCATTTTTAAATACCTGGCTCGGAGTCAAAAAACATATAAGTTAGGCTAAAAAAGCTTTGGTGGCATAAAGATATGTCTACTCCAAACAGAAGCTCCCATGTGCTTGCAGACCACACTACAAAATCACATTGCTTATTTGGTGTTTATTTGGTGTTTATTTGGTGTTTATTTGGTATTTCTGCTTCGTGGCTCCCCAACAATCTTAAAAAATAGGTTAAAAAAAGGGGGGATTGGGTTGGGGTTGTAGTACAGGTAAGAAGAAGAATTCTACAGAACTATCAACAAAGCCAGAAAAGTAAGACTCCACAGCCAGTGACAACAAATCTAAAACACCTCAACACATCAACAATTAACTAGGTCAAGAAAAAAAAGTTACTCATGTTCACCCAACTATTTGGCCTTATGCTACTATTAAATGGCCATTCCCCACTTCTTCAGGAGAACAAAGAAGGGACTGGAAGGAAGAATCAATGAGAGAATGTAAAGAGAACACACTAGTAGAATAAAGAATGTGAAGAAATTGAAAAGCATTTTGCAGAGTAGGCCAGTGGAATATGAATGTATGGAGCTTTCAAGCAGGATAAAAGCACCTGAACTAAACTGCAGTATAAAATGCACCAGGATAAAAGCACCTGAACTAAACTGCAGTATAAAATGCACCAGGATAAAAGCACCTGAACTAAAATGCAGTATAAAATGCACCAGGATAAAAGCACCTGAACTAACCTGCAGTATAAAATGCACCAAGGTGAACGCACCTGAACGAACTAAACTGCAATATAAAATGCACCCGGGTGAAAGCACCTGATCTAAACTGTGGTATAAAATGCACCAGGATGAAAGGACCTCAACTAAACTGCGGTATAAAATGCACCAGGATGAAAGGACCTGATCTAAACTGTGGTATAAAATGCACCAGGATCAAAGCACCTCAACTAAACTGTGGTATAAAATGCACCAAGGTGAAAGCACCTGATCTAAACTGTGGTATAAAATGCACCAGGATGAAAGGACCTCAACTAAACTGCAGTATAAAATTCACCAAGGTGAACTCACCTGAACTAAATTGAAATATAAAATACTAGTGGGCAAGTAGCCATAATACACTACTGCCAAATGCAACTTTTCTCAATGTGCTATTTCTTCATTAGTGGGAATTCTATTAGCTGGCATCAAAATACAACTATTATATTATAATGGCAAGCAAATAGAACCATCCGGGTGGCACATATTTGTCTTTTCTCAGTTAACCCGAGACATGGAATCCTAAAACACACTTACGATAATATGCTAGGTAAGGAGTAACTATTATGTGGAAATTTGATCTTTGTCTGTAACGTAGCTGTAATGAATGTCTTGCATAACTCCCTTTATACATGAGTAAAGCTAAAGAAACTGTTTATATAATCTATAAGGTTTGACAGGTTTTGAGAATGTCAGCGATGAGGGATATGCTGTTAGTTTATACTTGTCACCAATTCTACTCTCACAGCTTCACATTTCTAAACAGGCTCTTCCTATCAAACACATCTCTCCATCCCCTTCACAAACCAAAGGATTTAACACATAACAAATTCAGGCTTTCAGTGGCAGAATTAAAAGGCAAAGGATGAAAGGTACCAGCATACTAATGCCAGATCTGAGCTGGATATCCCCATACACTGCTGGCCATACATTGGATAGATACAGATTTGCTCAACTGACCAAAAGAAGTGACCAGCTCATCTAGTAAGCAGTCTGACACACGAGTAGATCAGTAGTCCACAATAAATCTGGTCTACCATGCCCAACGGATCGAAATAATGTAAATCGCAAGTGAAAAAACATACACATTGCTTTGTTTTTTGCAAAGTCATTCAAAGTTGCCTTGCAAGGCAACTGCGGAAAAACAAAGTGTGACATAAGTTTTCTCAAAGCCGATTTACATTTTTGCTGTGGTAAAGATTTATCATGGAAGACTAATCGGCCCAGTTGCGACAGACTAAAATATTTGCCGGTGCAGCCATCTGACAACCAGATTCTTAGAGGTAACAAGCTCTTTTGGAGGCCACACATGGATATGTCTAAGATAAAAATTGTTGACAATTACCATACTAGCCACCAAATACCAGTATTAAGGAATCTCAGATAAATGTAATTTTTTAAATCTATAGACCTCATTAAACATCCCAATTGTTAAAGGGGTTGTTCACCTTTGAGTTAACTTTTAGTATAATGTATAGAGAGATATTCTGAGACAATTTGCAATTGGTTTTCATTTTTTATTGTTTGTGGTTTTTGAGTTATTTAGCTTTTTATTCAGCAGCTCTCTAGTTTGCAGTGTCAGCAATTTGGTTTCTAGGGTACAAATTACCCTAGCAACCCTGCATTGATTTGAATAAGAGACTGGAATATGAATAAGAGATGGACTGAATGGAATGTTAATGTAATAAAAAGTGTCAATAACAATACATTTGTAGCCTTACAGAGCATTTGTTTTTAGATGGTGTCAGTGACCCCCATTTGAAAGCTGCAAAGAAACAGAACAAAATTGCAAATCATTAAAAAACTATGAAAAATAAATAATGAAGACCAATTGAAAAGTTTCTTAGAATTGGCCCTTCTACATTATACTAAAAGTTAACTTGAAGGTGAACCACCCCTTTAATGCTCAAGATAGTTGAAACTAGAGCATAGCATATGTAATTACTGAACATAGTATTTTGTCTAACACAGGATCTTTATTATCAGGATATAAAAGACCAATGTTCAGACAAACCTGCCCCCACGGCATATAAGGGGGAGTCTAGATTTAGGGTTCAGCCACACCTGGCCATTCTGTGAGATTAGTTGCCTGTCGACTAATCGCCTCTTCTTTGGGGCAACTAATCTCCCCGAACAGCTTCCCACTGTCTTGCTAAGGGCTAGAGCAGACGGGGAGATTCGGGGGCAATTTGTCGCCTGGCGACTTCTCGCCGCGACTTGTAGCCCCCGAACCTCCCCGAATAGCCAAGTCCTTAGGCGCACCGGCGTTACTTGAAAACGCCTGCGCCTATTCACACGCAGCGGCGCAATTTGTGGAATCGCTCCAAATTGACTCGCGAGCCCTTAGGCTTGGCTGAGACTCCCCTGTAGATGGAGTAAGTGCAGACCAGGATGGCTCTAGGGGGAATTCATTCAACATGGGGATGGAAAATAATGCATTTACTTCACAGTCATTTAAGAGTAAATATTAAATAAAGATGTGACAGACAGGCCAAGCCTTTAAAAAGTATTCATCAGGCATTTGCCAAATTGCAGAAGTCCTTATCATTCTGCCACTAATTATAACTGGACATGTATATGTGGATGGTCTAAACTTATTAAGGGGGGAAGGTAACGCATTCATTAGACTATGCAGTAGTGCTGATAAATGCTTTTAATATCAGGTCCACATTTTTCACTCTTCCATTCCACTAAACACTGCAGCATTACTGGACACACAAAGATCCATCACAGACAAAAATACAAGGGTACACTAAATTATGACTATGATCATGAAACAAAGGCCAGATGCAAAAAAAAAAACCAAAATACTCTCCTTTGTTACCACTTCCAGAATGACAAGGAACTTTGAATGCAGACACAGGTTCACACGTAGTATAACAGTAAGTCAGGTTGAAAAAAGACACACGTCCATCAAGTTCAACCTTTGAGATCCTGTTGCAAGGATGCCACATCCAGGATGGAATTAATTGGGTTGGATAGTTTTGTGTCATCTGCAAACACTGATACATTAGTTAAAACACCCTCCCCTAAGTCATTAATGAACAAGTTACATAAAAGTGGACCCAATACCGAGCCCTGAGGGACCCCACTAAGAACCTTACTCCAAGTAGAGAACATACCATTAACAACTACTCTGTACCCGATCCTGTAGCCAGTTTCCTATCCATGTGCAAACAACTTAGTTTAGAAAGCAGTCGTTTGTGGGACACGTTATCAAACACTTTGACAAAATCTAAATAGATCACATTTACTGCCCCCCACTGTCCAGCATCTTACTTATCTCATCATAAAATGCTATCAAATTTGTCTGACACACAATCACTAATTCGGTTTCTATGGGACAGTCATTCACTTATTTTCAAGGGAACTAACAACCCAGTTATTTACCATTCCTTAGTGCGATTTGCTTTTTTTAAAGAGATAATAAAGCATATGTTTAATAGAACAGAAGAGGAAATAGGTCCCATCTGGCAGATGAGTAAATTAGTTATATCTTTGGTGAGACCAGGTATAGTCTTTCTTTTGTGTAAACTACTTCCCCATACGGTCTAAAAGCTTTAAAGGAGACATTTAATGTAAAAAATAAGAATGTACCAGTGTGTTATCCTGATTTAGATATAGCAGAATTGTGCTTAAAAAAATAGTGTTTCAGGCTGATTTATTTAATATTTCTGCAAAAACCCTAATAATCCCTCCCTTCTCTTCCCTTCCTGCTCGTGAGGCAATTTCGAGCGACTTTGAAAAACGTATTGTGAATAGGCGCAGGCAACTTTAGCGCTAGCGGGCACGAGATAGGAGCAAGCCATTCAGGGAGATTTGTCACCCCAAAGTACAGGCGTTTAGTCGCCAGGCGACAAATCTCCCCGAATCTTCGCGTCTGGATGAGCCCTTAACAACATTGGGATCAACCATCAAAAAAAAATTATCAGACCAAGAAGGATTTGGATGGGAGGGCGGCTTAGAGGTAGGAAGGGTGGCCATGAGGGAGGTAGAATGGGTGGCCATGAGGCAGGTAGGCAACCCTAGATATAGGATAAATGAAACCCCCCCCCCCCCCATTGTGTAGACAATTGGTATTGGTTCCACATTATGCAAAAAAATTAATACCATCTTTAAAAACGGTCCCTATATTGGAGCTCCCTATAGATGTTCATTGGTCCCCGTCAGTGTTTCAAATGAGGAGTGGGCGTGTGCTAATGGTCCCTGCCAGAAGCACAGTAGGAGGGGCATAGCACTGCAGTCACACAAGCATAAACAGCCTTTATTTCCCTATCAGGTAGGCCCAGCTGCTGTATCCTTTTTCCTGTATCCAGGAAAAACTAAAAAATCTGATTGGCCTTAGACTTAGAATCAGTCCCAAAGCAGACAGGAGCTTTTTTCTTTGCCTGCACCCCAAAAACCACTGTGTTGGGGTTGTTTACAAAGCGTTCATCATCTCTACTCAAACAAAGTCATCTGATTACAGGGATAGGGAGTAGGGTTTGGCAGTTCTAAAAGCAAAACAATAACAAGCTATTTTACAAATAAAGATAAAGAATAGTTAGAATATTCTATTCATAATTTTTTTAGGTCTCGTATTATGGTTGCTTTTGCAATTTCCATATACCCAGTTGTTAGGGAAAATCAAAGTCAAAGCCAAGACTTGGGCAGTACAGGTGTATCTGATAAAGGATAAGCAACAGAAGTGTTTTTGATACAGAGAAACTGGTCTGTCTGGTTTTCTTATATTCTAAACATTAATTTAAGGTGTGTAACATTATGACTTCATTAGCTGCATGAGCCTACACGGATACACCCTGCTGAATCCTAGAGGTTAAAACGTTGCAAGAAAATGCTGCCCCCCTCTACACATAACTCACGTAACTCCCAGCACCTTCTTTAAAAATGGGGTAAAGGCTCTGCTGTGAGCTCCAGAAAAGCAGTTTAGGGCTTAATTGAGTACTGTTCACTGCAAGTATCCACATAGTAAGTGCTGACTAGCTCAATCAAGGGCAAGGGGAAGGTTGGTCACACAGAAATGAAAATATTGTTGGCTAAGAACAAGGGGTTTGCCATGGAGGGTGGCCACTCTTTCACACTGCAATCTGATTTAATTCCACTGCCAAATAAACAGACACTGTAACCACCTATGAGCTAGTGTACTTTCCTGATATCATCACCATCCCTATTTAAAAAGTTAATATGTGAATAAGAGTTTAAAATGAAAATAAATAAAAATGCAAAACTGATGACACATGAAACGGATACCTACCTACCTACACCAGATAAGAACCACTGGAAGTGTTCAGTGTGTTATAATGGGGTCTGTGATATTGCTATCTGCAGTGCACAGTTACAGGGTCTTACAGCCCGCCATCCATATGGCAACTTTTAAGCGAATACTTAAAAAAATTAATTCTTAGTTTTTTTCCTGTAATAAAGCAGCACTATATACTTGATGGTAACTATGGTGCAGAAATCCATAAAGGTGGGCAACAAAATAGATCCAATACCTGTAATATGTATCTAAATTACCTTGCAAAATGGTACTTTCACCAGTTTGAATTTCCCCAATAAACTGTTAAGAGAGATCATCAGACTTTTATTTTACTATAAAGTCAAGGTGGCTATACAATAAAAGCCCATTCTGCCCTTCCCTACTAAGTCGGCAGCGTATTGGCCCATGTATGGGGCAGGCAACCAGCCCAGAGGAAGGGAGGATGGGTGGCCGGCAGGCCAAGAAGGATTTGGATGGGAGGGCAGCTTAGAGGTAGGATGGGTGGCCATGAAGGAGGTAGGATGGGTGGCCATGAGGGAGGTAGGATGGGTGGCCATGAGGGAGGTAGGATGGGTGGCCATGAGGGAGGTAGGATGGGTGGCCATGAGGGAGGTAGGATGGGTGGCCATGAGGGAGGTAGGATGGGTGGCCATGAGGGAGGTAGGACGGGTGGCCATGAGGGAAGGAGAATGGATAATCGAGAGGGAGAGAGAAAGGGAAATAGGCAGGTTGCTGAGAGGGAGGGGCCAAAGATGTGACAATAAGGTTGAAGTGCATTCCAGGCCCCTCTGATATTCTTTTGCTAGAGGTCCTAGGATTACAATGGGCCCCAAATTTCTCTATTAAAAGGACAAAGAGCTTTCATTCATTACACTGCCATAAAGCCCTGACCTATATAAAGTCTAGTTTTCATCAGTTTCTTGTGCCAGACTTGCAATGTCCACTATGGAGTTGCCAACCATGTCACAGGCCAATGATTATACAGTATACTGCCAATTACTGTGTCATGGATTAGCCCTCACCACAGGCAGCAAGGAAGCAATGAGGCTATGTAACTGCTGTATAACTGGCAGCATTTTATCTTCATAGATAACTAAAGGAAATGATGTGTAAAAATTAAAATATAATAAGCACACCGACATTAATAGCACATTTTAGGGCTAGAGCAGACGGGGAGATTCGGGGGCATTTTGTCGCCTGGCGACTTGTAGCCCCCGAACTCGCGAGTCAATTTGGAGCGATTCCACAAATCGCGCCGCTGCGTGTGAATAGGCGCAGGCGTTTTCAAGTAACGCCGGTGCGCCCCAGGACCTGGCTATTCGGGGAGGTTCGGGGGCTACAAGTCGCCAGGCGACAAAATGCCCCCGAATCTCCCCGTCTGCTCTAGCCCTTATAATGCATTGTAAAGATCAGAATGTAGAACAGACCAGGGTTTGAGAAGCAAATAGATACTACAAACATGTAAAAATAATTGTTAGGGTCCTCTGTTTGATTCTAACTAGGGAGCCATCTCTGTGGAGCTTGTAATCTCTTCTGTGCACTGGTCAATTCTAATAAAGTGGCACTAGTGTGTGTCAGTAGCACGGAATTTAATGTTATGCTTTATTGGGGCATAGATATTTTTAATAATTTAAAGGCCCCGTAAAGCCAAAAACAAAAATCTAATTACAGGGGTTGTTCACCTTCTAACACTTTTTTCTGTTCAATTGGTTTCAAATAGTTCACCAGAAATAAATTTGATACATTTCTTACCTTTGTCCCTGATGAGCAGAATCCCTGAGTTTCATTAAAGGCAACTGTTAGAATTGATACAATAGTTGCTAATACTCCAGAGATACAGCTGAGAAATGTATAAAATAACTGTAGCAGCTAAATGTAGCAAATTGTAACAGTTCAGATGTTCCTAGATCACTGAGCTGCCAAACTGACATACTAGAGACATTTAACTTAAAGAACAAGTAAACGGTTTTTTTTTCTATCTCTAAATTTGCTCTAAACAGCCCCTCAAATTAATGTACCTTAGTCCCTGCTGCAAGTCTGCTCTGGTTTCTGTGTTATCAGCAACTTGTTTCACCTTCTTCCTGGTGCAGAGTGAAGCCCAGCCCCTTAGCTTTCTGAGCTGACCTTATATCTTGGACTAGTCCAGGAGATCATTTGCATACTATGACATAGCAGAGACCAGTGTGTGTAGCAGCTTTTGCTTGGGGAAACTAGCTTACTAATGAAACACTGGCTCCCTCTTCCTCTCTATTGTGGAACAGCAGCAAATGGACAGCTCAGTAAACTAAGGGGCGGGGCTTCACTCTGCACCAGGAAGAAGAGGAAACAAGCTGCTGATAACACAGAAACCAGAGCAGACTTGCAGCAGGGACTAGGGTACATTAATCTGGGGGGCTGTTTAGAGCAAATTTACAGAAAGAAAAAGAAAAACATTTACTTTTCCTTTAAAGTTTGGGAAAACAGTAATAAATAAAAGATGGAAAGAAATTGAAAAAAGTCTTTGTTTAAGCAGTGATCCCCAACTAGGGTTGCCACATGGCCGATATTTTACCTGGCCGGTATTTTTGATGGTTGATCCCAATGTTATTAATAGGAAAAAAAGATAATTACATAGGAAGGACGGTATTTTTTTCAAGAAAAGGTGGCAACCCAACCAGCAGCTCATGATCAACATGTTGCTCTCCAACCCCTTGGATGTTGCTCCCAGTGGCCTCAAAGCAGGTGCTTATTTTTGAATTACTGGCTTAGAGGCAAGTTTTGGTTGCATAAAAAACAGATGTCCTGCCAAACATTCTCTCCTGTAGGCTGCCAGTCCATATAGGGGCTACCAATAGCCAATCAGAGCTCTTATTTGACATCCCCATGGACTTTTTCATGCTTGTATTGCTCTTCAACTCTTTAAATTTAAATGTGGCTCACGAGCAAAAAAGGTTGGGGACCCCTGGTTTAAGGTGAACAATCTGAAAATAACAAATAAGAAAGATGCTTAAAGGGAAACTGTCATGGGAAAACATTTTTTTAAATGCATCAGTTAATAGTGCTGCTCCAGTAGACTTCTGCGGTGAAATCCATTTCTCAAAAGAGCAAACAGATTTTTTTATTCAGTTTTGAAATCTGATATGGGGCTAGACATTTTGTCTATTTCCCAGCTGTCCCTGGTCATATAACTTGTGCCAGCACATTAAAAGGGAACTGCTTTCTGGCAGGCTGTTGTTTTTCCTTCTCAATGTAACTGAATGGAACACAGTGGGACATGGGTTTTACTATTGAGTACTGTTCTTAGATCTACCAGGCAGCTTTTTATCTTGTGTTAGAGAGCTGTTACCTGGTCACCTTCTCATTGTTCTGTTGTTAGGCTGCTGGGTGGGGGAAAGGGAGGGAGTGATATCACTACAACTTGCAGTACAGCAGTAAAGAGTGATCGAAGTTTATCAGAGCACAAGTCACATGACTTGGGGCAGCTGGGAAATTGACAAAATGTCTAGCCCCATGTCAGATTTCAAAATGAAATATTAAAAAATCTGTTACTCTTTTGAGAAATGGATTTCAGTGCAGAATTCTTCAGCAAAAAACTTCTTTATTGGGAAAAGAAAATAGACTGTTACAATTGGGATATCAGACACAGGATACCCCATGGGATGATCCCTCATATTTGTTAGGACAAGGGCACAGGGGCAGATTTGGGGGGATTTAGTCGCCTGGTGACTAATTGTCTCTTCTTCTGGGTGACAAGCTCTCCAAACTGCCTTCCCCCTGCTAGCATCAGAAAACGCCAGCACAATGGCACTCGCGGCACTTTCTGAAGTCGCCCAAAGTTTAATCTTGGGCAACTTCGTGAGACTACTGAAATCGCAGTGCGGCAAGTGCATTGCCACAGGCGATTTTTCATTTTAGCAGGGGGAAGGCAGTTTGGCAGCCCGGAAGAGGCAGTTAGTCGCCAGGTGACTAAATCTCCCCGAATCTCAAATCTCTCGTCCATGTGCCCCTGCCCTTAGGGTCACTGACCCCAGCAACCAACAAAACTGAAGGACTGTGAGGTCGAAATGTTATAGCTAATCTTATTGGTTATTGCTGATCTTTCTTATGAGAAGCTCTTCTATTGCTCTACCAATCTGACTTGTTAACAGTTTCCTGACTGTTACAGTTACCAAGCCGTACCGTCTGGATAGATGTATAAATTACAAACCTGAGAGGTACAGAACAAAAAATGTAAATAATGTACAGCTAGTTGAAAAAAAAATTTAACACCATACTAAAGTTCATTTTATATGAAGTAATTCCTTTAAGCACTGCTTAGTTTGTCATCACCAACTACATATTGGATACATAGATGACGTATTATGCATGTAGACTTTGCCACAGAACTGATAAGACTGTTGTAATAGAAACAAGTGCTAAGAACCACATTTCTTCATGGAAACATTTAACATGACAAATGAGATAATGATGTATGTTGTAGGCAACATCCTCGAAGTTTCCTGGAATGTCTGTAAATAGGTGGTGTCCGTATAAGACACATATGTATATGTTATGCATTCCTTTGACAATAAAGCTGGCAAAAACATGCCAGGTTACTATATGATCTAATCTTTTACCAATATGCCCAACTCGAAGTGGGTGATTTCGGTCTGATCCAATGGTTTGGCCCTTGGGCCAAATGATCGGATCACAACACAGAACAAGCAGGCCATCACAGTAAAAGAAGGCTCTCAACGTCTCTATAAGATTTTTAAACCTTCCTGATATTGGTTTGAGAGGCCTGTCAGTGGGCACCATACACATGGCAATGACTTGGTCTGCCAGCAGCTTTCTTCGGCCCACGTATGGCTATCTTTACTAGATGTTTCTTTAATGCACATTCTCTCATTTAGTTGTCAACTCAAGGAAACCAAGGCCCTTCAACTGGAAATGCATTCAAAGTATTTCATTAGCTGTTTATTAGCCAATAGCAAGCCTGTGGGCTTTTGGTGAAATGGTTTGGGGTTGGCATGACATTATGCTGAGGATGAGAGCTTCTCCCAGAAAACTACCATCACCATACTAACAGATTCATTATGTGCATTTAGTCCAATTTATTCCAATCCCTGGGCCCCATGAAGACAGCTTCATTTATCAGTGAATTACAACTGCAATTTTGAGTTTATTCAATGCTACTTGCATTGCTAAAGTGATTATACGTGTCCCCCTTTTTTCTTCCCTGCCTGTGTTTGGTTTAATGGATGGAGGGGGTACAAGTTTTAAAGTCAATAGAATTCCCCTTTAGCATTAAAGAATATATGCTACCCTCAAGGAATTTCAACCCCAGCAGTCTGCCCCTCAGGCTCCTACCTTACGTATGATTCTGAGGCACTAGGTAGAAGAGGCAGGACTCACAGCCCTCTTAGGGGCCCCAATGCGCTTCCTGATAGTAGAAGGAGAACTAGTGCTTAGTAAGGGTAAGGCCAGATGGGAAGATTCGAGGAGATTTGTCGCCTGGCGACTAATCGCCTCTTCTTTGGGGCGAGAAATCTCCCCTAACAGCTCCCCCCTGCCTTCCAGCGCCTTTAATGAATCATCGCCTATTCACACGTGGCACTGGCTTTTCCGAAGTTGCCTGCTTAGGCAATTTCGAGCGATTTCAGGAAAGTGCAGCACAGCATGTGAATAGGCGCAGGCGATTATTCATTTAAGTCGCTGGCAGGGGGAAACTTCCCGAATCTTCCCGTCTGACTCGAGCCTAAAGAAACACTAAGTGGCCCCTTTCATTTGTACCTCCAGGGGTCATATACTCTTTTATTTTATTTCTGCAAACATTTCTGTTTCAGTATTTTAGCAACAAATTTGGCTTCCACCAGCAACACCTCGAAACCAAAGATTTGTCTGCTGCATAAGCAAGAAAACTACACAAATAAGTCTATAAGTCTGCTCATAAGTCTATACAGGTACGGGATCTATCAGTCAGAATGCTCGGGACCTTGGGGCTATCCGGATAATGGACCTTTGCTTAATTTGGATCTTCATAGCTTAAGTCTACTAGAAAACCATTAAACACTAAATAATCAAATAAGATGGTTATGCCCAAAATACATATTTCTTATACTATAGTACATTGTACTATTATTACAGAGAAAACAGAAATCATTTTTTAAAATTTGGATTATTTGGATAAAATAAAATCTAGGGGAGACAAACTTTCCGTTATTCGGATCTTTCTGGGTAACAGGTCCCATAACGGTAGTACTAAGTGCCAAAATTGATGACGTTTGTATAGGATTAGCCAATTGCCTGATATTACTCAAGTACACTCCATGGCACATTTGCTTGGGACAACTGCAGGTGATGGGTACATATTACTCTTCTATATGTAACTAAAATGATCATTAACTGCCCATGCATGGCCTGTGGTGCTGGACTACTATGTGTACCACTATTTGGTAAGTAAATGCAAGCCTTTATGATGGATTAGACATGTGCAATTATGTGCAAAACTAGTGCATGTTGCTTGCCCCTTGTCTACCAAGACAGACCTTTAGGGTAAGGCCAGACAGGAAGATTTGGGGCAACTAATCTCCCCAAACCGCTTCCCCCTGCCTTCCAGCTGCTTAATGAATAATCGCTTGCACCTATTCACACGCAGCACTGCGTTTTCTGAAGTCGCCTCCTTAGGCAATTTAGAGCAATTTCGGGAAAGCAGCTGGAAGCAGTTCGGGGAGATTAGTCGCCAGGTGACGAATCTCCCCGTCTGGCCTTACCCTTATCAAGATGCTGACTGCTATTTTGCATACAGGTTTAGCACTGGCAAACAGTGAATTGATAAAAGGCTGCAGATGCAAATTAGCAACTGAAAAGTGTGTTTACAAATTACTGAAGTCCAATGTGGGGGAAAACAAGAGGGGAAGGTATTCTATATGTTTCCACCAAACAGGAAGTTGTTTAGAATATAAATTCTAAATGAATGCAAATTAACTGCCAACGTGAATAAATACGTCTGCATGATAGATTAACTTTAGTAAAACTGCAATGCCTGAACAATGTCTTTCACATTCAGACAGTTGGGGTGGACATTCAACTTCTATCAGGCTTGGCCATCCCAGACCAAGTCTTCAACTTAAAAGAACACTAACATTTTTTTTTTTTTTTTTTAACGAAAATTAACTAAAACAGAGATAAATGTTTAAAATCAGTAAGTTTTTAATAAGAAATTACTTACCGATTTTCTGCATGCGCTCCTCTTCTGAGATGTCGATATGGCAACGATCCAGTGTGTGGTGCTCAATTTCGAGCACTGCACGTTGGATCGTTGCCATATCGCCATCTCAGAAGGGGAGCGCATGCAGAGAATCGGTAAGTAATTTCTTATTAAAAACTTACCAATTTTAAAGATTTTTCTCTGTTTTAGTTAATTTTCATAAATAAAAAAAAAACGAATAAAAAAAAAAATGTTAGTGTTCCTTTAAGATGTCTCCAAACGAGTGGATCTCTCCCTGATGGGCCCACATTGAGGTGGGCGATATTGGGCTGATCCGATCGTGGGTCCTAGGGCCCAATGATCAGATCAGAATGAAGGAGATATGGGTGGAGGGACCGCATCAACGCACAGATGTGGCTTCGATTTGATAGGATTTTTTAGACTGCTTAATTGAGATCTGCCCGACTTCCAGCCAGATATCGATCAGGGAAGCCTGTTGCATGGCCCCACACACGGGCCAATAAGCTGCCAACTATTGGCAGCTTTTATCTGCCCATGTATGGGGACTTTTACTGATACATATATGAGGCGAAACACAGAGCTCCCTGACCTAACCCCAACAGAAATCTATAGGGTGGGTTTAAAAATCCTGCTGCCCATAAACCACATGGCCACTTGAAATTGGTTGTTTGGCCTCTGGGTGAAACCTGGGAGTGAACGGATATGAATAGAATGCAAAGTATCTACTCTAGATCTATGCTGCTGTGGTAAATACAGGTAAGGGATCTGTTATCCAGAATGTTTGTTTCCAGGTATCTTTCTGTAATTTGGATCTCCATACTTATAGTGAGCTTAAACAAAAAACTAAATAATACCAATAGGACTGTTTTACCTCCAATCTTAGTTTGGATCACGTACAAGGTACTGGTTTATTATTACAGAGAAAAGGCAAATCATTTTTAAAAATTGGAATTATTTGATTAAAACTGAGTCAATGGGAGTCATCCTTTCCATAATTTGGAGCTAACTGGTTTCCAGATACCAAACCTGTAGTATAAAAAAATATCTCTTAGTTGTCACTACTGCAACATTTCATGAATATTGGAACAGAAAAGGCAATAAAATTCTGCTAACACAGTATATTTCCTCAATCAAGCCTGTGACCTCATAAAGAAGCTGCTTAAAAGCGGAGTCCTAGATCTTTCATCTCATGAATGAGTCACAGGGGAGACCAGTGGGTGAAACTGTCAGCCCTCCAGCTGTTTTTGCTCTGCAGAGAGTGATTATCTTTACAAAGAGTGATCACACAGCCTTCCCAACATTGTGTAAAGCCTGGATATGTTTTGTGAAGCAGCCGCGTCTGTTTGATAAATAGTGAGAATCTGGAGTCTTGGAAATTTCGCGTCGGAGATAAACCCATCTGTGATTGGATGGCCACTGTCTGAGGGATCAAAAGTCACAGCAAAGCATCACTGACCAATCCACACTGATACAAAGAAAATGGGACAGTAAGGCTAAGGCCAGACGGGGAGATTCGGGGGCATTTTATCGCCTGGCAACTTCTCGCCGCGACTTGTAGCCCCCGAACCTCCCCGAATAGCCACTTCACTAAGCGCACCGGCGTTGCTGGAAAACGCCGGCGCATATCCACACGGAGCGGCGCGCTTTTTAAAATTGCTCCAATTTGCCTGGCGAGGCAATTTGGAGCAATTTCAAGCAACGCCGGTGCGCTTAGGTAAGTGGCTATTCGGGGAGGTTCGGGGGCTACAAGTCGCGGCGAGAAGTCGCCAGGCGATAAAATGCCCCCGAATCTCCCCATCTGGCCTAGCCCTAACGGAATATATAGTGAATAAAGCACCCTCTATTGTAAAATATAAGGATATTATAAGTCACTGAGGAGTTTCGTGACCATATAAAAGCACAAGGCTAAAGGCCGAGTGCTTTTATACAGGTCATGGAACTCAGAGGTTACTTCTAATATCCTCATATTTTCCAACAAGGGGTATTTATTTTATATAATACACACAATTTAGTGAGTCATGAGACAAACATGACATCACTGATGACATTACTAGTCACCATTTATGAGGATATCATTTACAAGAAATTCATGGCTTTTGTGTATTATAAAGGTATAATAAAATAGGTCCATCACTACCTTCACATACCTTCTATTCACCTGGAAACTTGCAGAAGACTGCAGCAGGGCTGGGCTGTTTGCAGGGTATTGTGTTTATGCCTTAGGGATTTGTAGGGATTGGATGGCTCTAATGTCAAATTTAACTCTGCACAGATCACAAAAGACCCCCTGAAGCATAAAAACAAAACAAGTATGCTCTAAACCCCGGAACAGACAAGCAATGACCTACTACAAATTGTAACCTGTAAAATATATCAGCCAAATATCAATGTAAATCTTTGAACTGGTTATCGCCCATTTTTCGGGTCATGGGTATGACTGACAGTCAGAACTAATACTTAGGGACAGGTGGAAGTCTTAGTCGGCAGTTTCTGTGCACCACACTAACACTACAGGATACAGGGACGTGTTTGTGGTATTTGCACTTTTAAGGGCCACTTGAGTTTCTTGTTGAACTGCATTTACCACAAAGGAATACCTATAATAAAATATATACAATAATCGTCACACACAAGTCTATAAAAAGAACTGCCAACCACAGCTAAAAATGTGTGCGTAGGTGCTCTGCTGCATAATATCTATTTAGCAAAGCAGAAAATAAATGTGGCTCCAGCTCAAGAACACATCACTGAAATAAAAAATGCCCCAAACATTCCCCAGACATAGATATTCATAAAGAGAAACTACCATAGTGGACTAGTACATTATATACAGGTATGGCACCGATTATACAAAATGATAGGGACCTGGGGTGTTCTGTACTTTGGATCAACATAAATTAAGTTTACGTAAAAAGAATATAAACATTAAATAAAGGAATGTTATACAGGTACGGGACTTGTTGTCCAGAAAGGTTGAGACCTTGGGCTTTCCGGATGACTTGTTTTGGGCGACTAATCTAGTTGAATCGCTTACCCGTGTCTCGCGCTGGCTACAATTAAATGTCGCCTGCGGCAGTGTGCTTTCCGAAATCGCCTGGTGTGCACTAACCCTAACTGGGAAATGTGTACATAGAAATGTGACGTTTCCCTCAACCTCTGGAACTGTTCTGCTAACTTGAAGCTATTGGGCAGGTGCTAAGAAACCTATAGTTTTCCCTACCCATTAAAGGAGAAGGAAGAACAAAACTAAGTAAGCATTATCAGAAAGGTCTTAATAAATACACCAGTTAACCCTCAACATAATGCTGCTCAGAGTCCTCGGTCAAAAGAAACACCTCATTTCTTTCCTTCTAACTTAAAGGGAAATTCACCTTAATTAGCAAAACTGTAATAACTGAAAACAAACCACAGAAATATGTTCAAACTTTCATAACCTGACGTAAAATGAATATGGTAATTAGGGGGTGTGGCCACAAAAATGGGTGCGGTAGAACATTTTTGCCGCGGCAACTTTTTTTGTCCCTCTTTTTATTTTCAAAATGTTGGGAGGTATGCTGCGTCCATGGCTTCTGAGGCAAAAAAAATGAACTCATCCAATTTGTATGGAAAGTAAAGAAACATATTTAATACCTCTCAACAGATGGAAGAGCACAGAGTAAAGGTGGCCACAGATACACAGATAATATTGTAGGATACTCAGTGCGTCTATGGCGGGAGATGAGCCGACTAATATCGACAGAAGAATTCTATGGAGGTCAGCTGGTCTATTGTGCTGGACAGAAAATGCTGATCTGCACTTTTAAAGGCACCTACACATCGCCCCGCTCTTAGTGCTGAATCATTATATACAGGTAGAATTCTATTGCATCCACCTAACATTACAGCTCGAATGTGTTTCTATTGACAACAATGGTTAGTTTTCAATACAAAATGCAGAAAAGTTAGTATTCGTTACGTTTATGGCCACCTTTACATTTTGGATACCAAACAATTAATGATAAGGCCACTAATTATCCACTATTAAGCCAGAAGGATCACCCAAGGTCTACTTGCAAGATAAGGGCAGAGACAGATGAGGAGAATTAGTCTCCTGGCAAATAGCCATCCTGCCGGCTAGAATCTAAATCGCCAGCGGAATGGAACTCTCTGCACTTTGTTTTCTGAAGTCGCTAAAGTTTACTCGACGGGCGACTAAATCTCCCCGAATGTCCTTGTCTGTCTCTGCCCTAAGGAAATCTGAACTTTCTGCCCAAAACCCTGCCATTTTGCTGGTATTCCGCAGGTACCCAACACGATGCAGGACACTACCCTAAACGGGAAAACATTTCCCTAATTTCTTTACTGTATTTTTGAGGAGTCACCGGTATTTATAACCCCAAGGAGGGTGAAGTGTGTGTGTGGAAAGAGGTATCTGGGTACAACTTAGGTGCAGTCAAAAGTTAACCAGATTTGTATCCAGTGAGGATGAGCTCTCTGACATTTTGAAAAAATATATATAAACAAATAAGATTCTATTTATTTATGTTGTGTCTATGTCATTTCTTTAATGTTAACAAAAACCTTCCTGCAAGTGAAATAAATACCTTCACACCAGAAACACACCTACTATTCAAGTACTAGAGGCAGAAATTGCATGAAGCAACCTCACAAACAAGAAATTCCAACATAATAAGAATGAAAGGAAAGCCAGCCATCTGTTCTCTAGATAGCAGAGGACTGTGGACCTGAGAGGAAGCTGAATGAGATAGAGTCGCAGAAACCACATCCTTATTTTCCTAGAACAGAAGCATGTCCTACATTCTAAAGGATTCAAAGTCTTCACTTCGCTGTTTCAAGGTAAAGTAATATTTGTCAGCTCTTAAATCTCAATCAGTTCCAGTTTCTCAATAAAGTTACAGTAATTTGCACGGTTTGTGGTCAATGCAATCCACCCACGGCAATTTAAAATGTAATAATGATAAGCCTTTGAAAAAAGGCCACACACAAAGTCAATCATGAATACTTGGAAATATTTTATCCATAAATACAAAGTGTTACAGAAAATACATATATCACCTACTCCAACCCCCATCTACTGTTGAACAACTTCCAGAGTTGACATTCAGCTAAAGGGAAAATGCCCTGGTTTTCCAGAGGTTTAAGATAGAAGAGCACTAATGATTTTCCCAGCAGGTGACACGTTGGATATACAATAAGTTTTGGACGAAACAACCCCAAGAAATACAGCAGATCTTTTGTTCTAATAACTGGAAGAAGTAACAAATAATGTTCATGAAAAACAAGTGGTACAACCCTATTGATACTAGCCCTAAGGGCACGTCAAACAACTTTGCTACTCGTGCTCCAAAACCACAAATACTAGTGAGAGAGAGAGAGTGAGAGAGAGTGAGAGAGAGTGAGAGAGAGTGAGAGAGAGTGAGAGAGAGTGAGAGAGAGAGTGAGAGAGAGTGAGAGAGAGAGTGAGAGAGAGAGAGAGTGAGAGAGAGAGTGAGAGAGAGTGAGAGAGAGTGAGAGAGAGAGAGTGAGAGTGAGAGTGAGAGAATTTAAAAACAAACAACCTATAGTGTTCCAGTAATTATCGATTCTAGTCACAATGTAAGAAATGTAAAATATGCAGAGGTTTCTAATATTCCAATAAACTGAAGGAACACACTACCCCATATATTACGATTGTTCATTTTTTCTCTCTGCCTGGGCAAGTCCACCCAGTAAACTGATGGATTGAAGCAACACCCATCTTAGCAATGTAATGATAATTACTAAAGAACAAATAATGCTTCATCTTCTTTTCCAATTGATCCAGGAGAGGGTCCTGGAATAACTCATGATGTCTTAACTGCTCCCTTGAGCTTAAACAGGACATTGAGGGTTCCTACATGAGAAAGAAATTGCCTTGCACTCCTCCCACTTACATTTCAGCAAATACCTTTTCATATTTATTTTCCAAAACATCCACTAAGCTGGTAAACAAAAGGAAGAATTCATTTTCAAAAGCATTAGCTAATGACTGGCACCTGCAAGGAGGACCACCTTTTTCCCATGTAGTGGGCTACTTTCATCCATGACCATCTTTTCTCCATGTAGTGGGCCACAGTGCCGTGTAACATGGGCCCCCCAGAACATGCCTCCCCCCCCCCAAAGATGTTGCTGGGCTACAACTCCTAGCATTCTTCAACTTATAACAATATCAAGGGATAAAAGCTAATTAAGTATGTTTGTGAAGGTTCTCATTCATCCAGGTCATTGTATATCTGTAGTACCAGGTCATTGTATATCTGTAGTACCAGGTCATTGTATATCTGTAGTACCAGGTCATTGTATATCTGTAGTACCAGGTCATTGTATATCTGTAGTACCAGGTCATTGTATATCTGTAGTACCAGGTCATTGTATATCTGTAGTACCAATTGGATGCTGGGACACTTCAAGCACGATCCAAAAGTCGTATAAATTGAGGATTCGTACAATCAGATCTTTGCGTCTATGGCCAGCTTTATCCAATCGTTCCAGCCACGTAGGAGGCCTAGAATGTTTATCAGTCAGGGTCTGTACACAGAGCTTCAGACAAGATCTGTCACCCAGACAAACAAAAACCGTATCACCTATGGATTGGGCAGGAGGTAATCATTAATTTCTCTCATCCGCTTAGACAACCGTAGTCAAGTCAGCAGGCAATGTATCGCTCTGCAGAGACCATTTTAAGAACATAATATCTAGGCTTCTAGGGCAAGGTAAAAATTTGAAAACAGATTTAGAAGCATGAACCAAAAGTCTATTTTGAACAATTAGGGCTACATTTATAAAACTGTGAAAAATAAATGACATATTTATGAAGCTCTGTCGTTCTTATAAGAGGAATAATTTATTACAAATAGATCATTAAAGGGATACGGTCATGGGAAAAAAATGTTTTTTTGTAAATGCATCAGTTAATAGTGCTGCTCCAGCAGAATTCTGCACTGAATTCCATTTCTCAAAACAGATTTTTTTATATTTTATTTTGAAATCTGACATGGGGCTCAACATATTGTCAGTTTCCCAGCTGCCCCAAGTCATGTGACTTGTGCTGTGATAAACTTCAGTCACTCTTTTCTTCTGTACTGCAAGTTGGAATGATATCACCTCCTCCCTTTTCCCCCCAGCAGCCTAACAACAGAACAATGGGAAGGTAACCAGATAACAACTCCCTAACACAAGATAACAGCTATCTGGTAGATCTAAGAACAGCACTCAATAGTAAAAACCCAAGTCCCACTGCGTTCTATTCAGTTACATTGAGAAGGAAAACAACAGCCTGCCAGAAAGCAGCTCCCTCCTAATGTGCTGGCACAAGTCACATGGCATGGGGCAGCTTTCAATGGCAGATTTCAAAATTGAATATAAAAAAATATGTTTGCACTTTTGAGAAATGGATTTCAGTGCAGAAGTCTGCTGGAGTAACACTATTAACTTATGCGTTTTGAAAAAAACATGTTTTTCCACGACAGTATCCCTTTAAAAGGTTTATAAAGGTTTTAATGCCAGACTACACCTGGCCATAGACACAAACATATATTATAGTGTACGTTCGGCAGGAGACCAGACGACAGATATCGACAAAAGACTTGAATATTAGTCGGTTTGTCAGAGAATTTTTATGCCCGATCATCAGCCAGGCTTTACTGCTGATAGAGAATTCTATTGTGTTTACCTGTATATCTGGTGATTCACTTTTGAGGGTCAGCTATATCAAGGGTCAAAGTGAAAATTAGAATTAAAAGAAATTAAAATTTTTAAGTAATTTTTGGGTACTTCGACTATAGAATAGTCCAAAATTGATTGGAATTGAAAAAAAAAAATCGATTTGAATTTTAAAATTCTACCATTCCAAAATTGAAGTACTGTCTCTTTAAAAATTTCAAATTCGACCCATAGCCACCTTAAACCTGCTGAATTGCCAAGATTATAAAGGATACATTTGCTGTTAATATGAATTAATTTTTTTTAACAACAGCGCCACCTGCTGGTCAGTTTCCCACCAGTCTGACCACCAAGTAGTCAAGGGAGTTGTCAGGAGAAAGAAAGGCTGCTCTGATGTTCTTCTGTTAGGAAAGATTTGAGATAGGTTTATAATTTGTTTTCCTAAGCAAGTCCGTCGGAGGGCCCCACACATGGGCCAATAAGATGCTGACTCGGTCTGTCAGAAGCTTTTATCAGTATATGTATACTACCTTCTGGGCAACATTAGAGGGTCACCATGGTTAATGTACAGGTACAGGCAAGTTCACACGTGGGACTATTAAAGGGGCCCATAAATCCAGAAAAATTTTAATTCCTTAAAAGCATTAATAAACATTAGTTAGTTAGTCTGCAAGGTTGTCAGTACACGTTTTCTATTTAATGAACACAATGAGCTTTGATTATACAAATGATGCAAATCATATCACACAAGTTACTCTAAAAACCAGAATGTCAAGTCAAATTACAAAATATTCCTTTTTAGAGTTACTGGTCCTTTAATCATGCAGCCTGAGCACCGCCACCAATCACCACCCACTGGCAGATTCAACAGTCAAAGTTCCTGTCATCAACTGTACTGATAAAATCACCGTGAAACCTGCGACTCAGAGGCTTCGGTACACAGGAAGTGGTTACACAATACAAAACAAAAGAAATCATACAAAGTGCAAACTATAATGAGAACCAATGGGTAAGGGGTTGTACAGCCATTGCATTTAAAGCTGGCCAGGCCCGATATTATAATACCAACTTATTTAGTAGTCACCAATTGAGTGGATTTTTCTCTTATATGCTCACCTTGCGGTTGGTCTGATCATAATTGCTGCTCTGCATAAGGCCACTGGATAAGAACGTGCATCAATGCGCAGATGTGGTCCTCGAACCGACAGGAAAATCATACCTGACAGACTGATATATGGGCAATTTTTGTCCAGATCTGTCGGATAGGCCCACTGGTAAGTCCCATATAAGGTCAGAGAAGACCGTATATGTGGTATACAGCAGTCAACTTTTTCAACAAGAGAAAAAGAAACAGAACATATCCAACTAATATATTATTTTTTTTTTTTAAAGGAGAAGTAAAACTATGCAATACAATATAAAAGCCACAGCCGTGAAAGCTAGAATATTATTTTTATCAGTAAACAGCTCTAGAGACCCTCTCTATTTGCTTGGGAGAGCAGCTGCCATATTAGCTTGCTGTGATATCACTTCCTGTCTCCCTGCTCAGATTACAGCAGGGAGGGGAGAGAGAAGCAACCTGAACATGCTCAAGCCTGTGCTCCAGAAGTTTAGACTGGTGACACACTGGGAGATTAGTCGCAAAGTGATAAATCGTCGCTGCTGCGGCTGAGTAATCTTCTCGAAATGCTTTTCCACCGGCAGGAATGTGAATCGCAGTGGCATGGCATTCGTGTTGCTTTGTTTTCCAAAGCCACCCGAAGTTGCCTTGCGAGGAAACTTCTGCCAATTTTAGAAAACGAAGATGGAAGTCTAATACAGAAGCCCATGTGTACAAAATAGAAGAAAAGTAATGCGGTATTTATTTTGACAGAGGAATCAGAGCAGCATTACGGTTTACTGGTGTATTAATATAGACCTTTCTGATAAAGCGTATTTAGTTTTAACCTTTCCTTGTCCTTTAAGTTAATAAAATATATATTTATATATTTGTATGTAAAATAATGGATGAAGTTTTGCTTTCACTTACAAACTGAGCTCCGTATAGACAACCCCCTTCAAAAAAATTCTTTTGATGGTTTTTGCCTATAGACAGCAGTCCATTATGCAGGGGGGTTATTTGTGTAATGGTAATCCAAACTTTTTGCCAAGAGGGCCAGATTTGGTGAGGTGAAAATGCGTGGGGGCTGAACATTCAGGGCAGAACTCCACGGATGATTTGTACGATCCAACACACTAAGCAAAAACGCATGCGTCCTTGGCGTTCAGCCCTTAGCCTGACATTCTTTGTACCATTATTATTTAATTGGCCTGCTGCTAGTAATCAATTGTGTGGGGCTATGGAGGGTACAATATATTTGCCCTTATCACCTCGTGTGTTGCCCTCATTTGTAATTAATGAGGAAAACCAATACTGAAGGCAAATTAATATATCTGAAGCCCTGGAATCTAGGTTGAGACAAATAAAGTTTTAATCTGGCATTTTATCTAAAACTAAAGAAAAAATCAGGCAAAATGTTTAGCAAAATGTCCCCTTTAAATAGACTTATTATTATTACTAACTTGTCCCCCCTCCTCCTATATCCTTTGTGACATGACGTTTCCTCAGGAACCGAGCATTTCAAGTAGGGATGCACCGAATCCACTATTTTGGATTCGGCCGAACCCACTATTTTGGATTCGGCCGAACCCCCGAATTCACTGTGAAGGATTCGGCTGAATAACGAACACTAATTTGCATATGCAAATTAGAGAGGGGGACGGTTAAAAAAATTTTGGATTCGGATTCGGTTCGGCCAGGCACAAAGATTTGGCCGAATCCGAATCCTGCTGAAAATGCCCGAATCCTGGCCGAATACCGAACCGAATCCTGGATTCAGTGCATCCCTAATTTCAAACTGGCCGCATTCATAGCCATCCTGGGCCTTGGTTTTGACACCCCTGATATAACCTATAGTTGTGTTTTTGAAACAAATAGACTAGTTGTACGAGTGCAGGGCAACACTACAATTTATTGTCATTCCTTTATAACACTTTTTTCGGTGATACTGTTCCTTTAAAAGAGATGAGCGTCGGACCACAGTAAGAGATAAGCAATTACATTCAGACTTTCCTTGTCCTTTTATTCACTCCCAATTAATCTGATCAGAACGTTCGCGAATGACAGGGAAATTAGATTGCAAGCTCCACCGGGGCAGGAACTGACAGAAATGAATGATCACTATACAAAACTACTCAGTGAAGTGGCTGCAGGGAATCCTCTATATGGCAGAACTGCAGCTAGAAAACAATACAATATAAATGGCCATCAAGAGCAATGGTAGAAAAGCACAGCCCATGGCTCTGCTGACTCATGAGCTTTCTATTCATTCCACTCTCCTATAACGAAGCTTAAACAAGACTGAACAAGTGATGCGTATCACTCAGTAGGGCAGCAATCATTGCTCTGTGTTTATCCCAAGGTTACTAGGCGTGACAATACCCAGGGCTAGGAAGGTTCAGCTCTCACTCCTGAGAAATGGGGCTTTTTCAGGATATTTACACTTTCCCTAAAATGTATACATTCAGTTAAATAAAAACACTAAACCCATGAGTTCATAAATGAAGCACTAACAGGGAGCCTTATTTTGTGTGGTGTGTTTTTAAAGGGGTTGTTCACCTTTGAGTTAACTTTTAGTATAATGAATAGAGTTATATTCTGAGACAATTTGCAATTGGTTTTCATTTTTTATTGTTTGTGGTTTTATAGTTATTTAGCTTTTTATTCAGCAGCTCTCTAGTTTGCAGTGTCAGCAATTTGGTTTCTAGGGTACAAATTACCCTAGCAACCCTGCATTGATTTGAATAAGAGGAATGGAATATGAATAGGAGAGGGACTGAATAGAATGATAAGTAATAAAAAGTAACAATAACAATACATTTGTAGCCTTACAGAGCATTTGTTTTTAGATGGTGTCAGTGACCCCCATTTGAAAGCTGCAAAGAAACAGAAGAAAATTGCAAATCATTAAAAAACTATGAATAATAATTAATGAAGACCAATTTAAAAGTTTCTTAGAATTGGCCCTTCTACAATATACTAAAAGTTAACTTGAAGGTGAACCACCCCTTTAAATAGCCCAAAAATGCAGCATTAAAGAACCCAACAAATAGCCACATAGACTACATACAGGAACGGATTTTAAGGAACGGTTCAGTGTAAAAATAAAACCTGCATAAACAGATTGTGCAAAAATAAAAAAACTGTTTCTAATATAGTTAGTCAAAAATGTAATGTATAAAGGCTGGAGTGACTGGATGTCCAACATAATAGTCAGAACACTACTTCCTGCTTTTCAGCTCTCTAACTCTGAGTTAGTCAGTGACTTGAAGGCGGGGTCGGACTGGGGGACCCAGGGTCCATCGGGCTGCTGTCCCACACGAGACATAACCAGGGCTGCCATTAGAAATCACGGGGTCCCGTACAAGTTATAAAAAGCTGGTCAGGGCCCTCTTATAAAAGTTTTTTTTTTTAATTGGTGGTCAGCCCCCCCCCCCATAAAAGTTTAAAAAAAAATTTGGTGACCAAGGCCCCCCTATAAGTTAAAAAAAAAAACCTTGGCACCAGGGCCCCCTAACAACTTAAAAAAATTGGGGACCCAAGAATATTTTTTTTAAAAAAACCTTGGCGCCACTGCCCCCTTACAAGTTAAAAAAAAATTTGAGGCTGCAGAAAATATTTTTTCCTCGCTAGGGCGAAACACGTCAGAAGGTGACGAACTGCGGAAGAGATCACATGCGCAGAAGAGGATTTTATATTTTTAAAGAAGAACTTACAAGAAACTTCTTATAAGTGCGGTTTCTTAAACTAAAATGTTTTTATAAATGATCCCGCACACGACATTCTTATTTTTGTCGAAAGGAAGGAGCCAGAAGCTAAACTTTTACCAAAATAGAAAGTTTGACTGATACTAGAAGCAACCTCGAATGTGTGGGTATTCCTCATCCCTCATCCCGATCTTAAACCCTTTTTTCAAAAACACATTGTGCACTGCTATTTGATGGCAGATATATAAATAATGTATATAATAATATATTTAGACACATTTGGGGATTTACACGTTTGGCACTGACAGTGTATACTCATTTTCACACAAGGGGCGTTATCCCTTCTATGAACAGTGCACTATATTTCTTTGTTTTTGTCTCTTCTCATTTTTTGAGGTACAATCTGCAACTTTTTCTTTGGAAATACCAGAACTGTTTTTGGAGGGGAAGAGAGAACCCTCGTTGCGGTTGAACTGGGGGACAAAATTAACAAATTTGGTTTGAACCTTAAACTTATATCTAATATGCTAGGCATCCAGTCACTCCAGCATTTATACATTACATTTTTGGCTAACTAACTATATTGAAAACAATTGTTATTTTGCACAGTCTATTTACCCAGTTTTTATTTTAAAGGGGTTGTACACCTTTGAGTTAACTTTTAGTATAATGTAGAGAGTGATATTCTGAGACAATTTGCAATTGGTTTTCATTTTTTATTGTTTGTGGTTTTATAGTTATTTAGCTTTGTATTCAGCAGCTCTCTAGTTTGCAGTGTCAGCAATTTGGTTTCTAGGGTACAAATTACCTTAGCAACCCTGCATTGATTTGAATAAGAGACTGGAATATGAATAGTAGATGGACTGAATAGAATGATAAGTAATAAAAAGTAACAATAACAATACATTTGTAGCCTTACAGAGCATTTGTTTTTAGATGGTGTCAGTGACCCCCATTTGAAAGCTGCAAAGAAACAGAAGAAAATTGCAAATCATTAAAAAACTATGAAAAATAAATAATGAAGACCAATTGAAAAGATTCTTAGAATTAACCCTTCTACAATATACTAAAAGTTAACTTGAAGGTGAACCACCCCTTTAATGCTGAACAATTCCTGGCGATATGTCCCCTCTAGATCCAGACGGCGGTTTATCTGGAGGGCCAACTGTCAGGTTTAAAAATCCCGTTGGGGTGAGATCAGCAATGGCTTGTTAAAGCGGACCTTAGTGGCCAGCATTCCTGAATCTTTTAATGCATGTATAGTTACTATTCAGTGGCAAATAAGTTGCCAGCAAGAAATTCGTATACAGTCCATATGAAAATACAGTGGTTACAAGCAAGACATCAAGAACTTATTTAGCAGCGAGTTTATTACCTTTAATAAGAGGTAAACAAAGTAGCCACAAGTCCCACAGCAACATAATGTTACCCTGGCACTAAACAATATGCCATCAGCTGCTACTGAATGATTAATGGCGGCCATTGGAAAACAATGACGGAGATGTCTTACAGATTGAACATACAAAGTCTCTTTGTTAGAGACAAGTACAAATGGCACAAAGATCTATTGAAAGTGAAAAAAAGAGCCACAAACATTTGGCATAAAGCCAGAACTTCAGCAATCACTGCAGCCACTATACAATGGCCTGATAGAAGGTTATTTTCCAAAATCCTACAAATAGAGAAGAAAAGCTGCAGTTGAGGGATTAGGTCTGACATTATATCATGGGACGGAGAAAGGCCACGCGTGAGGCAACAAGCACTAACATGTCTCAACTCAACCCGAGCTGCTTCTGGACAAAGAACTCCCAAATCCATCTAGATAGGAATGTCTCTGTTCCAGGGCAAAAGCTTAAAAGCTTCATAATTTGCATATTTTTAACAGAACCCCAACCACTCCTGTTTGCCAAATCTCCAGGGCTTCTGGATAAAATAACGAGTTAAACCCATATTTACCGCTTGAACAAAGCAATTATTGATATTGAAATAAAAGAGATCAAACATCTGGTTCTGCAACAATTTTTTCCAGCAGTGATAGAATTTAGGGAAATTATAATGATGTCTTTAGGCATAAGCATTTTGTCTTAAAGGACAACTAAACCCTAAAAATGAATAGGGCTGAAAATGCCATGTTTTATATCCTAAACTTATTGCACCAGCCTAAAGTTCCTAAAGCAATGATCCAGAACTTCAAACTTGTCACAGGGGGTCACCATCTTGGAAAGTGTCTGTGACACTCACATGCTCAGTGGGCTCTGAGCAGCTGTTGAGAAGCTAAGCTTAGGGGTTGTCACTAATTATCCAGCAGAAAATGAGGTTGGTCTGTAATATAAGCTGATGCTACAGGGCTGATTATTAAATTGTGATGCTAGTTGCACTGGTTTCTGTGCTGCCATGTAGTAATTATCTGTATTAATGACTAATCAGCCTTATATTGTGACTATATTTTTATTCTATGTGTACTGTATATTGTGAGTGGGTCCCTAAGCTCAGTAAGTGACAGCAGCACAGAGCATGTGAATCAGTGAATCAGCAGAAAAGAAGATGGGGAGCTACTGGGGCATCTACTGGGGAGACACAGATCTTTACTGCTAAAGGGCTGTGGTTGCCTTGGGCTGGTACAGAAGCACAAAACATAATGTACAACATTTCTATCTACTTCTTTAGTAAAACTTTCCTTGTCCTTTAAGGCCAATGGCACATGAAACATTTCTCCATGGCATATTTGGACCAGAACTGAAAGAAAGCTCATCAAGCCTCTGTTCCTCTGCTTATTTAAATAAATGGATTGACCTCCATCTTCGGAGGATGCGATGGTTGGAGTGAAAACGGATGCGACGAGTCTGATGCAACAGGAACAAGGTAATAGAAAAGTCGGATGGTGTTGAAGGGATGATGCGACGAGACTGTCGGGCAACATTTTCATCCAACAGTCGTGTTACGTTGCATCAACACTGCGACACCATCCGAATTTTCTATTACTTACCTTGTTCCTGTTGCATCTGACTCATCGCATCCGCTGGAAACAGAGGTCAATTGTCCATGTAGTACTGCCCTTAATCTCATATCTTTCATAAACCTCATATTATCGTAGCTTGTATACAAGACCCTGATTAAAAGCCTAAAACTATAGCCACAGTCAATAGAATATAAATTCAGGGTTTAGCCAATTCACTCTCTCCGAGCATTACCCTAACCTTATATACTTGTGCTTAGAGAAGGTGGATTTTCATGCTGTAAAGCATATTTCTGAAACCAAAATAAACTGAAAAAAGAACAATCCAAGGAAATTAGCTCCTGTTGCACTGAAAAGAGAAGAGGTCAAAAATATCTCATGGATAGTTTCCAGCAGAGAAAATACAGGTCAAAGGCTGTTGACTATTCAGAGAAATGCATTCTTCATTACAAAGCCAAAAGCAAGAGTCTAACAGATAAGAAACCACCAAGCAACAGGACAACAAAAATATCTTCATACAGAGAATTATTTACAGGTAATCGCATGTGCCTGCTTTTAAATTAGGTTTTAGTTCCCCTTTAATCCAGAAAACACAGTAACATAAGAAGCTAGAGATAGCCAGCCTTGCCAAAAATTCCTACTTACAAGATGTAGGTAAGATTGTTGCCCGTAATATCAATGCTGCAATTTTCTCCACTTTCCCCAATGCCTTCTTTCCAGCAGTATTCAAGCTCCAATGATAAGGTAAAACATCGTCATAGTATAACACCGTTTTATTAAACACTTAAAAATGATTTAAAATTTACACTCACATTCTTTGAGTTAAAACTCGCATATACGGGTTAAGTCTTTTTTTGCAGGTTCGATGTTATGAGGGCGTCTCCCGCTCACGTCACTTCTGCCTTACGCGTTTCACCAATAGGCTTCCTCAGAGGCCTCAGAGGAGCAGAAGCATAGCATTGGTAAGTTATTTCTAAAGACTTTGCAAATTTAAACTTAAATGTGTATTGGTGGGTTTTTTTTTCCGCTAGTGACAAATGAATTTATGAAAAAAAATATATGTTACTGGTCCTTTAAGGAGATTGGTGGCCCTCAGAGCTACAGACAATGGTGCAATCTGTCAGAACGACCCCACAGAGCAGGGCTATTCACAGCAATATAAAAAATTAGATCAGCTGAAAATGCCTTACAGCATTTCTGCCATATATAAATAATTTGGTCAGGGCTGATTATCCTTTATCCCTTTACAATGTAGAATCCCCAATTTCAGTCCAAGGAATGGAAAAAAATGTGTTGCACCAAAGCAGTTAGAGGGTTAAGGCAGTTGCAAAAGTGCAGTCTAAGTATGTCAGGGCTATATAAATAAAGAAGAGTAGATAATTCTCAGGACTTCTCAAGTGAGCTCAATTTCCAGCATCTGTATATATCGTTTGGTCTGCACTTAAGAGTCAAACACCAGCAGTATTTATTAGCAGCTGCTCAGGCTTCTACGTATACAGTATGCTATATATAGTAATAAATTATGTACTGACCGGTCTATGGAGCTTGGTGCTAGTTATCTGTTGTATTAGATGAAGATACATATTAGCTTGTTCTAGATTGTCTTATTCTAAGCAACATTTAATTGGCTATCATATATTATAATGAGTTATTTACCCTCCAATTTTGCCTTTTTCCAGCTTCCAGATTAATTTGTTATTTATGTGATGGTGCAACTAAAACACTGTTGCCCCATGAGGCTATAGTTTCATTGTTACTTCAATACTTTTATTTCTATGTTGGAATGTCTGTTTTAAAGAATAATATAAAAAAAAATTATCTCAGAATATCACTGTCTAAATTATACCAATATTTCCAAACACTTTTTTTTACTTGTTTTCAGATTGTTCACCATAAACAAAGACTTTATTTCAATTGCTTTCCATCTTTTATTTTTTTACCAGTTCCCCAAAATGTAAGTTTAAAGTTTAATGTTCATGTCTCTGGTGTTTCAGTCTGGCAGCTGAGTGATCCAGGATCCAGTTCGCTTTCCGAAGTTTCCTCGTGAGGCAACTTTGAAAAACGTAGTGCTCCGAGTTAGAGTCCTGCGTGGGACCATTTCCCGGAACCTGACCCGCACCCCCAACCCACACCCCCACCCACCCGGACCCGCCACCCAACCTACAAGCACCCCATCTGCAACCCGGACCCACGACCCGCAGACAGTCGAAGAACAAGGAAGTGCTGCCACTGCAAACTGGAAGTGACATCGCCGGAAGTAGATACAACTAGAAGAAAGGAGGAAAATCGCCATCGAGAAGACCCGCGGCCTGATCCGTGACCCGCAATCCCGCACCCACACCTGGAACTTCAACCCCCATCCCGCACGGCACCGCAGCTCCCCGCGGGTAACCTGGGGGTACCCGACCCACTGCAATACTCCAAGTGCCATTCCGCCGTCGATTCAGATACTAGCAAGTGGGATGGCTTTTCGGGGAGATTAGTCGCCTGAAGAAGAGGTGATTAGTCGCCTTGCACTAAATCTCCCTGAATCTTCTCGTGTGTCTCTGCCCTTAGTTGATACATTTCTCAGCAGCATCTGTGGAATATTAGCAACTACTGTATCAATTCTAACAGCTGAAGGCTGTAAATTAATACATTTTACAGGCAGCCATTATCCCTCTTTTGATTGGAGTGGGAAACCTCAATTCCCATACCCCGTCTGTATAATAGCATAAATTACATTATTATGGCAAATACCCTATGAAAAACTGCACTGTTTTAAAGGCTACAACGCATCAAAAATGTTCATTAAACCAAATGTAAAACACAATTTTTAAATAAAATTTGTTGACTAGGATTGTGAAGAGTTTAGGTGTCAACTACTGTTTTCAAAGGTATATGGGGGAGTATTTGCAGGATAAAGCTTAAGACGATTGATTAGTAAAATCATTGGAAATCCATGCATTGTATTTTAACAGCTTCAGGATATTCATTTCATTTAGCCTCAACACTTCTTAATCAGGAAATGGTATTGACATAACAGGAGAGCTGTGGAGGAGAGAGTATGTCCAATTATGTCTTGGGAAATCAATGTATGTCTCACTCTCTCATTACACAGAAACCCCCAGCCTGTCACTCTCTTCCCTTGGAGATATAGCTCTGCAACACCGTAATGCTGACCGTTGCCTAAAGGTGGCCATACACGGGTCGATAAAAGCTGCCGACAGACAGAGTCAGCAGCATATTGGCCTGTGTATGGGGCCCTCCGATGGGCTTTCCCGATCGAGATCTGGCCGAAAGTTGGCCAGATGTCGTTCGGGCGGGACTAAAAATCCCGTTGGATCGTGGCTGCATCTGTTCGTTGATGTGGTCCTGCAATCCGACCACCCGTATCTCATTTAGGACCCACAATCGGATCAGTCCGATATCAGCCACCTCAAGGTGGACATATCGGGGAGAGATACGCTCGTTTCGCAACTTCGCCAAACGAGCGCATCTCTCAGTGTATGGCCACCTTAAACCACTTCTAAGGCTAGGGTCAGTCGATGCAGATTTCAGCCTGCGTTTCTCATAAAATAAGCTCCTCCGCTGCTGCTGCTGCCATCCTGATTGATGTTCCTGCACTCAGAAGCATGGACTCCGCTCGAGCGCCAGCAGACGTGAAATATCAGCTGTGAAATGCACCGCATCTGCCAGCACTGGATCGGAGACAATGCTTTCGGGTACAGGCAGAGCAGCAGCATTGGACCTGCTGGGGAGTGTTTATCACAGGCTGAGATCCGCATTCATATATGTATTGACTACTAATGGAACCTACAACTTAAAGGAACAATTCAGTGTAAAAATAAAAACTGGATAAATAGATGTCCGATGTGTCAATCAACTAAAAAGACCATTTCAGGCGATATTGACAGCAAAACTGAAGGATCACTGCCTGCTTGGCCTTGCAAACATAGATAGATTGCATGGGGACCGATAAAGATTTTCTAACCTGGTCAATCAATTTTCAGACAGATGTTGGACGAAAAATCGTAAGATGTACGATCGTTCAAATCCCACTAACTGCACAATAATTTGACAGATTGGTTGGACTTCGCTAAGATCGGTCGTTCGGCAGAGAAAGATCTTTGCGTCTATGGGGAGCTTTAGTCAACTTGAAGGGGGGGGGCACATGGGACATAATTGTTCAGTGAGTTTGCTATTGCAACAATTATGACCCATGTGCCCCCCACCCCCACAAGTCTCTGATTGGTTACTAGGAAGTAATGAAAACTAAGAGAGCTGAAAAGCAGGAAGTAGTGTTCTGGCTATTATGTTAGACATCCAGTCACTGCAGCCTTTATACATTACATTTTTGACTAACTAACTATATTGAAAACATTTTTTATCGAGTTTTCCATATTTTTTCTGATTCAAATCCAGGTAACATAGAAAGTAGAGCAAAAGGTCAAAGAGGAGCAAGAATGACCTACATTCCTACCTAGGGTGCTCCATAAGCAGTAGGGATATCTAATAAGAGCCTTTTGGGACATTCTGCCAAGCTGATAGAGTAGGAGCACAACAAGCACATGGGGAAGCCATTTTATGCTCAGAGCTACAATATAATAACAGCCTATTGTTCAGGCCTCTCAATGCCACTAGAACAACTTTGTTATCCATAACTGTTTTTCTTGGATAGTGGCCATACACATACTCAATACACCTGGCCGAAAGAACACATACCAGTTGCATGTTATTTCCTATGAATATTTCATAAAGAGAGAGGGTTCTGCAATGTAAGGAAAGAAAGTGTTAGAGAGCATGTCATGCTTATTTGCTCCTTTCACTTTCTGCTGATGCCAAGGAGCAGCTTTTCAAAACAGAAAAATATATTATATAAGGACCATTTTCTGTCCTCGGGGTTCATCGGTGCCATATTCTTTCTTCGTCAATCTTCAAAAGCAGAGCGGAGATTCAGTGCAAGTGAAACAACTGCGCAAGCGCTGAAAGTCACGATCATTTTCAGAAATTTTCGGGACAGAAAAAATTCTCCAACTGCGCATACGCCAAAAACGCTGGTCTCCTTCCGAAGATTGACGAAGAAAGAAGATGGCTCCCGTGAACCCCAAGAACAGAAAATGCACAAGGGGTAAGTAAAAAGTTAAGTTTGGGACATTTCCTGCAGGTTATGTGGTCAATTAGGCTGGGGGGAGGAGGTCTGCATTTTATCCCCTAACGGGTTGAATTATATTTATAGAAATGACTATCACCCCCTCCCTTTTTCCATCCACAGCAGCCTAACAACAGAACAATGGGAAGGTAACCAGATAACAGCTCCCTAACACATTATTAGAGGAGCAAGAATCCAAAAGAAATACATTTAATAAGTGTATTTTTAAAATTGTGATAGAGCAGTAGAAATATCCATGCCTTGACAAGATTGGATAGAGAATGAATAACGTCCTATGTTTTATTTAGAAGGGTAGGAGTTTTGTGTAAAAGAAATATATATATATATATATATATATTTTTTTTTTTCTTTTTAATTAAGGTATAAAGGAAACTCTTATCTTACCCATCTAAATAAATGAATATATATCTGCTAAAATAAGGGTAGTTCCGATGGTGCTTCTATGTTCGGACATGTTCTGCTGATGATTAGAAATCAAAAGTTCAGTCTTAAGACATTAACATTTTATCTTATTCATGAAGGCTGAAAATAGCTGGGTACTTATCAGCAAGTTCCTGCAAAAAGAAATGCAGCAGCTACTGGTAAGTTTCAATAACCAAAAATTGAGGCATGTGTGGGCTAAATGTTTTTGAATAGGGTATTTATTTCAAATAATAGCCCCCTACCTGGCCCAGACCTTCTCTGATGCAGGTGCAGGTCAGAAGCACAGCCATCTTCAGGGAACAGCGTCGGACTGGAGACCTGAGGCTTCCGCTACAGGGTCCCTGCACCCTCATTTCTAGCCCCCTACCTGGCTCAGACAGGTGCAGGTCAGAAACGCAGGCGCTCACTTCTAGCCCCCTAACTGACCCAAACTTGCTCTGGTGCAGATGCAGGTGCTCACTTCTAGCCCCCTACTGACCCAATCCTGCTCTGGTGCAGATGCAGGTGCTCACTTCTAGCCCCCTACTGACCCAATCCTGCTCTGGTGCAGGTCAGACGCGCATTTGCATTGCGTCTTCAGAGCGAGCATGGCTCGTTCGTGGAGCCTGGCAGGGAGCCCCAGGGAGTGCTGGAAGGAGGGCCCTGTGAAAGTCCAACCCTGCACCAGCCCCTAGAGGTCCCCCTACCCCAGCCACAGTGCACTGACTCGAGTATAAGCCGAGGTAGACTTTTTCAGCATATTTTGAGTGCTGAAAAACTCGGCTTATACTCGACTATATACGGTATATAAAAGAGAAAGCAACTCTCTATTGCAATTGGTGCCGCCCTCGTCTCTGTATGACATGCAGATGTATTAAACATAATAAATCTATAGCTGACATTTTGATCAATATATCTTCTGAGATTTTCAACCTTAAAAAGTACATTTGGCCAACGTCAAGAATATTATTATTGCAAGGCTAGCAATTTTCTTGTCTGGAAATCATACGAGGATTTTCCACACTGCGTAACTGCTTGGCTTATAAAACAAATAAAGGATCCATTTTGTATAATGTTTTAAGAACAATCTAGGAATACTGCTGAAGGAGGCTCAGGCAACTGACCAAATTCCCACAGGACCGACAGTATGAAAGAGAATCAGATGTTTTTCTTATAAGACTAAGATATCCTGATTTTCATAGACTCCGTTCCTCTGACGTGCCAGTCCTCAAAGGATACATGACTGCTTTAATATGTTGCCCACAGCATGCTATCCACCGAAAGTGACACATTCCATATCTGACTGATATAAAATGATAGACTGTACATACAAAAAGGACAAATCTGGTAAGCAACATGCTATGCATATTAATATGCACTTTTTTGTTTAAGTAAATGTTTGCTACAGCATATTCATAGTTATGTATATAGACAGAAACTTCCCTACAGGGCAAATTGTTAGAAAGAAGAATGAATGATTGAGAATACAATGAAATACTGCAAAAGGATCTGTTTCAATATGGGCAAAAGTTCATTTTTCAGCAGGACAATGGAGTGGCTCAAGGACAAAGTGAATGTGCTACCATGACCCAATCAAAGAACTGAGCTGCACTAGAATCACCTGATAAGACTAAATAACAGAGCAAATCTGCCTAGAAGAATAAGCCAATATCTCCCCCAATGGATTGTCCATCAGGTCTTAAGGTGGCCATACACGGGCAGATAAAAGCTGCCGACAGACTGTGTCGGCAGCTTATCTGCCCGTGTGGGGGGCCCTCCGACGGGCTTTCCCGATCGATATCTGGCCAAAAGTCGGCCAGATGTTGATCGGGCAGGATTAAAAATCCCGTCGGATCGCGGCCACATCTGTTCGTTGATGCAGTCCCGCGATCTGACCACCCGTACTGATCCGAACGTTGGGCCCTAGGGCCCACGATCGGATCAGCCCGATATCGCCCACCTCAAGGTGGGCATATCGGGGAGAGATCCGCTCGTTTGGCAACATCGCCAAATGAGCGGATCTCTTCGTGTATGGCCACCTTTACTGTTGCTCTGTGCTTAGGGTTGCCACCTTTTCTTGATAAAAATACCGGCCTTCCTATATATTTATCTTATTTTCCTATTAATAACATTGGGATCAACCATCAAAAATACCGGCCAGGCCGGTAAAATATTGGGCAGGTGGCAACCCTATCTGTGCCAGAGAACGGCTAGAAATGCCAAGAGATGGATGCTACAAAGTATAGAAGTTTCTCTCTGGGAGCAGTTTACACTGATTAAAACAAGGCCCGTTATAATATATATCTCTACTTCAATTATGGTACTTACTGCCCCTTAATGATGTAATTAGCCTGCTCCTGTTGTATCCTGTGTTATATTAAGGACTTCCCAAAATTGACTTCAGGTCTCTAGAGCAAATAAATGCTGCATTTGATTGTTTCCAGCATTACAGCAAAGTGATACATCAGAATAACACACGTAGTAAAGCAAAAAGATAAGAATAGTGACCAAAAAGCAAAGTCACAAATTCCATTAATCAGGAGTGCCCATACTTTACTAATGTGAGGTCTACTTTTAGTCATGTTGTCCCATTATGATCTACATCTATAAAAGCATTGTTAGGATTCTGTTCCATGGAAAATATTATTGAAAACGGATTTGTGAGAAAATGAATAGTGCTAAACTATTTCTAATGTAACCTTAACATAATAAATATCTGAATGAAAAAGGAGGGTGAATTAGACAAGCTGTTTGTTGACAGTGTCTTGAGATTTACTGATCATCAGCCAAAGGTCTACTGGTAGATGCAGATCTACTGTTTGGGCAGCACAGCCATAAAGCATTGGGGAAGTTGTAACCACACCACACTAAATTAAGCCTAGAGCACACGCAACAAAAAGTCAATCTGCTGCCTTCCTCTGCCTGAACCTATGGGCGCTGCCAGGAATGGGATCAACCCACATTATGCCACAAGAAGTCAGTAATTTGGCATTTCCACGATGAAATCAGCTGTCATAAACACTCAGGACGGGAAACCAGCAGATTGTCTTTTCTACACCAGGAAAAGCAATCCATGTGTAGTTGGTGTTACTAAGAGGACCAGAC
>CM044434.1:132449901-132468350 GCA_024363595.1 Xenopus borealis
GACATGGGTTTTACTATTGAGTGTTGTTCTTAGATCTACCAGGCAGCTGTTATCTAGTGTAAGGGCCCTTACACACGGGTGTCTTAACCTGCACTCAGCCGCAGGGGAGTGCGGGTATAGACGCAGTCAATTCTTTTCAATGGGGCTGTACTCATACAAACGCATGTAGGCACCGAAAGCAGGAAAAATGCAGCATGTTGCGTCTGAACCTGCGTTCGGCTACATGCGTTCGTGTGAGTACAGCCCCATTGAAAAGAATTGAGTGCGTCTATACCTGTGCTCCCCTGCGGCTGAAAGCAGCAAAACAGAATGCAGGGGAGCGCAGGTTAAAATGCCTGTGTGTAAGGGCAGCTGTTATCTTGTGTTAGGGAGCTGTTATCTGGTTACCTTCCCATTGTTCTGTTGTTAGGCTGCTGTGGATGGAAAAAGGGAGGGGGTGATATCACTTCAACTTGCAGTACAGCAGTGTGATTGAAGTTTATCAGAGCACAAGTCACATGACTTGGGGCAGCTGGGAAATTGACAATATGTCTAACCCCATGTCAGGTTTTAAAATGAAATATGAAACAATCTGTTTGCTCTTTTGAGAAATGGATTTCAGTGCAGAATTGCTTCGTGACAGCAAATCCACAGCCAGATAGTGGGCAGGTTATTTTGGCCCAATAAACTGCCAATTTGGCCTAAAGTCGACAGCCAATGTCAGCCTGTTTATGGAATAGTGCATACGGACTCCCATCTAGCTAAACTACAAGACATCAAATCAAATGACCTGCAGAACAAATTAAATATAGGAAAGGGAGCCCACTGCTGTGTTTACAGACTAGGCAAGCCCACAAATTGTCAGACAGCAGGTTTATCATAACACACATATAAAAATAAATAAACTGTAGTGCTTCTACAAACACACCAGACTGGCACAAAGAAAGCAGAAGAAAAGATGGGTCACAGTTCTCCCTACACAAAAAATAATCTACCACAGACCACATTGGTGTCTGGTTGTGGGTAGAACCGCTAGATAAGCGCATACATAGATCGGGAAACAATAAGTAAAGAATCTCTGGAGTGGCACTGGTAACAGCCTGGGAGGGGGAGGTAAGATGTGGCAGATTTCGGTGCTGAAACAAACAATTTAGCATTTTGTGTTGAAATCTGCCTGCACCTGAGCCAAGACAATGTATTTGAGTGCAGGCACATTGTACAGTGGAGGAGAAGAGATCAGCTACATGTGGCAATAGTCTTAAAGGGTATTTACCCTTTCTCTGACAGTGATACGGGGAGGCCTGTAATTTGCCCAGGGGTTAATTTATTTATTTGCATTACAGGACACCCCTCTCCATGATACAAGTTGGGAATAAAAAGGAGGGTGTCAGTTGACATACACACTAGAGTGTTGACACATGCTAAGATTCCGGGGGGGGGGATTAGCCCAGCGACCAATCGCCTCTTCTTCGGGCAACTATTCTCCCCAAAAAGTCTCCCCACTGGCTAGAATGTAAAATCGCCGGAGTGATGGCACTAGAAGCACTTCGTTTTCCAAAGTTGCCCAAAGTTTCCTCATGAAGCAACTTCCGGTGATTTTTATTCTAGCCCAGGGGTGTCCAACCTTTTGGCTTCCCTGGGCCACATTGGAAAAAGAAAAATAGTCTGGGGCCGCACATGAAATAAACAAACACTTTTGATTTGTAAAAGTAAAGAAAACACACAGAAAAGAACTACAATAACAGTAGGATAACCAGATGGAGCTATACACTGGAATATGGGACACATGGATGTTAAACAGACTTATTATTATTACTACTATATGGGCAATGGGCAGAGTCCCCCTGTCCTGCCTCCTCCTATATCCTTTGTAACATAACGTTTCCTCAGGAACCAAGCATTTCAAGCTGGGCCACATTCATATCCATCCTGGGCCGCATGTGGCCCTTGGGCCGCAGGTTGGACACCCCTGTTCTAGCCAGTGGGAATTTAGTGTGTGTCACCACCCTTTAAGGAGAACCATGTTTTATATACTGAATGTAATCTCTTTCAGCTTGTCAATAGCAGCAATGATCCCGGACTTCAAACTTGTCACAGGGGGTCACCATCTTGGAAAGTGTCTGTGACACTCACATGCTCAGTGGGCTCTGAGCAGCTGTTGAGAAGCTAAGCTTAGGGGTCGTCACTAATTATCCAGCAGAAAATGAGTTTGGCCTGTAATATAAGCTGATGCTACAGGGCTGATTATTAAATTCCTGTGCTAGCTGCATCTGTGCTGCCATGTAGTAATTATCTGTATTAATGACTAATTAGCCTTATACTGTGACATTTCTATTCTATGTGTACTGTATACTGTGAGTGGGTCCCTAAGCTCAGTAAGTGACAGCAGCACAGAGCATGTGAATCAGTGAATCAGCAGAAAAGAAGATGGGAAACTACTGGGGCATCTTTGGAGACACAGATTTTTACTGCTAAGGGTATGGGCAGACGAGCAGATTCGGGGGGATTTAGTCGCCAGGCTACTAATCGCCTCTTCCGCCTGGCCACAATCTCCCCAAACTGCCTTCTTAGATTAAAACCAAATCTTACCCTACCTGAAGGGGAAATCGAGGATCATCAATATCTATCCCTGTCCTAACTGGTAGAAGCATTTTGAGGGAAAATAGATCTTCTGCAAGAGGCCTCAAAACGCTTCTACCAGTTAGGACAGGGATATAGATATTGATGATCCTCGATTTCCCCTTCAGGTAGGGTAAGATTTGGTTTTAATCTATATTTTTTATATAAAAGGTTTTTTCTGAGTATGTAATTTTAGCATTTTGCACAATTTACCCTTTTTGCTTTTAGGTAATTTGGATTTGTTCTACAATTGTGCTCGTACACATTCTCTAAGGATTAACACCACACCAGAGCATTATTACACTGGACTTTAATTGGACTCATTTGCATTATCCAATCAGTGGCACTGCACTTGTTTAAATGTATTTTTGCACTTCACTTCTGTATGCTTGACAAAGGGGCCTGACCCCGAAACGTTGCACTGCACTTCCGCATTAAACGTGCAAGGAGATCCCTTGCTTGCATTAGTTCTGTGTGCCGTGGACATCTTTTGTTTCTTTAATTTACAGCAGTCACAGTATCAGCTTCCACTAGTGCTGCTGTCTGAGAAACATCCGCACTACTGAGACTAAGCAGATTATGATTGGACATGTTGGTAATCCCCTTACACCCAATGATCATATCAGTGTTTGTATAAGGCCATCTGCCTACAAGATTTATTGGCTCCCCCAGTTAAGCTGGCCATAGACGTAACAATTACGATCTTTCTCGGGAAAGATCTTTCCAAGAAAGATCGTTCGTTTCAACACACACGTGTAGAGCTGAATCGTCAGATATACAGGTAGAAACAATAGAATTCTACCTGTATCTGACGATTCAGCACTAACAATGGCCGATGTTCAGGGTGCTTTCAAAGGCATCCGATCAAAATTTTCCATCCAGTCCGATCAACCAGCCGACCGATATCTTAATCCTCTGACGATGTCGGTCGGCTCATTTCCCACCATACACGCACCGAATATCGTACGAAAATTCGTTTCGTACGATATTATCTGTGCGTCTATGGCCACCTTAAGGCCTGGTCCACACGGGAAGATTCGGGGAGATTTGTTACCTGACGACTAATCGCCTCTATTTCGGGGTGACTAATCTCCCTGAATCGCTTCCCCCTGCTTTTCAGCTGCTTTAATGAAGAATCGTCTGCGCCTAGTCACACGCATCGCTGTGTTTTCCTAAGTCGCTTGTAGTTGCCTTAAGCAATTTCGAGCGATTTGGGAAAATGCAGCCTGGTTATTAAACTCCTCTTGTTTTGGCCGATTAATCTCACTGAATTGCTTACCCTTTTCTTGCTCTGGCTAAAATGAAAAGCCGCCTGCGGTAATTCACACGTGGCGGACTACTTTCCGAAATCGCCTGAAGTTGCCTTGTCCAGGCTTTTCATTTTAGCCAGCGCAAGAAAAGGCTAAGCAATTCAGGGAGATTAGTCGCCCAAAACAAGAGGCGATAAACCGCCAGGTGTCTAATCTCCCAGAATCGCCTGGTGTGGACTAACCTTGAAAACAAGGAAAGGGAGACCTGGATTGGACACATTTTTTACACCCTGCGTTAGTCATGTTGTACTGTGCAGTGGTTTGTTTGCTTCCCTCTGAAACAACACTGAGAGAGCCAAAGGTTGCTGTGCCTTAAACTGGGGCCCAAAACATGTAACCAACAGATATGAAACTATTACTAATGTGTAGTTGGAATCATGGTCAAATATACTATGATTTTTAGGCAACAACTCCCCTTTGATATTTCAATGATATTTCTATATTAGAATGTTGGCTCCCAATCTGTCATTGAGCAGCACTGTACAATTAGGGCAGAATAAATCCATTTTTGCACTTTAATCCCAAGGTGTATAGCCACAGAGCTTTGGCATTATCTCATGTAAACACGGACTGTATGAAAACTACATTTTTATGAGGAGAGCTGGCACCCCATGCACAATCATTTTATTTTCCTGGAAACATTTCATCACTGAGGTACAAACAAGTAGGAATGCTACCCAGAGACTGGATGGCAAAAAGGAATCATTGTCTTACAAGCCAAATGATTGAACCAGAGGAAGAGCACAGGCAGCAGTCACATATGGTAATGGCAATATTAGAGGGTCTAAGCTAAACCACATGAACAAATACTTTATCAATGGATAATTTATATCACTGTACGTGATGATGCAGTCCTAAGCAAATTGATCAGTTTGCTGCTTTGTGAAGTGGATCACTGATATTCAACACCCAACACGATAGGGTTAAGCAGGGTATGTATGCATAAATGTGCCTGGTAATGGTATTGAAGTATTCACAGCTTTCATATTAACCCAATTAACCCCAGCTCAGTCCTTTAAGGCAGGTGTTCCCAAGCTTTTTTGGTTTGGGGACTGGTGTCGAGGCAAAACATTTTTCAAGGACCGGGGGGAGAAGGGGGGGTCAGCAGGGGTTGGCGTCCAATCCTGGCGCACCGGAGTCCATTTTGGTGCACCTTGTTAATTGTGAGCTAGTCTCTGTGGCACACTGCAGGACTAAGTAAATATATACAGTGTTGGACTGGCCCGCCGGGATACCAGGAAAACTCCCGGTGGGCCCAGGGGTCAGTGGGCCCTCATGCTGCTAAACATTTGGCCTATTTCATGGAAATTCCCTATTTCTATGAGAACAAAGAGGCTAAATGTATAGAATATAGATTAGAATATGTAAAGAAAAGAGACCAGGTGAAAAGAGGTTGAGTGGGGAGAGGAAGAATAATAGTACTGAGAATAGTCCTCTAGTCTAAGGTTTTTTGGTGGGCCCCTGGCCAAGGTTTTTGGGTAGGCCCCTGGTGTCTCAGTCCGACATTGAATATATATAGGCTGCAGCACTCCACTTTCTCCACTTTTATTTCATCAATAGCATGACATAATGATAGTCTAATACATTGTATCAACCCAGGTGCAAATTAGTCTACCAATTAGTATGCATAGAATATACTTACATTGATACAATGTATTAGACTATCATTATGTGTAACTATGTATAATGTCCACTAGGGTATGAGAGTATAAAGGAAGTGGTAATGATACTTTGTTTTAGCTTGAAAAAGGATATTTTGATCCGAAACGTCGCTATGTCATGCTATTGATGAAATAAAAGCGGTTTTAAACCAGAAAGTGGAGTGCTGCAGCCTATATATATTTATTTGGAATGGAGGTATGTGAAGGTGAACATACTCTGCTGCGTGCACCCTATTGAACAGGAGATTCTGCATTGTTTGTGAGTGCTGGACAAACACTGTGAGCAAACTGCAGGACTGCCCGCGGCCTAGTTCTGGGGACCCCTACATTATACTATATCATGCAAGGTCCCTATTGGATAATAATCACACTGACGCATGAGAAATAGGCATGTGGGTTTCTCAGGCGATACACAGTGAGCGCTGCTCTATGCTGTTTGTCCTGTGCAAATGACACAGCAGTGAAAGGGTTAACACAATGGCTTTAGAATGCCATTCATTGAAACCTACTGTGCCGTTTTCAGCTTCAAATGCAAAATTGCATCTTTAACACCCCAGGGATCCATCCAAAGCAACTCACTGGTGGGGCCAGGGCTGTTACCACACTGCTGAGAAGAGGAGCTACAAGACAGCGGCGCCACAACTGCACTGACTCTGCAGAGCAGGAGACCCTCTTTGTTCCACCAGCAGATGGAAACCACATCTCCCCTCAATTAATTAGCTCTTATTGATAACATGCCAACGCATTCCGCCGCTCCATGAGATATGTTATCCTACACAGACATCATCGGTTTATTCCCAGGGTAATGTGTTTAATGTGTGAGGAACAGGAGGCTGTTTACTGGAGCCACACATAGTGCCAGGCTGACTCCTCCACCAGTATCTGGTCAGGATACAAATACATATACACTATCCTAGAATTAAACTATATCTGGAGAAGCAATTCCCCTTATCATATTTACCCTTTGCTCCCCGCCCTGCAGAAATGCCGACGGTCTCACAGTTCCACATTGAGGGACCTACATTTGGCCAATGAATACAGCACTGCTTGTATTTGGTAACACTGTGTTTCAGATGCACAGATAATATTGTACTAAGCAAATTTATGTCCACTAGTCAATGTGTGTATGGTGGGAGACGAGCCGAACAATATTGGCCGGCACGTAGATCGGGCTGGCTGGAAAATTTTGATCGGGCACCTTTGAAGGCACCAGAACTAGGGATGCACCGAATCCAGGATTCGGTTCAGGATTCGGCCTTTATCAGCAGGATTCGGATTCGGCCGAATCCTTCTGCCTGGCCGAACCGAATCCTAATTTGCATATGCAAATTAGGGCCAGGGAGCTAAATCACGTGACTTTTTGGCACAAAACAAGGAAGTAAAAAAATTTTCCCCTTCCCACCCATAATTTGCATATGCAAATTAGGGCCCGGATTCGGTTCGGTATTCGGCCGAATCTTTCGGGAAGGATTCGGGGGTTTGGCCGAATCCAAAATAGTGGATTCGGTGCATCCCTAACCAGAACATTGCCCATTGTTAGTGCTGAATCATCAGATACAGGAAGAATTCTATTGTTTCTATATGTATATCTGACGATTCAGCTCTACACGTGTGTGTTGAAACAAACTATCTTTCTTGGAAACATCTGTTCCAGGAAAGATCATCTGAGACAGAGAGGGAGGCCCATAGGAGTTAGTGCACTTTTGCACCCCCAGTGCTCCTGCATCCAGGGTTAAAGTAAATGACCAATACTATGTTGTGTTGGACTGGGCTGCCAGGGGGACACCACAAAACTACATACCCACTCAGTGGTGGAATGGGGAGCCCCCGGCCCCTCGGGACTACTGTCCAGAACCCCCCTCTGGCCCTACACCGACTTGCCGTTCGGCTCACCTGATGGCGTGTGCGGTGGCGAAAAAAAACCTTTTTTTCTACAATTTAATTATCATTAGAGGTGGGTTGGCCAGATGGGGGCCCATGAGGGTTGGGGCCCATGAGGGTTGGGGCCCACCGGGTTTTTTCCTGGCGTCCCGATAGGCCAGTCCAACCCTGGACCCACTCTCATAACAATCAAAGACCCACTCTCATATCAATGTATCCTCTGCTCTTGGCTAACATTCTTTATTCTCCTAGTCTTCTCCCCCTTCCTCCAGTGTCCCTATTGTTCTCTCCTTATTGTTCTCCTCATCATGGCCATGACAAATGAATAGAAGGCCAAGTGCTTAGCTTGGCACTCGGGCCCCTGGGATCCCAGAAAGCCTGTCTGACACTGTTTTGTGGCTTATTCTGTAGTAACGGGGGTTAAGCAGACATTTCCCTCCATCACGTAAGACTTCTGAGGTGCCTTCCAGATCAATTCTAAACGTGCCCAATAAACAGGAACCTAGGAACTGATCTGTAATAACAAAGAAAGGCCGGCACAATTAGGGTTGCCACCTGGCTGGTAAAAATGAGGGTTGATCCCAATATTATTAATAGGGAAATATAAAGATAAATATATAGGAAGGCTGATATTTTTTCCCAGAAAATGGCACAATCCATAATGAGTAATGGGGTGAATGGTACGAAACGCATAAGGCCTTGCTAGTGTAATTAAGTCAGGTATTATGAATGTGAAATATTTCTGTTTTGGTTCCAAATAAAGGGCTGCCCTGTGATTGTGTGAGAGCATCAGAGAACAATAAAGCACTTTCCTATGACACAGCTCTGTACAAAGACATGAGGGTGACATTAGGCTGTGGCACAATAGGGGCAGCATTCAAGGCTGCTTGGCTGACAGATGCTGGGAGTTGTAGTTGTACAGCTGGACATCATGCTACACTCACACACTTCTCCATCCACACTGTCATGTCCACAATTACAATGGAGTGTGTCCTTTATTCTGTCTTTTTCAGACATGGATTTTAAAGCTACAACTCACGATAGGACTACAACTCCCAGAAGCCTCGATCGAGGTGTGCTGCCCCCACCCTGCCCGTGAATGGGTCCCGAGATCCCCGGGGACTCGGTGCTGAGTCGTCTCTTACCTTCTGACAGCTCGAGCTCCAGTTCCGCCAGCTGCTCTCTCACCTCCTTCGGGAGGGCGGACAGATCGAAAGCTCTCTCCGCCATGGAGCCGTCGGTAACAGCGGATAATGAAGCAACGGGGATTGAATCACCCAGGTCTCAACTCATCGCTCTTCCCACGGCCGCCATGCCAGGCCCTGCCTCATGTCACATGACCACAGGCACACGCATAGACATCTGGGCGGCCTAACAGAGCGACAGGGACTAAGTCTCTCGACCCCTATAGGACACTGTGCGTATTGCAGCTCTAGCTAACGGCTCAGCCCTGGCTGGTTTTTGTGGGACTTGGAGTGACACCTGTCGGACATAACGGGAACTGCATCACTATTGACCAGTTTAGTCTGAGACTCTCAGTTGTGTGCAAATGTGTATCATTTCCGTAACTATTGGCAACCAGTCAGCTACAACTTTGTATTGTTCAGTCTTATGAATAGACAGTGCGTTACATCCTATGACTGCATCCCATAAATCAGGGGTGTCCAAACTTGGCCCTCCAGCTGTTAAGGAACTACAAGTCCCACAATGCAATGAAGGAGTCTGACAGCCACAGTCAGGCAAATGCATTGTGGGACTTGTAGTTCCTTAACAGCTGGAGGGCCAAGTTTGGAAACCCCTGCCATAAATACATGACAAATGCCCTTGTTTACTGACTCTACAGAGCTTGGCTCAGCTTTAGTCAGAGCATCAGGTTTAAAGGGCAAGGAAAGGCAAAGAAATAAAATCCCCTTTTTACTTTAATGAAAAAGAAATCTATCTCCAATATACTTTAATTAAAAAATGTCCACTGTTTTTATAAGAAACCTGACTGTATGCAGTGAAATTCTCCCTTCATTTAGTGCTGGGGATAGGAATTGTCAGACAGTCCCTAACTTCTGGCAGGGAAACAATCATACTTATGAACAGCAGGGGGAGCCCCTGCCTTACTTACCAGCCATGCAGAACTCAGGCAGCTTTGTTTTTTTATCATTTATGTCGATCCCTAAGTAGCACAGACCACACTGAGCATGTGCAGGGTCAGGCAAAGATGTAAAACAAAGTTAGAAGATGACAGCCCCCTGTGGCCAACTTTGAAAGCATAAATCATTTGTTTCATTAGGCTTGTGGTGCAGTAAGTTCATGTTTATGTTTAGTAAACGAAATACAGCATTTCTAGCCTTATTATATTTTACACTTTCTTTGCCCTTTAAATGGGTTCTGTCATGATTTTTATTTCTAAATTACACTGTTTACACTGCAGATAATTCACTCTACCATGTAAAATTTCATTCCTGAACAGCAAGTGTATTTTTTTTAATTTGTAATGTAATTGGTGTGTAGGCAGCCATCTTGCAGCACAGCAGTAAAGAGTGACTGAAGTTTATATGAGCACAAGTCACATGACTAGGGCAGTTGGGAAACTGACAATATGTCTATCCCCATGTCAGATTTCAAAATGAAATATAAAAAAAATCTGTTTGCTCTTTTGAGAAATGGGTTTCCTAGTGTGATCTCTCTCTCATACCTTCTGTGAATATAATTACTAACCCTGGAACCTTAGAGCAGAGCTGCTCTTTCCCAGGATCCCTTGCAGCGGTCCAGACCCTTCAAAGGATTCGGCCGAATCCTTGTGCCCTTGCATATGCAAATTAGGGGTTGGGAGGGAAATTGCATGACTTTTTGTCACAAAACAAGGAAGAAAAAAATGTTTTCCCCTTCCTGCCCCTAATGTGCAAATTAGGGTTCAAATTCGGTTCGGTATTCGGCTGAATCTTTCTCAAGGGATTCGGGGGTTTGGTTGAATCCAAAATAGTGGATTCGGTTCTTCCGTACATAGTAACATCCAGGGTTGCCACCTGGGCCGGCCAGTATTTTACCGGCATAGCCAGTAAAACACCGGCCAAGGCTGGTATTACAAATTTATCAGCAATGTAGCTACTAGTGATGGGCGAAACGGCCGCGTTTCGCAGAAAAATGTGCGAATTTCCAGAGAAATTCGCGAATTTTTCGCTGTTTCGCGAAACGAGTTGCGCGTCGTTTTCGGCGCACGTCGCGTCGTTTTCGGCGCATCACGTCAAAAACGACGCGCGACTCGTTTTTGCGCGGCAAATTTTTTTTGGCGAATTTTTTTGCCAGTTTCGCGAATTTATTCGCCAGCGGCGAATCGCGGGAATTCGCCGCGAATTCGCCCCTGGCGAATAAATTCGCCCATCACTAGTAGCTACCGGTAAATTTGTAATACTCCTAACAAAAGCCCTTGGCCCAACCCGCTCCAAATATACTGTTTTTGCTGTCTTCTGGCCAATGGCGTGTTCAGGCAAAAATATATTAACCATGAGCAGTTCCTGTTGCAAGAGGAAGAAATAACTGCTGATTATGCACTGAGAACATGCCATTAAGTGCCTCATACTCCAGCTCAGTGCAACGGATACTGGTGATCTGTATTAAAAGAATGTACTCTGCTATTGGTGGCCAAGGCCCTGACCTTCAGTCTCACTAGCCCCGAGTATGAGATCATATTTTTGCAGGGTTTAATCTCTGATCTGCTCTGCTTATCTTCCACAAATGCAGCCTTGTTAGGTATCTATTGACATTTGCATGTATGCCTCAGTATGACTGATATTTAATATTAGTAACATAGTAAGTCAGGATAAAAAAAAGACAGATCCATCAAGATTCATGGCCATATACTGTATATTCTGTCTAACTGCTAGTTGATCCAGAGGAAGGAGAAAAAAAACCTTGGGAAGCCTCTCCAATTGGACTCAGAGGGGGAAAAATTACTTCTTGGTTCCAAGATGGAAAAACTCTGGAAGGGGTTTTTTGTTTTTCATTTACAGTGAGAGCTGTGAAGATTTGGAATTCTCTCCCTAATATTTAGGCAGAACCTCTTTTCTTCTAATCGGAATGGGTGACCTTGTGTCAGCTGGAAAGACCTACTGGTGAATAAAACAGAGTTTATTATATGATCCCCTTATATAATTATTCATAGTTATCATATCACCCCTTAAAATGATACGGTCATGGTTCTTTTCAAAACGCATCAGTTAATAGTGCTGCTTCAGCAGACTTCCGCACTAAAATCCATTTCTCAAAAGAGCAAACTGATTTTTTCATATTCACTTTTGAAATCTGACATGGGGGCTAGACATATTGTCAATTTCCCAGCTGCCCCATGTCATGTGACTTGTGCCCACACTTTAGAAGGTAATTGTTTTCTCACAGGCGGTTTATCCTACTCAATGTAACGGAATCAGTCACAGTGGGACATGGGCTTTACTATTGAGTACTGTTCTTAGATCTACCAGGCAGCTGTTATCTTGTGTTAGGGACCTGTTATCTGGTTACCTTCCCATTGTTCTGTTGTTAGGCTGCTGGGGGGGGTGATGTTACTCCAACTTGCAGTACAGCAGTAAAGAGTGACTGAAGTTTATCAGTCACATGACTTGGGGCAGCTGGTAAATTGACAATATGTCTAACCCCATGTCAGATTTAAAAATTGAATATAAAAAAAAAAAGGTTTGATCTTTTGAGAAACGGATTTCAGTGTGTTTTGAAAAAAAAAAAACACGTTTTCCCATGACAGTTTCCCTTTAAGCTTTTTGAAAAGTAAACATAATTTCAAGGAACTTTGTAATATACATCAAATATATGCAGTTCTAATGTTTTTTAATGGTTTCGGACAGTTCCCTAAGCCTAGCACCCTGCTGATCTGGCTGACTACCATTACTTTGTATCAGCAGCCAGCTGTCGTCAGCCTGCATCCTCCAAACCCCACAATTCCCTGCACACATGATTTCAATAAGGAACATCACAATGCATTGTGGGTTATTTCGTTCCTGCATGCTGTGGAGGAGTTGTTACAATTTGTAACATCAGTGTTTTAGTCCCTCCTTCCCTGCCAGGATTGCAAATAATGCAGAAAGAGAAGAACTGTTAAAGGAAAACTATACCCCGAAAATGAATTTTTGAGCAACAGATCAATCAAGTGACATATTAAAGAATCTTACCTACCTGGTATATATATTTAAGTAAATATTGCCCTTTTATGTCTCTTGCCTTGATCCACCATTTCTGTGTGCTGACTCAGAGATCACCTGACCAGAAATATTTCAACTCTAACTGTAAAAGGAAGAAGTTTTGAAGCAAAAGACACAACTCTGTCTGTTAATTGGCTCATGTGACCTAACTTTATAGTTTGTTTGGTATGTTTGTGTGCACCGTTGGATCCTAGGATCCCAGGAGGCCGTCCTTATTTTTTAAAATGGCTATTTTCTATTTATGATGACCCAATGGCACATGCTACTAAAAAAGTATATTATTATGTTAATTGTTTATTTACATGAAGCAGGGTTTTACATATGAGTTGTTTTATGCAATATCTGTTTAGAGACCTACATTGTTCGGGGGGTATAGTTTTCCTTTAAACAGCTGGATTTCAGTATTGAAAAAGGAATTTATTCATAATTTTTTTAAGAAACAGGCAACGATGATGGGTATATTAAGGGTTTCTGTCTTATGTGTGCCTCTTTATCAAATCTTCTTTTGGAAGCCAGAGTTCCCCTTTAATGGTTAATAGAATGGTCTATTCCAGTGATCCCAACCAACGGCTTGTGAGCAACGTTACTCACCAATCCCTTGGATGTTGCTCCCAGTGGCCTCAAAGCATGTGATTATTTTTGAATTCCAGGCTTGGAGGCAAGTTTTGGTTGTATAAAAACGAGATGTACTGCCAAAGAGAACCTCCTGTAGGCTACAGTCCACATGGGGACTACCAATATTCAATACGAGCCCATGACAAACTCCCAGGAGCTTCTTGCATGCTTGCGTTGCTCTCCAACTCATTTACAGTTGAATGTGTGTCACACATAGGTAAAAAAAAAAAAAAGTTGCAGATCCCTGGTCTACTCTAAGCAACTTTTCAATTGGTCTTCATAATGTAGCAACCAGATTGCAGAAATTGCAACCTGGAGAGCTGCTGAATAAAAATCTAAATTACTCCAAAATTACAAATGAATTTTGGAGTAATTCATTTTATTAAATGAAAACTGTAATGTGTCTAAAACTATCACTCTCTACATCAAATTTAAAGTTAACTCAAAAGTGAACAACCCCTTTAAAGGTAACCAGTCACCCAAAAATGGTTTCCCAAACTGGAGGAGTAGACTAAAAGTGCACACACTCAGGGGGAAACCATGTTTTTTTTATATTGTCCCCTGCAAGAACTAGGTCTCCTACCCTGTACAGTGGCTTGTGTAGTGGCAAAATGTGCATAAGAGGCTATTTGTCATGCTTTGTAAAAAGTGGACAGATACAATACGTTACAATGATGTTGCCTATAACAACCAATCAGCAATTAGAATCAGTTCGAAAGCGAAGCTCTGATCAGGTTGCTATGAGAAACAGCACCGGTAATGTTGAACTCCACTTTTTACACAGCATGTTAAAGGAACAGTTCAGGGTAAAACTAAAAACTGGGTAAATAGATAGGCTGTGCACAATAAAAAAATTTTCTAATATAGTCAGGGAAAAATGCAAACTATAAAGCGACTGGATGTCTAATATAATAGCCAGAATACAACTTCCTGCTTTTCAGCTCCCTAAATCTGAGTTAGTCAGGGACTTGAAGGGGGGCCACATGGGACATAACTGTTCAGTGAGTTTGTAATTGATCCTCAGCATTCAGCTCAGATTCAAAAGCAACAGTTATGTCCCATGTGGCCCTCCCTCAATTCACTGATTGGTTACTGCCATTGTAAACCAAGAGAGCTGAAAAGCAAGAAGTAGTGTTCTGTACTGTTATGTTAGACTTACAGTCACTCCAGTCTTTATACATTACATTTTTGTCTAACTAACTATATTGAAAACATTTTTTATATTGCTCTGCCTATCTATTTACCCAGTTTTTACTTTTATACTGAACAATTCCTTTAAACAAGGCCATAAGAATTTGAAGGGTGAATAACCCCTTTAATCCAACACCCCCCAGACTAGACAATTAGTGGGCAGAAAACATTTTTCAGAGTACATTTTCTTATCAATAAACGTCAACTGGAAGAAACACAAGCGACTGAAGAGTTTATCCGTTGAATCAGCTTTATTCTTCTAACTCTGTTATTTTAATAGTTCCATAGCACCTTGGCAAAGTCCAAAACAGAAAAACAAATACATGTATTTTTATTTTAACATTTAAAGCATAAACCTAACTTCAACTTTTGAATTAGGACGACAGAACAACCTAGAGCATTAAAGGAAAAATATATATAGTCTCGGATTATACCGGCACTCACCATATATCAAGTCAAGTCTCAGGTGCTCCTCCTCTCAGTTATGAATAATAGAAAGTATTTAGGAGCACTCAGGAGTACAGCTTTAAGTGATTTTATCCTGACGACGGTTCAAGGAGGAGCGAAACACGAAGATGTGGGGGACTGTGTGAAAACTTGATTACAGTACTAAGCTGTACTAGTGAGAGCTCTCTCTCTCTATATATATCTATATATATATATATTAGGGATGCACCAAATCCACTATTTTGGATTCGGCGGAACCCCCGAATCCATTGTGAAAGATTCGGCCGAATACTGAACCAAATCCTAATTTGCATATGTCGAAAAGTCACATGGTTTTAAGGATTCGGTTCGGCCAGGCACAAGGATTCGGCCGAATCCTGCTGAAAATGGCCTAATCCTGGCCAAATACCGAACCAAATGATGGATTCAATGCATCCCTAATATATATATACATATACGTCCTTTCATCGGCACTCACCGCTCCTTCCACTACAGGCCGGGTGCTCACCATTTAACTCCTAATTCTATCAGAGAAAGCACTCACGGCAAATCAGCAATTTTAGGTATTCTGGTAAAAAGAACTTTATTCATCCATGGTTCTGTCTACACGTTTCGATCTAAAGAAGATCTTCTGTAGATCGAAACGCGTAGACAGAACCTTGGATAAAATAAAGTTCTTTTTACCAGAATACCTAAAATTGCTGATTTGCCATGAGTGCTTTCTCTGATAGAATTACATATATATATTTATATATAAAAAATTAAGACAAAATGCCAAGGGGTAAGATCGACTTACCAAGTAAGAATATCATTTGCAGTTCAAAAAAAAAAAAACCCACAACCCTTGTGAAAAGCAGGACTGCTGTGATTACAGCTCATGTCTGATACAAGCAGTTTTGTAAGTGCCAAAGGCCTATGAAACCTGAACATGAGGGATTTGTAAACAAGTAATGTTTAATGATCACACCCCCAGGTCAGGGGTTCAAATCAGCCTGTGATTTCGGAAAATCATCCAACAATACGATGCAATGCTATGGTACTATGGCAAAAGAAATCCCAAACAAGATGCTGAAAAGAATATCGAGATATCAATTAACATAATGGGGAGAATGTTCAAGACTAAAACTGCAAAGATCTGATAAAGAAAAATAATATTGGATAGCAAATAAAATACACACACACTATCCAGATCTAGGTTCAGATTGCATAAGCGCATTTACACATCAAACAGCACACACAGTAATTGCGTTTCTCCTGAGGCCTCACTTACACTGGCAACCCAAGCTAATGTCTCACATAGAGATAAATAAAAAGTTACTGCCTGCACTTGGCCAAAAACACTGCTTCACTTTTCTCTGGGATGCAAGAAAACTTTCCTGCCCCATGGTAGACAAGGAAACCTATTTCCAGCCAGCTATTGACCTGTCCATCCGCATTTCTTTCACTCATTCCTGCCATCTGATCCTGAGCTTAAAGGTCACATCAAAAAATAAAAGTGCTTTAAAATAATACAAATATAATGCAGTGTTGGTGAAACTGGTGGGTTTGCTTGAGAAACACTATCTCGTTTATATAAATTAGGGATGCACCGAATCCACTATTTTGGATTCGGCCGAACCCCCGAATCCTTCCCGAAAGATTGGGCCGAATACCGAACCCTAATTTGCATATGCAAATTATGGGTGGGAAGGGGAAAACATTTTTTACTTCCTTGTTTTGTGCCAAAAAGTCACGTGATTTAGCTCCCTGGCCCTAATTAGCATATGCAAATTAGGATTCGGTTCGGCCAGGCAGAAGGATTCGGCCGAATCCTGCTGATAAAGGCCAAATCCCGAACCGAATCCTGGATTCGGTGCATCCCTAATATAAATAAGCTGCTGTGAAGCAATGGGGGCAGCCATTCAAAGGAGAAAAGGCTCGGGTTACACAGCTCAGAACAACATAATGTTATCCGTTACCCACTTTTTAATGGGTAGCCATCGCAAAAATAAAAATTTAATATTTGCTTCATCATACTGAAATAAGAAACTGTCTAAAGAAAAATCAAACTAACGTTAAATCAAATTGATCTTCACTATTCCTCCACATTCTGCTTTCATTTAGGAGTTGGGAGTCAGATGAATGATCCAATATCTCTTATATGCATCTCCTAGGAAAGGAGCCCTCCCCTATAAGACATATTGGGTCATTCATCTGACACCCAACTGCTGCTTGAAGACAGAATGAGAAGAAACGGATGCTGAGAGAGGAATATCGAAGAAACAATGCAGATTTTTTGATTGTTTTTAGAAAGTTTCTTACTGCAGTATAAGGAAGCTTATATTAAATTTTCATTTTCACAATAGCTCCCCTTTAACCTGTGCCATAACCTTTTTTTCAATTTCCGCCGTTGCTACAGGCCGCTTGTTTATGTGAACTATAGTAGTGTTTCTAAACACCAGTACAGGGCAATCCTACATGATACTTTAATTGCTTTAAAAGACTAATTTTTTGGTGCTACTGTTCCTTTAAAATCAAGTCTACAGTGTTTTTTTTCTCCATTTACTCCAGTGCTGAGGGTCCACAGGCCATACATAGCCCTCCAACAGATAGTATTTGCACCTTTTCAATGCACATCCATGTTTCTAATCCAATTCAGCCCCAAACAATGAGGTGTATTAGCCAAGTGGCCCACAAATCAGACATGATAAAGGGCAATGAGATACTGTATATGAAGTCTGATCATTGAGTTACATGGCATCTTGCAAATCTGATTGTACAGATCATACACATGAAAAGAAAAAGCTCACACGGCAATGCTATTTTCATTGAATGCAGGATATTTGAAATCTAATTTCACGCTGCCCACATCCAATAAAAAGTGAGCGTCGCTCATGTAAATGAGGCCCTTAAAGTCCAACCGAAAAGCCGATCTACGAGATAAAGGAATGTATTTCCGACGCCGTTTCAGATGAATCTGCTTCGAGCTGTGCGGCACATTTGTACTGATTATATATTCCTAGTGGTAGAGAATACTTAAAGCACATTTAGAACTCAGCTAAATGAATCATCCACAAACTAATAAGGCTTAAAATTAAAAAGACAAGGAAAAAAAAAACAAAAAAACCCTCAAATAAATAATAGAACGTGTTGGACTTTCGTTGAGCATATCTGCCCTTATAGAAGCACACAGGGATGCTGCAATCCTCATCAGATCACACAGAGAACAGACAATTTTAAAGGAAGTCTCCTGAGAAAAGAAGTGGAGAATATGATTGGGTTAGCAGCCAGCCAATGACAGCTGTGTGCTTGTCATGCAACATCTGCAACAAAATTTACACATAATTCTAAATATTTTCACAGCCTTAAAATTTGCTTTAATAGCCCCGAAAGACCAAAATACCTACGGAGGGCATATGTCAGTCTTCTACAGAATAGTCAAATAAATACTTCCGTTATGAAGAGATCCTTATGTAGAGCTTAAGGTATAAAAGCCAACACGCACACATTGTATAGTAATTTTCAGTACATGAGCTATAGGTTTTGCCAGAAAATGGGGGGGGGGG
>CM044434.1:132468699-132480672 GCA_024363595.1 Xenopus borealis
AAAAAAAAAAAAAAAAAAGAATAGCTGGTAGAGCTTGAAACGAATTGCAAAGCATCAGGTTAACTGGAAGGTACACAACAGTAGTAGCTCCCCTTCACAATACACATTGTCCCGAGATAGTACACCGGAAAGGATTGCTTTCTCCAATTGCTTTCTATTTTTGTCTAGAATACTTTATTATTAATGTTTACTAAGGTTTTGTTTCCTCCCTTGGTGTTTCCCAGCAGAACTACTGCAATACTCTCATGAAAGGTGGAGCTATTGCGAAAATGAAAATTTAATACAAGATTCAGCATACTGACATAATAAGTTTTCTAAATATAATCAATTAAAAATTCAGTACGGTTTCTGAAAAAATCTTCACTTTCCCTCTTAGTTCTCTTTTCATGCAGGAGTTGGGTGCCAGATAGTCAGTGACACTTAGGGCAGAGACACACTAAGCGTTTTGGGCAATTTATCTAAACAATCTATCAATTTATCTTTAGTATCTAAATCGGCAGTTGGATGGCACTCAGAGCGATTCGTTTTCTCGAAGTCGCCTCACGAGGACACTTCCGGAAATTAAAATGCTCAGAGTACCGTCCCGCCGATGATTTAGAAGGCTTTTCTTCACCCAAAGAAGAGGGGATTAGTTGCCGGGCGACTAAATCTCCCCAAAACGCTTTCTGTGTCTCTGACCTTAGATCCAATATATCTTATAGTGGGGCTCCTTTTGCCTAGAAGTATTAGAGCTCATTCCATTAAAATTACCAGACATTATGTCTCTACATTCAAAGCTAAATGTAGTTATTTTGTTTTGTATTGGAACCTGTTATTTGAGTGAGCTCGAATGAATCTACAAGGAAAAGAAGCCCCCCATAAGATGTATTGGATAGAACGGTCAATGAATATCTGACACCCAACTGCTGCATGAAGAGAGAATGAAGAGAAACAGATGCTGAGAGAGGGATAGTGAACATAAACTTGATTATTTCAGAAACAGTGCAGAATGGTGAAACTTGTATTACATTTTCATATTCGCGATAGTTCCTCTAACATTTGTAACTATAATAGTATGAGTTGCTGCCACAGCATTAAAGTGGCAGCCACTAATGTATTACACTGTAATCACTTTTCCAGCAGTGATCCCCGACCAGTGGCTTGTGATCATCGTGCTGCTTGCAAACGCTTCCAATGTGTTTCCCAATGGTCTAAAAGACCTGGTCCTCATTTTGAAACACAAAAATAGGCTGCTGCAGTATGGCAGACAACGTGGGGCTGAGAAATAGCCAATTGTAGCTCCTAGCTACCCAAGCCTTTCTTCATCTGAATAAGATCACAACAGGTTATAGACTAGGCTTGCTAAGTTTCTACTGGGAAACACACTGGGAAAAAAAAGACTAGTTTATGCATTGTATGTTTTTTTAATACATAAAAAACAAAAAAAAAAGCAATTATTTGTGTCGTACTGCTTGAAAACGATACATTAATGAGAACCATCCCCTTAAACATTATCTGCTATAGATATAAGAAACCACCCAACAGTAATTAACTATTAAACAGATATGCCTTCCCCATATAACAAGTATAGTGCTTACATTTGTAGCTACTTCTTAGTTTGCTCCCCCCCCCCCAAAAAAAAAAAAACTTCTATTGTCCAGGCCACAGCCTTGTAGTATAAAACTAGGTGAAAAAAAGCAACGGCCAATGAAATCAGAGCATGTACTTTGCAGAAAAAAAGAAGCAGGTACAACACCAATATGTTGTTTGTTCTGCAATCATTCCAGTGAGTGTCAGTTACAGATAGCCCTTTCTTAGTAAAGACACAGACAAACACGGAAAAGCCATTTCTTTGTATTGCCCTAACAGCACCTGCAAAAATGAAGATGATGCACGAGAGAGGCGGGAAAAAAAAGGCATATGAGGAAATGAATACAAATCATCTGCTTACAGAATCATGTGCTTTTGCATACGCTACGATTCAAATATCATTTTTCAGATAGTCTGTAAGGTTAGATTTAGCCGTTTAGGAATAAACGATAGAAATCAAAGTATTGTTTAACCTGCGGAAGTAAAGAAAGTGACAGCAGTACATTCAGTTTCATAATCCGTGACAGTACGGCATATGTCCACAGTTACTTCACAATGACTCGTCACACCCATGGTATATACTTTCAAGGCCAAAATGGCATACACAGACTACTTAGCAAAGCCTTTGATTAAAAAAAAAAAAGCAACTCATTTTTTTTTTTTAAACGGATCTGTTATTTCAAAAAAATATTTTCTTCTCTTACACTTCTCTATTTTTTCCTCAACCTTGAAATTGATAATCAGGCAGACACATCTGCAACTTAAAATGTTAAATTTGTTAATTAAAAAAAAAAAAAAAAAGAAAAATCTAAATTATATATTTTATATATAATTTTTTTTTTTTTATAAACATGACTGGAACTGTCCACTGTCCACCAAAAAGCCCATTATAATTTTTTTTTTGGAATTCCATTATGACTACTTTGTCAGCTGCTGAATGACAGTCGAATCCAGTCTATCCAATGCTGCTACGTCCATGTTTAAAGATTTAAAATTTCACTTTGGTGATCTTGGTGGCACATATTGCTCCTTGCCATTACGTCTCATAACTCCCTGAGGTGAAGATCTACGCCCAAACTGCCGCCTCTGTTCCCTAATCTTTCCTGCTGCTGCTCTGGGTGTCCCATTACTGCGGTGTCCTGGGGAATCTTTAGCTTTATCAAGTTTTTTGTGAGATTTTTCAAGACTCTTCTCAGGAATACAGTTCTCTTCATTTTTGCCAGGGGATTCAATGTTTGTACGCAGCTCTTGAAGAGGCTGGACAGGAGATGGAGATTGTTCTTTAGGAGGTCTCTGACAAACTTCCGCGTAACTTAATTTCCGAGGCTCCTACACAAATAAAACGAGGCATAAAACATTACCATCATCTAAAGTAGAATTTTTAAAAAAAAATGCCATCAGTGAAGGAGATATCTAATACAACCTTAGTTGTTTGTGTAAGGACCCCCCTTAAACACTGCCATTGCATCCTAAGCTTATATGTTGCTTTAGGGCAGTGATCCCCAACCAGTAGCTTGTGAGCAACATGTTGATCTCCAACCCATTAGATGTTGCTCCCAGTGGCAGGTGCTTTTGAATTCCAGGCTTGGAGGCAAATCTTGGTTGTATCAAATCTAGATATCCTGACAAACAGAGCCTCAGTGTAGGATGACAATCCACATAAGGACTACAAAATGGCCAATCACAGCACTTATTCGGCACTCCAAGAACATATTTCATGATAGTATTGCTCCCCAACTCCACTTCTGAATGTTGCCAACGTGTTCAAGGAAATTCTGAAAGATACTTGGTAGTTTGATATATAACAGGAATATTTCCATGGCAGGCAAGAAATTATTTAAAGGGGTTGTTCACCTTCAAACAACTAGTTGTTTTCAGATAGATCACCAGAAATAACGACTTTTTCCAATTAATGTCTATTTTCTATATCTTTGTCCCTGCTGAGCAGAATCTCTGGGTTTCATTACAGGCAGCTGTTAGAATTGATACAATAGTTGCGAATACTCCAGAGATGTTGCTGTAAAATGTATCAATTAAATGTTGCTAAATTGTTTCAGTTTAGAGCCTGCGCCTGAATTACTGAGCTACCAGACTCAAACACCAGAGACACCAACATTCAACTTTAAACTTAGATTTTGGAAAAACAGTAAAAGATAAATAATGGAAAGTAATTGAAAAAAGTCTATTTCCGGGGACCAATTTGAAAACAACTGAACAGAAAAAAGTGTTTGGAAGGTGAGCAACCCCTTTAACAAATAAACATGTCAATCTGAATTGTGCCGATTCTCAGGGGAGGTATTTTTGCACCTAGGGGGTTGAATTCTCCTTTAAGCTGAAAACAGGAAGTCGGATACAGAAGCCCATATGTACACAATAGAAGGAAAGAAATGTGGTGCTGCTTTTTTCAGAGGACTCAGAGCAGCATTACTTTAAGGGTTTACTGGTGTATTTATATAGACTTTCTGATAAAGCTTACTTTCCTTCTCCTTTAACACTGAATAGTGTGAACACATATGTAGCTTCCTGTTAAACGCAACCACTTTCTTACCTGTGTATTTAATGTAGTTGACACACTTGCAGCTGAAGTGGCTTTAGGCTGCTTTCCAGAGGGAGAAGTGCATACAGGTACTGCTACAGATGTCTGGATTGCAACATCTTTATGGCAGGTTATTTCTATTTTTTTCTCTTGAAGAACTGTATTACTAAAAATAAAGTGTATTCCGGTTTAAAAAAAAACCAAGAGTATGTGGCAACTTATTGTCAAGGTAGGAAGCCTAAAAAATACATTGTTGCTGGTGGTTTGATTTTGTAACAAATATTAAAGGTAAAGGATATATCTTATCCATTTTATAAATGCAGTCCCTGGGTTACATACGAGATAGGGTCTGTAAGTTTTTTCTTAAAGGGCAAGTAAAGCCTAAAATAGAATAAGGCTAGAAATGCTGCATTTTGTATACTAAACATAAACATGAACTTACTGCACCACAAGCCTAATCAAACAAATGATTTATGCTTTCAAAGTTGGCCACAGGGGGCTGTCATCTTGTAACTTTGTTATACATCTTTGCAAGACTAGACTACATACACATGTTCAGTGTGGTCTGGGCTTCTTAGGGTACACATTTTATAATTAAAGTATATTGGAGATAGATTTCTTTTTCATTAAAGAAAGTAAAAACTGCATTTTATTTCTTTTCCTTGCCCTTTAAGTTGAATTTGTATGCAAGTTGAAACATATACATTTAGTTATTAAAGCAACAAGATGGATGTCTGTCGAAACATAGTATTACTGTTTACCTTTCTGTGACCTGAAGTAGACAACACACACAAGTGGGGTTTTAGGAAGGTGGTTTATTAAAGCTAAATGCTAATGAAGGCCAAGCAAACCATAGTACATTACTGTAATAGCCTCTGTCTGTAAGTTTCAGTCCCTGTATTCTCTCAAACAGTTATTGTGGAAAGTATTGCTGCTGCTATAACATATATATGTATGATTAATACTAGTGGGCTCATAGGGTGCAAGAAGTTGTGCTGTGAACAATAAACATACACAGAAGAGACTGAAACCATGTTTTGCCATAAATTTACCAATCCAGTAATTCACCATACTGACACATTAGTATACATATAGTGCACATTTTATCTACAGGCTGGAAACCTCTAACTAGTTGCATTTTTTTTTGAGTAACAGGTTTTCTGTTTAAATTTTCTTCTGTGGCTTATTTTTAGAGTAGAGAGCTCACAGATGTTCAAAGGTACAAGACCAGCATGCAAAGAGCAGGTTGAGAGGAGCTACAACCACATGAATGCAAAGCATTGCAAGACTAAGATAAAGTCTAAAAGTGCAGGTATGGAATCGGTTATCAGGAAACCCATTATCCAGAAAGATCCAAATTACGGAAGGGCCATCTCCTATGGTCTCCATTTGATCCAAATAATCCAAAATTTTAAAAATGATTTCCTTTTTCTCTGTAATAATAAAATAGTACCTTGTACTTGATCTAAACTAAGATATCATTTAACCTTACTGGAAGCAAAACCAGTCTATTGGGTTTATTTCATGTTTACATGGTTTTCTAGTTGACTTAAGGTATGAAGATCCAAATTACGGAAATCCGGAAAGCCCCCGGGACACAAGCATTCTGGATAACAGGTCCCATACCTGTACTACTTGTTTGGCCAAATCTGCCTGTGTCTGTGCGCAGAGGAGCAGCACAAGGAACCAGACTTAAACCCTCAGATCTCATAATCTTGCAGTCATTGGATGGACATTACAATCATAGTCTAAGCAGGAAAAAAAAAAGGATCTAGGAGGGACAGACTGAGGATGAGATGGAGAAAGAGAGAAGTGGAAACTTCAGAAAAGGTACAGCAAGGCAGAAAAAGAGAGAGATTGAAGAGAAAGGATGTCAAACTTATGAACGCAAGTCCTTTTCCTCTAAGCGCGATACTTGATCATCACTGGGCAATATTAAGGCGAAGATTTATCATAATGTGAGTTTAGAGCTCATTAAATAAGAATCTCCCACGTTCTATTCCTTCCTATGGGATTTTTTGAATTGTATATCAATGGGTTAAAGTTCCAGTTGATAAATACGCTTCTAAAAATCACCAAGGAATGAATGGAACTTTGGCGAGTTTTTATTTACTAAGCTCTAAACTCACATTTTGATAAACATGACCCTAAGGGAAGAGCTGCTGAGCCTTTTGGATTATTAGTTGGAGAATTGGTATTGCTACATTTACAAAGTTATTGCATATACATTGCTTCTGCCAAGCCAATGCTTGTAGCAAAATATGTAGTCAAAGAATTCAGCAGTCCACAAAGTCTTGTGATGAGCCGCTTCATATCTCAAAGCCTAACAAAGGCTGCTGATTGAAGGGGTTTGCATATACAGGCCTCAATGTCCCTGCAATGCCAGGGCCTATTTTAACTCCCAGTCCGAGCCTGTAACCGTTTACAGGAGGAGGGGGGAATTCAGTTAAAGCCAACCAATTTTCCATAAGTACTTTAATAAAACAACAAACATAGAAATATGTTGTATATTATATAATATGTAAGTGTATACCAGTATATAGTGCCTTAAAGTTAATGCGATTAATACTACTATAAAGCAGCATTTGAGTTTTCTTAACATACGATATAGCATCTCAACAACAATTGATTTCCTATTTCAAAAATCAAATGAACATACTGCAATTTAAAAATGTCTCTAGGTTGCTTACCTAGGTTGTGGTGGTGGTGGTGGTGGCAGCATTAATTCATCTGCTGAAGAGTGTGTTGAGTGGGGTATAGGCTGGGGGATGGTTTTTGCGGGTTCTTCCTGAGTATTTGTTGACAAGTGTACAGGAGGTTCTTTATGCTCCTGGTGGGAAAAAAGTACACATTTAATTTGTTCTACACCACAAATAATGGAAAACAATAAGCAGTACTAAGAATGAATTAGCATATAAAATTTTTCCCCTATCAAGATTTGATTAAATGTAACTTGTAACTAAGCAAGATTTTAAAAATATTGGTCAAAAATGTAACCATAAGAGCTATAATACCTACCTTTTCCTTGCAAATTCCTTTCACAACATCAGCCATCCTACTTTCAAGTACAGGTTCTCCTGGACTGCTTACTAAGCTTCCAGGCAAAGGGGGGAAATTAGATGCCAGCAAATCAAACTTTGGTGTCTGTGCAACCTCTTCCACTGATGGGCGCTACATAAATATTTTAAAATACATAAATTAAGGGTATATCTATGAAAAAAGATACTAAATAATAAAAAGAGTTTATATATTATTATAACATGTCACATATTCAAACGGAATATTATGCCAAAGGAAACCGTGCCAAATTTAAATAGGCACCAAAAACCCAGTTGGAGTTCCACGACCTGTAAACACACCAACATTTCCTAAATACCCCTTAAAGGAGAACTAAAGCTTAACTAAAGTAGTATCTAGAAATGTTATACATTACTTCTAAGTTTCTGTACCAGCCCAAGATGCACCTCCAAAGATGCCCCAGTAGCTCCCCATCTTTTCTGCTCATTCACTGCACATTCTCTGTGCTGCTGTCACTTACTGAGCTTAGGGACAATATACTCACATAGGTTGGGGCAATAAGTTCAGTATATAAAAGATGACATTTTTAGAAATTCATTTTTAGGGTTTAGTTCTCCTTTAAATCCCTAGCTCATGGACCTCTAGGTTGGACTGGCTTGTCAGGAAGCATCCCAGTGGGCCGTGACTTTCGGGCACATGCGCAGTAGGAGGCATTGGCCGGTACGGAGCTACTGCGCATGTGCCCAAAAGTCATGAAGTTTCCGATTTCTTGTTCCAGAAACGTCATGACTTTCAGCACATGCGTAGTAGATCCGTACTGGCAAATGCCTTCTACTGCGTATGCACCAGAAAATGCTGATGAATCCAGGAAGAAGAGCGCTCGGGAGAAGATGGCTGACGTGAACTCTGCTGGAGAGGACCTGGAAGGAGGGGTAAGTAACAAGTTAGGGGAGCTGATGGGCCCTTAAGTCGGAGAGATGATGGGCCCTTAAGTCGGGGAGCTGATGGGCCCTTAAGTCGGGGAGCTGATGGGCCCTTAAGTCGGGGAGCTGATGGGCCCTTAAGTCGGGGAGATGATGGGCCCTTAAGTCGGGGAGATGATGGGCCCTTAAGTCGGGGAGATGATGGGCCCTAAGTAACAAATTCCAACTCTGACGGAACTCCTCAGTGACTTATAATTGCCTTTTATATTACAACAGGGTATAATATACTATAACTGCAGTAGACTAGGCTACTTTGAATATCATGTTCCACATTAGGGGAATATTCTATTTGAAGACAAAGAAAAGCCCTCAGATCTCATAATCTTGCGATCATTGGACAGACAATGCAAGCAAAGCCTGAACAGAGAAGTCAAAGAGAAAAATGAAAACAGATAGAAAGAGACCTACTGTAAAAAGAAATGTGTATGAGTTAGAAGGAAGAGAATGAGATGGTCAGACTAATGTTTGCATGTCCTTTTCCCTCTAAGCGCGATACTTGATCATCACTGGGCAAGAATTAGTTGTCTTATTACAAATAATTATATATCCTGGGGTCAAATTATATGATGACATAATGATATGTATGTTTGATGTATACACATCTTTTGTACAATGATGCACATTAGAAGCACTCTATTATTAAGGCTGACTGTCCTGGAAGCTTCTTCCCAGAGCCTGAGAGGAGCAGGAAAAAAATAATAGCACTGTTTTCCACAATCGATTTCTGCATTCTCGATTAAACCACACCTCTGGGTAGTAATAATTTCCTTTAAAACAGTGATTTTTGCCTTTTGTAAACAAAGAATGATTTAAAAAATCAGAAAGAAACTCACAGAAATACGATCATCGTCTTTTCGCCTTCTGCCTCTAAATGTATTTCTTCTGAAAGACAAAGAATCCATTTACATTGGGTGATTGTTTAAAAGGCTTCAGAAATATATAAAACTCTGGCAAGAAGTCACCATATTAGGTAAAGTGCCATACCCCTGCTGGTTGTAGAGCTCAGTGTTTGAGCAGGTAGAACATGTTCTCTCACTGCAACATGTTTTCTCATTAGCTGAACTGATTTTAGATTAAAAACTAGATACGAACCTGCCCCGGACAGCTGCTTCTGTACCATTCTGTTCAATATGTAGAGATAGTGTGTCCTTAGATGAAAAACTGTGAATATGTTGGGTTCCCAATGAAGTGCTGGGCTTCTCAGAAGTATATGACCTTGAGTTTGTTCTACTTATAGACACATCCACTAGTGATACAGATGTTGTGCCAACATCTGGACATTCAGTAGGGTTTGCAGATGTTCTAAACGGAGGCTTCACACTGCACAGAAGAAGCACATTAAAAAGATGGTACAATAAAAGAATAAACCTCTACAGACTCAACCAACATTTTTACAAGTGCTGGGCAACATTATGCTTTGCATTACCTTCCCTTTATCAGTAGGTACTTCAAAAATTGTGACATGGGAAGGTGCTTCAAGTTGCAGCATCAAATGTGTTAAAGGAACAGTAAGAAATTAAAGTGTTTTAAATGAATGAATGAAAATATCACATTGCTCTGCACTGGTAAAACTGATCTGTTTGCTTCAGAAACACCACTATAGTTCACATAAAGATGTGTAGTAATGGTAGAAATTGAAAAAAGGCTGTATGGCACAGGTTAAATCATGGATAACAGATAATGCCATTATGTTCTACAGAGCTCATCTGCGGTGTAAACGGAGCAATTTCTCCTTTGAATGGCTGCCCCCCCCCCTTGCTACACACCAGCTCATTTATATAAACAATAGTAGTCTTTCCAAAGCATACACAGCTGTTTTACCAGTGCAGGACAACACTGCATTATATTTGTATTACTTTAAAACACTACTGTTCATTTAAAAGGAAGTTGAAAATGAAAACAAAAATTCAGTAGACAAATGAGTTTACATCTACAGTGGTGTGAAAAACTATTTGCCCCCTTCCTGATTTCTTATTCTTTTGCAGGTTTGTCACACAAAATGTTTTTGATCATCAAACACATTTAACTATTAGTCAAAGATAACACAAGTAAACACAAAATGCAGTTTTTAAATGAGGGTTTTTATTATTTAGGGAGAAACAAAATCCAAACCTGTGTGAAAAAGTAATTGCCCCCTGAACCTAATAACTTGTTGGGCCACCCTTAGCAGCAATAACTGCAATCAAGCGTTTGCGATAACTTGCAACGAGTCTTTTACAGCGCTCTGGAGGAATTTTGGCCCACTCATCTTTGCAGAATTGTTGTAATTCAGCTTTATTTGAGGGTTTTCTAGCATGAACCGCCTTTTTAAGGTCATGCCACAACATCTCAATAGGATTTAGGTCAGGACTTTGACTAGGCCACTCCAAAGTCTTCATTTTGTTTTTCTTCAGCCATTCAGAGGTGGATTTGCTGGTGTGTTTTGGGTCATTGTCCTGCTGCAGCACCCAAGATCGCTTCAGCTTGAGTTGACGAACAGATGGCTGGACATTCTCCTTCAGGATTTTTTGGTAGACAGTAGAATTCATGGTTCCATCTATCACAGCAAGCCTTCCAGGTCCTGAAGCAGCAAAACAACCCCAGACCATCACACTACCACCACCATATTTTACTGTTGGTATGATGTTCTTTTTCTGAAATGCTGTGTTACTTTTACGCCAGATGTAACGGGACGCGCACCTTCCAAAAAGTTCAACTTTTGTCTCGTCGGTCCACAAGGTATTTTCCCAAAAGTCTTGGCAATCATTGAGATGTTTTTTTAGCAAAATTGAGACGAGCCTTAATGTTCTTTTTGCTTAAAAGTGGTTTGTGCCTTGGAAATCTGCCATGCAGGTCGTTTTTGCCCAGTCTCTTTCTTATGGTGGAGTCGTGAACACTGACCTTAACTGAGGCAAGTGAGGCCTGCAGTTCTTTAGATGTTGTCCTGGGGTCTTTTGTGGCCTCTCGGATGAGTTGTCTCTGCGCTCTAGGGGTAATTTTGGTCGGCCGGCCACTCCTGGGAAGGTTCACCACTGTTCCATGTTTTTGCCATTTGTGGATAATGGCTCTCACTGTGGTTCGCTGGAGTCCCAAAGCTTTAGAAATGGCTTTATAACCTTTACCAGACGGATAGATCTCAATTACTTTTGTTCTTAGTTATTTTTAACAAGGGGGGCAATCACTTTTTCACACAGGCCCATGTAGATTTGGAGTTTTTTTTCTCCCTTAATAACGTAAACCTTCATTTAAAAACTGCATTTTGTGTTCAATTATGTTATCTTTGACTAATAGTTAACGGTTTTTGATGAGCAGAAACATTTAAGTGTGACAAACATGCAAAAGAATAAGAAATCAGGAAGGGGGCAAATAGTTTTTCACACCACTGTATCATAGATGCTGATGCCATGCATTTGGTTAATTCAGAATGCATTGGTTTATATGCTGCCATGTAATGTGATATTAAATTACCATTTGGACTGCTCATGCTAATTCTTGTATGTTTACTGCATTTTGGGATTCGGTCCTTAGCTCAGTTAATTAACAGTAGATCAGGGTATGCATTGTGAATCAGCAAGAGAATGGGTGCTATTGAAGCCATCTACTCTTGGGAAGGATCTGCAAGTTGACTGCAAGATGAAGAAAACTCAGTAGGATCTGAATTTCAGTGTACACCTCCACCACAGGTGTAGTAATGCAACCACATTTGCTAAGTTAGCCACAGAGAGGAAGCCAATTGTTCCAACTGCACATGCACCGATAGGCCTCTCACTTCCTGAAGATTTCCCAAGAGAAGAAGATGGTGCCAGTGAACTCTGATGCCTGAATCTACAGTGAGTAAAACATTAGGGGAAATTGCTCTGGGTAGCAGCTAGGCTGGGGGGGGGGGGG
>CM044434.1:132481950-132492338 GCA_024363595.1 Xenopus borealis
ATATAAACTATCTGTTGCTCAAAAATTCATTTTCGGGGTATAGTTTTCCTTTAAAGGAATGACAATATAATGTACTATAGCCGTTCACTGGTAAAACTTGTGTGTTTGCTTCAAAAACACAACTATACTATAAACAAGCTGATGTGTAGACATGGGGGAAGCCAATAAAGTGCAGGATACACACAGCAGATATCATATACGTTTTGAAGAAATCCATTGTATTCTGTATGCCTTTTTCAGCATCTATAGTAGATTATCTGGAAAAAAAACCCAGAAATTGTACCAGTGCAACACGACAACAGTACATTAGATTTTCATTAAAAAAGTTTCTTTTTTTGGTGTTACTGTTCCTTTAATAAAAACTTTTGTAATGGATACCACATACCACCTCATTGGCTTTTTCGCGGAGGCTTAATAGCTAATTCTACGGTATCTGCAAGACAACTTGTTTGGTTGAGCATTTCTGAGTGGAAACCCAATTTACATGGCTTGCTATAAAACTGCAAGACAATAATAAAGTGAAGCAAACAGAGGTACTCTAACTCACCGGTTTCTATGGAACGGCCGACCTGCACTCAAAGAAGCCGAAGTTGGTTTGTAAGTTCCTGATGAATTAAAACCATTCACAAACCCCCCATTTTGGAATGGAGCCTGCAACAGGAATTATTACAATAACACCAAATAGAAAAAGAAAAGAACAGAGAACAAAAATTAGCCAATTATTAAAATGAAAATTATGTATATTACGATAGGTATTTAGAGCCAATGTATAGTATGCCCTGTTACAAAACAAAAACATCAGTTTAAATGTAGATAAATGCTACGCATTTAATACAAAAGCTCCCTAACAGAACTCTCAGTTTCAACCATATTTGCGGCTTAAGAGATAGCACAGAGACAGAGAACTATACAGTGCAACCTCAATTTTACATCCCTTGATTTTAAGGTTTCCCTCATTTTACATTGTTATTTTGTGGTCCCGTATATATATTATGCATAATAAATTTCCCTGATTTTACATTTGCCTAGATTTTACACCTTTTTTTCTGGTCCCCTAAAAACAGAAAATGGGGGCTCTACTGTATATGTTTTCAGTTAGATATTTTCTGATTTGAAAAAGAAAAAAACTGGTCAGTCTGAAACATAAGTTATATCTTGTAATGAATAGCAGGCAGTCACGGATACAATAAATGGCTTACCAGTGGTGTTTCAAAGTAAGGTGCTGGATTTGGAGACCATGTCTGAGGCACAATGTTATAGATGGAGTACTGTTGATGAGCATTATATGCAGGTTGCATAAATAAAGGTGAGGCAAACTGTGCTTGGGTTTGAACTGGCTGTGTGTAAACACTAGAATCCACCGTGCGATATCCATTCTTGGCAAAGAAAGTATTGATGGCTTTTATCCTAGCCTTTTGGGAAAAATTATGTAAGTATCAATTCAGTAGGCAATTAAATGATTAAAAGTCAATGGCAACTACTACTATTGCGCAGTTATGTTAAAAACCATAATGTTCTGTATGTATTGACTACACTATCCTTTCCATTATTAAGTCACCTCAACAAATACCACTTTCTCTGTATCCTTCTAAATCACTCAAAACGGTTTCACCATCAATTAGATCTAGGGATGCACCAAATCCAGGATTCAGTTCAGGATTTAACCAGGATTCAGCCTTTTTCAGCAGGATTCTGATTCAGCCTAATCCTTCTGCCTGATTGAACCTAACCAAAATTTGCATATGCAAATTAGGGGCAGGGAGGGAAATCACGTGACTGTCACAAAACAAGGACGTAGAGGTTTTCCCCTTCTCAACCCTTCCGCAAAGGATTCCGGGGTTCGGCCGAATCCAAAATAGTGGATTTGGGGCATCCCTACTTAGATCCCTTAAGGTACATTCACATACTGCTGAAAGTCATGGGACAGCACTGTAAGCACATGCACTAAATTTGGTGCACTATGGTATTCTTACCATTATTGGCTTGTCCTGAAAAGTTTTCACTTCTTCTCTTAGATATCTGAATGCCTTTAAGAGGAAACAAGAATTGCAAATTAGAGATGACAGTGTCCAGAAACAGCTTCCTGACTGAGGATTACGTTTTTTGCACTTCATTTTGCAGCTTATGATTGCATGGTATTTTTCCGAGGGGTTGTGTGTTAATCATTTTGGGATTAATTTTACTGACCTCACAGTGTAGGACTGCCAGGAAAATCTGCTCAGCAGAAGCAGTACTTTAAACTACAGGCCATCCCCAACAAAAAGACAATTATTTAATTTAACATGCAATAACATGTGGACAGGGGCATTTTGATTGCAGCTGAAGGGCCTTTATACAAATATTTGCTGCAGCTGACTACCCTGCACTTCCAGAATGACTGGACAGTGCAGTGTCAGGCGATGAAACCTCCCCACCCTGCACTTGTCCTGTCATTCCGGAAGTGCAGGGTAGTCAGTTGAAGCAATGTTAGCATAACTGTGCAGAACCAAACAAAAGCAGTTGTTTTTGCCATCAGTGAGCAAAACTTAGTATTACAGATAGGAAATAAACCTATATTACTAGATATACTAGATTTACACAGTATGTCTTTTTCCTTCATGTTGTTGTAGTAACTGGAATTTGATATGTCTACCAATAAATTTTCTATATGAAAATCCTATTGTATAAGGCACATAAATGCTCACCTGCTGTGCATCAGTATCTGACTGGAATGTAACATACCAGTTGTTATTGTGAGCAAACTCACAACTTATTACTTTGGGGCAGTTTTCATTATCAAATAGTGCTTTAACCTCCTAAAAACACAACAAAAAGTTACAAGTTAAAATACAAAATTACGTTAGAGTGTACTATAGATTAATTTAGTAATTTAGTAAGTGTAATACGGTCAGAACCAGAAACTCAAATTATAAAGCGATGGATTTAGAAGACAAACCTTTTTTTTTTGTGACCAGTTAGTTTTATATATCTATGTTTTTAAGCCAGAACCTACAAGTAATCCAGTTTGAATGGGAAGCTGCTACCAGTCATGTAAGATCAGTGTTTATTTGATAGGGGTGGGCAGCTTACATGACAGAAGAGCAGGACGGCTTACTAAGGGTTATGATACTTCAACCATATAACCTTTTTCGAGTGCTATTCAATTTCTCGAATTTTTAATACGATTGAACAGCATTTCTCAATTATGAAATTTCATTCGATCGTTCTAAAAATTCGTACGATACGAACGATCGAGGCGTTCGATCGTACGTATGCTATTTGACCAGGTAATAGAAAAAACAGCCTATGGTGGGGGGTTTCCATAGGCTTCTATTACTATTCGGTAAATTCAATCTGGCGAAGTAGGCAGTCGAATAAAATTTTAAAGTGGTAGTACTTCGATCATCTAATGATCGAATATTCGATCTATCCGATATGATTGAATTTTGCATATTCGATGATCGAAGTGGCCAAATTTGCTTATTCGAATATTCACTAGAATCGTACGATCGTAATTCGATCGAACTTCGAATATTCACGTGAATTTAGTAAATGGGCCCCATTTCAGCCTGTCAGCCATTAAATTGGAATTTCCCGGGGAAGGGGGTTAATTTTACCTAGGAAAATGATATATCATTTTTTTTCAGGATAATCTGTAACAAAATAGAAGGGTCTAAATACAAAAATGCTATTTTGCATAATATAGGGATTTGTATCAGAAATATGTTTCATTAATTGCTGAGAGGCTTTACTTTTCCTTTAGATAATATATTCACTCAAATAGCTAATATTGCCTCATTCATTAAGAATAGTCACTAGTAAAATAATGCAAGCGAGTTAAAAACTCTTTACACCAGTATTTTACTTGTTTTATTATGGGGAAGAGGCACCAAGCTTTACTCCATTTTAAAAATGTCATTTAAAATGTCCTTCAAATTCGTAAAAGTGTCTGTAAACTGTCTTTCACAAAAAATTAATTGTGGCAGATGAGTCAGAATTCTGCGTGAATATGGAGAAAGAATTTAACTCCAGTTTACCACCACTTTTACTCAAGAAATGGGCTCTTTTGTGAATTCCCCTCTATGTCAGCAGAGGGACACCTAAGAAAGTTAAGTTGTTTTCCCTGATTGCACTGCACAACACGCCAACCTCCAGACTTTGGTTTTCCTTGTCCTGTATTAATAAATGGCAGTTTTAACAAATTGAGACCACACAGGGATGTCCAACCTGCAGCCTAGGGCCACATGCGGCCCAGGATGGATATGAATGCAACCCAGCCTGAAACCCTTGGTACCCGAGGAAACATCATGTCGCAAAGGATATAGGAGTAGGCAGGAGGGGGGACTCTGCCCATTGCCCAGTTAGTAGTAATAATAATATAATAAGTATATTTAAATAGATGGCCCAGGGAAGCCAAAAGGTTGGACACCCCTGACATAAATAGTGATTGTTCAGAACATCCTGTATTTCGTTTAAAGTCTTGAGGCTTCTCAAAGGCACTATAATGGTATAATGAATATACTCAATAGTACTAGTCGACAAATACCTCCACAGGAGTAGTTTCTGGGATCTCTCGAAGAATAATAATACATCGCTTGTGATTTGGTCTCACTTTCTCTCCTTTTTCATCAACTTGCACCACAGGCGTTGCTAAAATAAAATAGTTTAGTGTTATTTTAGCAAACTATTTAAAGTGTACAACATTAATAACACAGGAGAGAGCTTTGCATTATTGGAAACCTCGAGTAGTGTAAATAGATTTAAAGGGAGTATTTCTATTAGTAGGAAGTACTATGGGCCAAAAAAGAATGAAGATGAGTAAAAATATGCTCACATTCCTGCCTATAAACATGGCTATGTGTTAAAATTCAGCACAAGGAATTTGCATTGCCACAAAACCTAATACTCAGGTTAAATGGTTCCTGCTGGTATGTACATGGCCAGATCGGCACATAAGTGCAGAAGATATTCAGAATTAAGTAGTGCATTCAGCAGGCATTCCATCTCAAGAAGGCAGTAGCCAGTGGTTCCCAAACTGTGTACTTGCTCAGCCTCAGTCAGTTGGGGGGGTTACTTAGAATTACAGTAGAACAACGATTACAATATTGTTTTTATAGATTTGTAACCTAACCAAAATAGATGGACTTTACAAATTTTATCCTGCAAAAAGGAGATTTTGTGTATTCACCGTTAAATCTCTTTCTTCAGTCGCTGGGGGGACACAGGGACAATGGGGTATAGCTGGTATCACTAGGGGGCAGGACACAACCTTAAGAAAGAAACCGACTCCTCCTCCACTGGCTATACCACTAGCAGGCGGAGCTTAGGTCAGTTTGTACCAAAGTCATCAGAAGAACGAGTAACTTAACCAAACTTTAGAACTGTAACTTTAACAGTATCATGTCTGACAGAGTGATGGCCTCAATCCAGGGTGGGAAGCCCTGTGTCCCCCAAGAGAAAAAGAGATTTAACGGTGAGTACACAAAATCTCCTTTTCTCCAATTCATTTTGGGGGACACAGGGACAATGGGGACGTACCAAAGCTGTCCCCTAAGGCACAGGTGGGAAGCGGCCTATGTTGAGGTAACCACCGCGGCCTGAAGCACCTTCCTGCCAAAGCGGGTGTCAGAGGCCACAAAGGTATCTAAGTGGTAGGATTTGGATAAGGAGCGAACAGAGGTCCACGTTGCAGCTTTGCACAGTTGTTCCACTGAGGCTTGCTTTCGGAACACCCAGGATGTACTTATCCCTCTGGTGGAGTGAGCCATGACCCTACTTGGAGATTCCTGGCCTTGTGCTGTATATGCTCATAGTATAGCTTGCTTAATCCAACAGGATATGGCCTCTTTGGTGGCTGTGGCTCCTTGGCGTGGCCCCGAAGGGAAAACTAGTAGGGAGTCCGATTTACGCATGTCTGGATCCTGTGAGAGCATTAAAGGTCTACTTGCACAGAGTCAGAGTGTGGAGAGCCTTTTCTTTTTGATTGGCTAGTGCAAGGCAAAAGGATGGCATGACTATTTCTTGGTTCAGATGAAAGTCCGAAACAACCTTGGGCAAAAAGGGATGGTGTGAAGAACAGCTCGGTCACAGTGAAAAATGAGGAAGGGCGGTTTGCTGGACAGAGCACGGAGTTCAGAGACACGTCTGGCTGATGAAATGGAGAAAGAGGAAAACAGTCTTCCAGGTGAGCCACTGTAGAGAGATTGATCCCAGGGGTTCAAAAGGCAGTCGTTTAAGTGCCTTGAGTACTGCTTAGGCCACTGCCGTGGAGTTGTCTCATTGCACTTTTACTGACTGTCCCTTCAGTTCCTGCTGCCAATGGATCAGGGCGAGTCGTATTGCTCGAATTTCGAGCAGATTGATTTGTAAAAAAACTGCTCCCCATCCAAATAGACTCACATCTGTAGTGAGGATGCTACAAAGGGGTTCCCCCAGGGTTCTACCCTGAGAGAGGTGAAGCGGATCTAGCCACCAGTGAAGGGAGAGCCTTGTTTGATGGGACAGCAGGATTTCCTGTAGTAAGGATCTCCGGTTCCATACATTGAGGATGTTCAGTTGGAGGTCTCTTGGAACGGAGCAAGGGGATCTGCCGCTATGGTAGGGACCATGACTCCCAACACCTTCATGCAGAATTTTACCCGTGTGTCGTGGTTTCTGAAACGCTTGGAGGTGGGTCGCTTTCTCTGGTGGGGGGGATATCCTGTGTGTTGAACCTTGTGACATGAAAAATCTCTGTGGTGGTATTGAGGCAAACTATGTGGTAGCCTCGAGTAAAGACTTTGTGGATCCAAGCATCTTGAATAATTGTAGTCCATGAGTCGGCAAAATGAAGCAATCTCCCTCCTATTGAGGTCGGATTGTACTTGGCGTCATGCTGTGGAAGATTTGTCGGTAGTCTTTCAGGTGAGCTTCCGATTCTGCCAGGAAGATCCGGTTTGCTGCCGAATCGCCCCCTGCCTGAGAAGGTCTGACGTGGAGGGGTTGAGCTCGTGGTTTTGGACTGAGAGCCACAAAAAAAAACTTCCTTTCCAAAAGGAGGGCCATGTTTTGGGTTGCGGTAGTAAGGTACTTTTGCCCCCAGTGGCTTGACTGATGATCTTGTCAAGGTCGGGCCCAAAAAGAAGTTTAAGGGGATAGAGGTCAGGGATTTCTTGGGAGGAAAGGTTGGCCGACCATAGTTTCATCCAGAGGGAGTGGCAGGCAGCCACTGCGAGTGCCGAAGCTCTGCTAACAACCTGTGTTGCATGCAGAGACGCTTCACAAATGTAGTCCTTAATTTGGGAAGCCCATTGAGAAAGTTCCTGGCGAGGTGCTCCTTCAGCAATAGCAGTGAGGAGAGAGTCAGACCAGGATTGCATTGCTCGGTTGACCCAGGCTGTGGCCAGAATGGGCCTGAGGGATGAGCCTAAAGCCGCAAACGTAATAGCGTAATAGTCCATCTAACTTCTTGTCCATATAGTCTTTGAACGAAGAAGCATCTGGGACTGGCAGGGCTGTGCTTTTGGATAGCCTGGATACAGGTGCGTCCACCGAGGGAGGGGATAACCATTTATCTATGTAACGGGTAGAGCTTCGAGAAACGACGGCTAGGCTGGAATCGTTTCTCTGGCTTGTCCCATTCCTGCTATATGATGTGATCTAGCTGGGAATGGAAAGGGAATACAGAAGCAGTTTTACTGTGCCTCTTAAAAAGCGCCTTGGAGGGCGCAGCCGAAGCCTGCGGCTCTTGTAGGTGCAGGGTTTCTAGTACAGAAGCAATCAGTGTATCTATTTCAGAGGAATGACCAAGTAATTCCTCTTCTTCATTCTCTGATTCAGAAGATAGTTCTCCCTCAGAGAGGGGTCGGTCAACCCTCGACTCCAGAAGGGGTGAAAATGAGCGTCTGGAGTCACTATCATAATTGTCCATAGAGTCTTTAGATGGAGATGGCGCTCTGCGCTTAGAGGGTTTGGGCTTAGGATTGTCCAAACGGGCTAGCAACTTTTCTAAGGCTGTGCTAATTTTGGTATTCCAGTAGCCAATTGGGATGCCCATTCAGGCATAGCCTGCCTTCTGTGAGGGGAAGACTCCCTACTGGAGACTGGATGGTCGTCCTGAGGGGCTTGGTTCACCAGAGGAGGAGACTCTGGAGGCTCTGAATCTGGCCTGAGCATCTTAGGCTTGCTGCATAGGGGATTATTGGGCCCTGCAGGCAAACGTTTGCGACATTTGGCACAAGCCAGGTATTTTATAGCAGTAGAAGGTGCTGCTCTGGGAAAAAGGCTGTCACTGGGCCCCTCAGACATGGTACCAATTTGGTGTGCCAATATAGGGAGGCCAATGCCACACTAACCTGTGTCACCAGGAAGGAGAGTGTGAGATTCTGGAAGTGCCCTGCACATTTACTCAGCCCTAGGAGTGAGGGGAGAGTCTGCTTTTTTGTAGCTCTGTCTGCCCTGTGTCCCTTGCATTTCAGCGCCGTGCAGAACAGTGAGACGCAGTTAAGATGGCCGCTGTTAGTCTCGCATGACTTGTGCATGCGTCAAAATGGTGGCCGCAAAGTTGCGCGCAAGAAATGATGTGCCCACGAAAATTGTATGGGAGAAAGTTCGCTTGCGTAAGTAAACGCGTGCTAATAGTGACGGTATTTCAGGACCATGAGGCAGACAGAAAAGGGCTATGCAACACTGAACGCTTAGAGCGTAGTATATAGAAATTCAGAGGGTGCCATTGGAGACAAGGCAGACCCGGTTACATCTCTCCCCCAAGGAGCACCTCTCATATGTCAGCAGATCCCACATTGTAGGGTGCTACAGAGTCTTTACACAGTGGTAAAAAGACAAACACAACCCCAAATTGCCAGCAAGGCTGAGCAGAGAATTGCTATAAGTCCTATCCTCCTGAGGACACAACAAAAACTGACCTAAGCTCCGCCTGCTGGGGGTATAGCCAGTGGAGGAGGAGTCAGTTTCTTTCTTAAGGTTGTGTCCTGCCTCCTAGTGATACCAGCTATACCCCATTGTCCCTGTGTCCCCAAAGATGACTTGGAGAAAGTATGTGTATTTGGTGATTTGAACAAACAATAACCACAGTTAATACATTTTTTTTGCATATAGCTCCATTACCTAGCAAATGCTTTTATTAGTCAACAACTTAGAAATATATTCAGACCTACTACTGTGGGGAAACAGCTCAATTCATGTTATTTAGTTAATGTTGCAGGTAGCCTAAAAAGCAGACGAAACCTGACCATTCAGCTTTCTCGGAATATTGCCAAGTCATGACTGCATAGTCAGGAACAGTTTGACAGGCTGATTGCCTGGGTAGTGTAGGTGCATTTAATTACACTGAGCTAATCTGGGACATCAGCAGTTGCATCCCCTGGGATCTTCAAAGAGCAGTTTATTGAGGATTCCCAGGGGCTGCACAATTTTAACTGTCATTGTTAAAATGATCTAGGTTTTACCTACATCTCAACACTTCAAGAATAAGGTCCATGTCAGTGGTCAGCTTCTTAATGCCTTCCATATTTGCAATTGTCCAAACAGGTACAAACTGATCACTATCCATTTGTGACATCAGATAAAGATCCTTTGAGAGATTCTCTCTGCAAAATAATTTCCAGAACATTAGCATATGATCGTTACAAATTAGCAGTTCAATGACATAATATATCCCCTTCAATCTATCCTGAAACTTTTCAAACTAACAACCTTTGATTTTGGATACCATTTCATATCTAATGGTCGTGTCATCGTACCTTGAGAAGCAAAATTCAAGTTGTTTCTTCAAACATTCTTTCAAATCTTCTGCACTTATAACTTGAGGAACTGGGGATGTGACATCACCTTAAGTGTGAGGAAAACAAAAGGCTTTTGAGAGGAAGCATTGAAATAAACAGTAACCAAATCACTGCATTCTAAAACATCAATGACAGTTGGATAGTTCCCTTTTAAATTAACTTTTCAGTGTGAAAATAAATACAGCTATGGGACCTATTATCAAGAATGCTTGAGACATTGGATAATGGATCATTCTGTAATTTGGATCTTCATACCTTAAGTCTACCAGAAAATCATGTAAACATTAAATAAACCCAATATGCTGTTTTTGCTTCCAATAAGAAATAATTATATTTTCGTTGGGATCAAGTACAAGCTACGGTTTTCTTATTACAGAGAAAAAGGGGATCATCTTTAAAAACTTGAATTATTAAATTGCAATGGAGGCTATGGCAGATTGCCTTTCTGTAACTCTGAATAGGTTTCTGGATAATGGATCCCATACCTGTACATAGGCTGTGTAAAATAAAAATGTTTTCAATATAGTTAGTTAGCCAAATATTGAATCCATAATAGTTGGAGTGAATAGATTTCCAACATATTCCTTTACATTCGTTTAACCTCTTGGGGGGGGGGGGGGGGGGGGG
>CM044434.1:132492557-132548301 GCA_024363595.1 Xenopus borealis
TGGGAGAATTTTGGGAGAGGGGTTTATTTTACCTAGGAAAATTATAAAAAAATTTTTTAGGATAACTTGGGCTTTCTAACTCTGCCTACATTTGTGTAATTGCACTTCTGACACAATATAAGGGTCTAAATACAATAAACACTATTCTGCATAATATAGGGATATGTATAAGAAATAGGTTTTATTATCTTAGGTCAACTGTCTAATTGCTGCTAAAACTAAAAAAAGATGCCTGGGAAACTTTACATTTCCTTTACATGATATTAACTCAAATTGCTAATATTACCTCATTCATTAAGATAAAACTAGTAAAATAACGCAAGCTGGAGGTAAAAACTTTACATATCAAACTGCATAAAATACAGTTTTTTACTTGTTTTGTTAATGAGGCTTTAACACGTATAAAGTTAGACACAAACTTGTGCCGTGACTATAAAATGCTAATCCATATTAATATGATAATTCCCCAATGGGGTACCTACAAGAGGTGTGAAATGAAGATTGGCTGAACCAAAGCAGAGCAAGTTATCTTAGAAATGATCTTACACACGAGGAAGAGTTCTACTGAGCTTTACTCCATTTTTAAAATGCTGGGGAAAATGTTGTTTAAAATGACATTTAAAATGTAGTTTTTGCGTCATTTTGAAAGACAAATTCATAAAATTGTCTGTTAACTGACTTTCTTTCACTAAAGTATGAAAAGTGTAAGGATCAAAAAGAAACTAACTGAGCAGTTATGTCCCATGGTGACCTTCAAGTCACTGGCTAAAGGTGGCAGATTAAAGCGGTCGACATTGTTCCTTTAGGCTGGGGACAGACAGGGAGATTCTGTCGCCTGCTATTATACGCCAGGCGACAGAATCTCCCCGAATCTCCCTGTCTGTCCCTAGCCTTAGAATGATTCGCCAGCTTATCTGGCCATGTGTGGGGGCTTCCAATGCATCTCTCTGATCAATATCAGGCCGAAAATCAGGCTGATATCCATCGGGTAGGCTTGATTTTTCCTGCCATCGAAGACCGGATCTTATCGTGTATGGCCACTTTAAGATTAGACAGCTGCAAGTGAGAAAGTATTTTTCTGGCACTTTGAAAACAAGGGAATCCCCTTGAACTACCCTGCAGCATCAGTGCTGAAATTATTTCCGGAGCTAGTGGAGTGTTATGAATATTCTAGACTGTGTTGCTCTATAATCCCAGTGTTACATAACTCTGCTAAAACAGCGTTGCAAGCAGCATAATGACTCACCTGTAACCTCAAACATTTGGTATCCAATCTCATCCTGTGCAATTAAATCCATTCCATTTGCAGTCGCTTCCTCTACGTTGAGCCCATTTCTGCTCACTTCACAAGACGGGGAATACATCACTTCAAACTGCTTATTGGACTCACTCGGATTTTGTAAACAACCTAATGTGACAAAATGAATTGGTTTTAAAAAGGTTTGACTTTGTTTTCGAAACCACTATCAAGTCACTTTTGGTCTTCACGATTTTTTTCTTTAGAAGAACTTTAATTTTTCAGATAAGCCCTAACACAAGGTTAAGATTACTGGAAAATGGCAATGCTGTAAAAAAAAAAAACAGTTACAGTATCTAGTTTCTAGAAATAATACAGCTAGACTAATTTATTAGGGTCCAAATGGGAGAGGGGGGAGGGAAGAAGATTGGGAACTCTGAATTTTGCCCCTCCGTCAGTAAATACCTTGAAGTATAATGTGGAACAAAATGTGGACAGTATGATTACAAATAGAAGACACATAAAAAAAAAATGCCAACAAAATGGTAAAGGTAGTGTTTTTGATATCAAAGCTTTCTTTGAATTTAAAACAAAAGCTATATAAGAAAGGACAACCTTCTTGGCAAGTCTCTGTTACAGCTGCCTCATCCCAAGACTCATCCATGCCATTGGCTGTTTGAGATACTTCAGAGCTTCCTTGTGGAATTTCTTGCCATACTTTTGCATTTGGATTTAAACCAGCACCTTTAGATGCAACCTGAAAAAAGTAATGTAACATTTTCACCCAATTTTGTATTTAAAAAAAACCCATGCATTAAATAAACCATACATTTCCAACAAAACCTATAGAAATCAGTTAAAGGAGAACTAAACCCCTCCCCCCAATAATACCAAAGAGCCTGAAGATGAATTCTGCGCCTATAATTGAGTAATGAATTAGGGGCACTTTCAGGGGTAATCACTTATGTGGGGAGGAAAGTAGTAGGGGGGGCATATGTACAGTAGTGGGTAGGGTTTTTATTATTGGGGGGGGGCGGGGTATCTTTTGACAATGTGCGCTATAGAATTAGTTAATAAAATCAGGATTTGAGAAGGGGATGATGCAGACTCTTTCCAGCTTTCAAATGGGGGTCACTGACACCATCTAAAAACAAAGGCTCTGTAAGGCTACAAATGTATTGTTATTGCTATTTTTACTACTCCTCTTTCTACTCAGACTCTCCCCTAAGTTTAAGTTTTCATGTTCTTCTTCAAATCAGTGCAGGGTTGCTAGGGTTATTTGGACCATAGCAACCAATTTGCCAACACTGAAAACTGGAGAGCTGCTGAATAACTCAAAAACCACAACTAATAAAAAAATGAAAACCATTGCATATTGTCTCAGAATATCGCTCTCTACATCATACTAAAAGTTAATTGAAATGTGAACAACCCCTAAGCATCGTCCAGAGCTTAGAACTTCAGGCCTCGCGCAGATTTGCAAAAGCAATTATTCCACCATCACTGAAATCATATCTTTTACAATTTCTAAGTTACTAGCGAACACATGATGGGACAGAAGACACAGATGAGCAGCAATGTAACTGAACCAGGGAACAGAAGAAGGATCACACCGAAGCTACTGCATGTACAAACACCTTTTCAACAAGTTTTCTCGACACACGATATACAAAGCCAACGGCAAGCATCACAACAAGCAAGCCTCTGAATGATCAGATAGAAAAACTGGATCAATATGGTGTGGAAAAATCCATTTCTATATAGAGTAGAATGTTTGTCTTGCTTAGTTCCTGTGATCTCTTTATGGGTAGAGCCCATAAGTAAGAATATTGCCTTAAGCAGTGCACACCGTATTCATCATTAGTAAAATAAATAAGACCTGTACTGAAAAGGTTTATCGTTTTTAACTTTATTACTTTCCCTCTCCAGTGCGGTCATTTGGAATACTCGTTTAAATATAGGTCATGAGCTCTGTATAAACAACCCCCACCTGTTAGGTTACAAGATAATAATAATAATAATAATATCAAAGGCTATTTTGATACTAAAATCTACAGTTAGTATAGCTATGGGCATACAGGTATATGGTTTGTGTTTGAAAGAGTGGAGATGTGTGTGTGTGTGTGTATGTATGCTGGGTTTTTAATTTGGAGGGGTTGAACTTGATGGACTCGGTCTTTTTTCAACCCAATTTAACTATAACTATGTAACTATGTAACTAAGATAAATAACAGTTAATTATGGTAATTTGATTAACTACTTTCACTTTTGTGGAGTACTGGTCATCTTATTATGCTTTCCTATCATTTAAAAAGCCTATTTTACTGTATTGCTCAAATATAACCATTTCCTTGCTCAACCTGCCTTACATATATCATATAGTTTTGCAGCTAGGATGAAACTAAGAAGAACCTCTCCCAATTTTGTTCAGAAGAACCACAAGAAGGTGCAAAGAGAAATTCCAGTTTCAAACTTTAAATCTCTGTAGGGAAAGGTGACTTTTCATATCTTATTGCCGATTGGTTGTTATGGGCAACATCACCAATGATGTGCGTCTCCAATGTTATAAAATATGCCCCATCAAATAAAGATACTACAGTATAAGCACTGAACTTTCTTTGCATTGAAGTACAGTCCTGCAGTGGGTCAGGTACCCATAGAACACCAGCAAAACAGTCGGGTTTCAGGAAAAAAGTCCCAAAATGCCTGCTGGCAGTCAGAGTATAGGCCAGTTGCATACCCAACAAAGGTGCGGGATTGACCTCCACCCCCCCCCCCGTAATTCAAGTAGGTTTTTTTTCTATTTCTGTGCGGAGTGACATCAATTCCGGTTTTGTATTTCCCCAGGTCAGAAGGTATTGGAATAAGAAAATTGACTCCCTCAGCATTCTACATTGACGTACTATCAGAAGCTGTGGCCTTGTTTAGTGCATAAAGCAAAGAACAAAACAGACATTTCTTAAGTACATTCTTCCCACCACCAAGAATACGAATCACCGGCGGGATTGCATACGGACCTCTTTGGAATTCCGAAGTTGCCTAAAAGTTCCTCGTAAGGCAACTTTGGAAATCTGAAATGATTCGTATGCCATCCAACCGGCGATTAGTATTCTTGGCGGTGGGAAGGCGTTTAGAGAAGATTAGTTGCCCACAGTAGAGAAGATTTGTTGCTCGGAGACTAATCTCCAGGTCTGCCTCCACCCTAAGGGTAGGGACAGACAGGGAGATTCGGGGAGATTGTCGCCTGCTAAAAACGCCAGGCGACAAAATCTCCCCGAATCTCCCTGTCTGTCCCTACCCTAAAGGTGGCCATAGATGCACATATAATATCTTACGCAAAGGAATTTTCGTACAATATTTGGTGAGTGTATGGTGGGAAAGGAGCTGACTTGGATATCGGTCGGCTGGTTGATCAGGCTGGACAGAAAATTTTGATTGGGAGCCTTTGAAGGCACCAGAACATCAGCCACTGTTTAGTGCTGAATCTTCAGATACAAGTAGAATTCTATTGTTCCTACCTGTTTATCTGACGATTCAGCTCTACACGTGTGTGTTGTAATTAACGATATTTCTTGGAAAGTGCTTACAGGCCTATCAGAAAGCCTCTTCAATTACAGAGAGCACACAGATCAAAAGCAAATGCAGAGCAACTATCCCATTCAATACTCAAAGGACAAGCTGCATAATGCTTTTGTAATTATAAAGAAAACATATATGAGCCATTCCTCCATATTCACATTTTACGTCAAACCATTGACAGGATAAACAATGGGACAAAAAGACAACTTTAGTCACACTGTTCTGGCTTCATTAATAGAAAAGATCAATTTTATAAAGGTTTCATGTAACTAGTGATTTGAAGTCTGGTTCTCTAAAGTCAGACAGGTATTGAAACATGGAACGGACCCCTAGCTAAGCTTAGGGCGCAGACACACTGCTATTTCGGTAGATAAGTCGTCTAGCGAAAAATCGCTTCTTTTTCAGGTGACTAATCTCTCCGAAATTCCTCCTGCTTTTATATGGTCACATAACTCCTTGTTGACTTCTAATATCTTTATAAATTACAGTAGGGGGTGCATTATCCACTATATAATGGAGGCTATGGAAGCCTTTCCATAATTTGGAGCTGCACCTGAACTGCTTTTAATTACAGTCACAAATAACTTTAAAACCACTGGAACATTTGTTGAATTCTATTTTGGGTTTACCACCCCTTCAGAGTCACATAAGCACATTCATTGCACTCGCCTGTCCTACTCCAAATAAATATGGGTGCCTACAAGGGTTGTATGCAGGGCCCTTTCAGATATTCCCACTGACTTTAAGTAAGGAAAAGCTGTGTATTCAGTTGGCACTTTAAAACTCACACCTGCTTTACTTAACCAGACACATTAGAGGTGATGAGAGGAGACAGAACAGCTCAAACAAGATAAACAAGTGTCTAAACTTTACCAACTTCCAGAAGGCAAAATTACATTATTGGGCGGACAGAGAATGAGATTAATTTGTAAATTACATGATGCTTTTAGATATAACAAAACAATTGTGTTCTAGCCATTTGTACATATCAATGTAGAGAAATGCATACAAGCGGCTGCAGAAATTTGACTCTAATAATGACAGGGCAAGCTAACGCTATAGGTCCCATATGTATGCATACAGCCGCAGATAACACATGCTTAGACTCACTAATCTTTACACTCAGACAAAGCGACTGCCTGACAGCATGGGTCAGCTGATTCCTGTAGCGTCAGTCTCAATAACCAAAATATGCTTACGTGACACTGGCCTTACATAATGCCTGGCTCTTCTCATTTACTGGCTTTCATTTTCAAATTAAAGTTCCTACAAAAATCCTCTGGAAATAGTTATATAGTCTACATACTGCTTGGCGGGCCATATTTAGAAAAAATATCTCCAAAAACATCCAGGTGCCAGGCCATGAATGCAAATGTATTCCCAGAATGGAAGGGGACTAACACCCCAGTCAGTAAGTGTTAAAGGAGAAGGAAAGCTATGGAGGCATTTTATTGCCAATAGATTAGCTGCAATAGTGTAAGCTAGAATGCTATATTTATTCTGTAGAATGTTTATTTATACCTGAATAAATAGCTATAGATGCTCACTGATTGATTAGGACAAACTGTGCATGTGCCGAACCTCACGGGAATTGCTGAAGAGCCAGAAGAAGACGCAAAGATTACTGAAGAAGATGGCTGCCGTGAACTCCAATGCTGGAATCTGCGGCGAGGAGGTAAGTAAAGAGGTATGGGGGCTTTTGTCCGGGGGGGGGGGGGGGGCAGTTCAGCTGGGAGGAGGAGGGAGGGGGTCTACATGGATTGGGAGGTTCTTCTTTAAAGGGCACCTATGGGGCTAAAAAATTTCCCCAAACTGAAGGTGCGGGCCGATAGAGCCCACATTCTGGTTTGGGGTTCTAGTAGTTAAAAAAAAAATTTAAATTCCCCCTGTGTGCGCAGGCTTGCTCGCGCCGGGAGGGAGCTCCCGGTGCGAGCCGCCATGACACCCCATGTGCAGTATGCGCATGTAACGTCATGCGCATAAGCTGAATGAAAAGCTGCCACAAGTTCATCCAACATGTCGCATGCGTGTCATTGCATGGCGATGTGTCGGAAGTCCCTAAGGGCTGAACTACACGGTGCGAGTGCTTCAGATCCAACGCAATAAGAGGAAGCGCAGGCAGAATGTCGGGAACGTTGCAATACAATATAAGTAATAAATGTTGCATTTACAAACTGCATGTGGATGCTAATGCTGAACTTTGCATCTTCATCCTACATTAGTGTCAGGCGCACGCAGTTTGTAGATGCTGCATTTGTGTTACTTACATAATATTTGGCGCATCCGACGTGCTGCCTGAGCATCCTCTCATTGCGTCAGATCTGAAGAATGGGCACTGTGTAGTTCAGCCCTTAGACTCCATCCAATTTATCTGATCCAACTTCACATTCCTGTCTAGAGGCATCCAGATTCTGTAGCATCCTGCAAAAGCTTGTGCTTCTGTGTGGTGTTGCGTGGAGGATCAGATAAAATCTGCCCAACAAAATCTGATGAAAAGCGCTTGTGTAGTTCTACCCTTATAGAATGGCATAATGAATTATTAAACTGAAATGAAAAAATTCAAATGTTGCCAAGTGGTCAAGTGTTTCTTAGTTTACTATTTTAGAACTCTGGGTATGGTATAAAATGATCATGTCTACAAAAAAAAAAGGAGATATGAATGTTTTAATACCAGATAAGAGCTGGGTTGCAAAAATATTTGTTTTCCTGTAAAAGTGCTGAGTTATAAATGACAATTTGGGAGACCATTCAGCACTTCCTAATCCTAAAATAACCAAATAATCACTCCCTCTCCTATCATGTGACTTGCAAAGCCAATCTCAACCTTTCAAAGATACCCAACTTGCACACTAGCTTAAAGACACAACACTTCACAAGAACAACAAATGGTTTGAAAAACTGTTTCAACTTTGTTATGTACTCATTTAAAAACACACTTGCTTACAGAGGCAGCCAAACAATTCACCTCTATTCAGTTAAGGCCACTCACACTCTGGACCAGATCGAGACAATTGGATCGACTGGTCTGAAAACAAAGGGGACTAAATCAGCAGTTTAGAGCAACCATGCAGGGTAGCTAAAAGGACCCCACTTGGAAGGGCTTCAAAAAAATCCCCTGTTAAAGACAAGGGATTCCAAAATAGAGTTTCCTAGACACTAATGGGGTGGTATAAAATTAAAAAATGGGTAAATAGATAGGCTGTGTCTAATATAGTTAGTTAGCCAAAAATGTAATGTATAAAGGCTGGAGTGACTGGATGTCTAAAAGAACAGAACACTACTTCCTGCTTTTCAACTCTCTAAATCTGAGTTAGTCAACGATTTTAAGGGGGGCCACACGGACATAACTGTTCAGCGAGTTTGCAATTGATCCTCAGCATTCAAAAGCATCCGCTATGACCTCCCTCAAGTCACTGATTGGTTACTGCCTGGTAACCAATCAGTGGAAACCAAGAGAGCTGCAAAGCAGGAAGTAGTGTTCTGATATGTTAGACTTCAAGTCACTCCAACCTTTATAAGTTATATTTTTGGCTATTTAAAGAACAAGTAAACGTTTTTTTTTTCTATCTCTAAATTTGCTCTAAACAGCCCCTCAAATTAATGTACCTTAGTCCCTGCTGCAAGTCTGCTCTGGTTTCTGTGTTATCAGCAGCTTGTTTCACCTTCTTCCTGGTGCAGAGTGAAGCCCAGCCCCTTAGCTTTCTGAGCTGACCTTATATCTTGGACTAGTCCAGGAGATCATTTGCATACTATGACATAGCAGAGAGCAGTGTGTGTAGCAGCTTTTGCTTGGGGAAACTAGCTTACTAATGAAACACTGGCTCCCTCTTCCTCTCTATTGTGGAACAGCAGCAAATGGACTGCTCAGTAAACTAAGGGGCTGGGCTTCACTCTGCACCAGGAAGAAGGGAAAGAAGCTGCTGATAACACAGAAACCAGAGCAGACTTGCAGCAGGGACTAAGGTACATTAATCTGGGGGGCTGTTTAGAGCAAATTTACAGAAAGAAAAAGAAAAACATTTACTTTTCCTTTAACTATAATACAAACATTTTTAATTTTGTAGGGGCTATTTACGCAGTTTATTTTTATACTGATTAATTCCTTTAAGTTAACTTTTAGTATGTTATAGAATGACCAATACTAAGTAATTTATTGGTTGATCATTATTTATTTTGAATTGTCTTCTTCTACAGACTTTTTACAGCTTTCAAATAGGGGTCGCTGACCTCATCTAAAAGGCTTTGAATATTCCTCTCTACATCACACTATAGGCTAACTCAAAGGTGAACAATCCCTTTAACTGTGGATGGACTTCTGGCAAGTCGCTTTGGTAAGCATATATTGTTGGCTTGAAAGCACTTATATGTACCTGTACTTTTGAAAAACGTTTGCAAAGTTATGTAATTTTCATTGTAAATTGTCTTGATGTATGACCATGAAACAATCCTTACTTTCAGTCTTGTCCCCAGATAACTGCAACAATTTAGACAAATGTTTATAGCAATCTTGGTTTATAAGGGTTTCTGGATAATGTTATATTAGCTTATTTTGCTTGAAAAGAGAATAAACGGACAAGAATAGAAAGCAGTGGAAGAGGTGGGATCTGTTTTACAAAAAGCATGAGAGAACCTCACAATCACTGGAGGAAGTCATGAATGAAACACTTGCACTGGTGCCCCCCCCCACCCTTAATTCTTGTGTGACAAATCATTCCTATAGCACATCAATAGAGAGCCAGTGTTTAGCACTCACGTATAAAGTACCCAGGGATTACTCCCCAGCGTTTGTACATCTGCCTGAAGCACAGGGAAGCCACTTGCCCAAGGTCACAGGACACTCGTGATAGAAGTTTTCATCGCACTTGGCTGTTATCTTATGTCGGACACTGCAAATTACTCTCCTGAAGCCTTTTATCCACAGACTTGACTACATGCCATGGCCTCTTCTGAGACACGGGCAGATTTAGTTGCCTCCCCAAAATGCCTTTGCTCGTCTTCCTGTCCACTACACTTCATTTTCCGAAGTTGCCCAAAGTTTCCTTGTGAAGCAACTTCGGAAAAAGAAGCGCCTGCATGTGCTATAGCTCAGGTGACATTTCATTATAGTGGATGGGAAGACACACAAAGGCAGTTAGGGGAGATTGTCGCCCAGAAGAAGAGGCCATTAGTCTCCCCGAATCTGCCCGTGTGTCAGAAGCCTAAGATTATTCGCCAGGTGCCTAAATCTCCCCGAATCTGCCCATGTGCCACAAGCCTAAGGACTAGAAAGTAATATCCTGAAGTCAAGCATGTAACTCAAGCCATCACAAGGGAAGCTGCTGCCCCACCAGACTGGGTCCCTTTCTGAAATTGTATTAACATCAAAACTGCACAAGCTTTTAAAAAAACATTTGAAATACTTCATGATAATTTCACTTTAGCTCTCTTCCAACATGTAATACAGCTGGGGCACGCTAGCTCTGGAACTAAGATGTGATGGTGAATTCCTAAGGCCTAACCTTGCTTCAATGTCAAAATAATAGTTGGGGGCCTTTGCATGAAATGTTTACAGCAATATGACCTAAAATGTACCAACTCATACACCCTGAAACAATGTAGGAACTGGTAAGGAATGAACACAGCTGGTGTATATGAGCTGAGCAGGCAGGTGAAACCTCCAGACGCATCTATGACAAATGAAGGTTAGGATATCCTAAATGTATGCGACAAGGATGGAAACAATTTGGGACATGCAATTAACACTTCATTTCAGAAAGAATAAACAGAAATAACGTGCAGACTCCTGTGGATCTCTGCCACCATTCATTCAGTAAAAGAACAAACAGGACTAAGTAAAAGTCAATAATGCTCTCGAGCCTTTGAAACCAAATGGAAAAAGTAGGTGTTGTCCTTGAATGTGGGGTGTGTAGCCACCCGGAAGTGCTGCTCATCACATGGAGGGGAAGCAAATGTAACGCAGGGTGCCCACCCCCTTCTACTTCTTGAACAGAACTTCCAGCATTCCTGAATTTGCTGTCAATTTAGCCTGCAAGATTTAGGCTAGCCTTATATAATGCACTTAATGAAAAAGTCCCAATATAAAAAATTAAAAAGGTTATTGTCTCCCCAGTAATCAGGCCCGGACCGACAATCTGTGAGTTCTGGCAAATGCCAGATGGGCTGCTATAAGGTGCCATAGAAAATCAGTATTTAGTGGGCTGGTGGGGGCTGTTTGGGCCTCTATGTGAGCTGATTGAGCCTCTGTGTACCTGAAATGCCAGGGCCTATTATAATTCTCAGTCCAGACCTGCCAGTAATACATGGGGTCTGGGTGCTCAGGCCTCATACCTATAGCTCGATGTGGAGGCAGCCAACCAAAAGAGAAAATGCATTTTGTGCCAGTAGGCACTTAACCACAGCCTATGCATACGGCTATGTGTTAATCTGCTTTGCAGCCTAAATAAAGTTCACAGTTCTTTTACAAGCCTGTTGGTGGGATGTGCGAGTGCCTGTGTAATAAAAAAAAACAGTCACTTCTCAAATAAGATATAATTAATCCTTAATGGAAGCAAAAGCAGCCAATTGGGTTTATTTAATGTTTACATGATTTTCTGATAGATTTAAGGTATGAAGAGTCAAAATATCCATTATGCAGAAAACTCCAGGTCCCGAGCTGTAGCAAAAGCAAAGTAGACAGGCAATTCTAATGTGGATATATATCAAGGATATATTCATTGTTTGATTCTGGTGTCTGCCAGGGTGTCCTTTTATAACTACAGGTATGGGACCTGTTATCCAGAATGCTTGGGACCTGGAGCTATTCGGATAATGGATCTTCATACCTAGAGTCTAGAGAAAATCATGTAAACATTAAATAAACCCAATAGGCTGGTCTTGCTTCCAATAAGGATTAATTATATCTTAGTTGGGATCAAGTACAAGGTACTGTTTTAGTTATGCAGATATGTTAGATATAAATAATATTCCTAGGAAACTGGACTTAACCCTTGGTTGGCTACGTTTTTGTTTAGCAAATCAGGGTGCGAAGTCCATTCTCTTGGGAATATCATTTCTATTTAGGGCAGGGGCACACAAAGCTACTGGGGGAGATTAGTCACCCACAGTGTTATAAGGGCCAGGGCACACAAGGCTACTGGGGTAGATTAATCGCCCAACGAAAAATCGCCTCTTCTTCGGGCAACTAATCTCCCCTAAATGCCTCAGAACACTTTGTTTACCCAAGTTGCCTCATGAGGAAACTTCGGAAACCGAAGCATTTGCCAGCAATTTACATAGGAAGGCAAGATTAGTCGCCCAAAGAAGAATAGATTTGTCACTGGGTGATTAATCTCCTCCAGTAGCCTTGTGTGCCCTGGCCCTTATAACACTGTGAATGATAAAGTTCCCAACCTGCACCCGCCTGAACCTGACTTCTATTTACAGATCCCGCGACGACCCTCCCCGCCGATGACATCACAAAAGGGGCAGGCCTGCATCTATAAAAAGTGAAGCCGGAAGTAGGAAGCCTGCCGTTGTGAAGTCGCTGGGGACCCAGATGATGGGGTGTGAGGTCGGCCCCGACCCACCAGACCTGCGGGTAGGGTTGCCACCTTTTCTGGAAAAAAATAGCAGCCTTCCTATATATTTATCTTTATTCCTATTATTAACTTTGGGATCCACCATCATTTTTACCAGCCATGTGGCAACCCCGGGAGTGGGCCGCACATCACTAATGGCCATCCTGCAATGTCAATAAGAATGAATAGATGATGAGCTAGGGGGTGCAGTGCACTGGCCAGACCTGCAGTTGGACAGCTGGAATACAAGGACTATATAATGTAGATTTCCCCAATACAGGAGCTTTCTCGGCCTGTACTAGTACAGATAGGAAGTATGTGCAGCATAAGAGAGATACACGTCAGTTCTCGGGTTACGCATGCCTCCCTGTATGATCCAGTAAGTGACAGGGGGATTCTGGGAGTTGTAGTTCAGTATGGGTTAGTAAAAAGATGTCCAATAAATATGTCACAGGGTCAATCAGCACTAAATCCAGATAGGTGGCATTGCAGCTGTTGAAGCGAGAGGTGCAGTTGAGCATGTGACGAGTCGCCGGCTGCACTTCCCCCCAATGTAAAAGCTGTGACAGGAAGGTCACTGCAGTGTCCCCAGGCCTCCCCCTACAGCCCCAGTGCTAATCACTCACAGACGTGTCCATGGGCCTCACAGAGAACGTAACGCTCAGCACACCCCCCTCTCAGAAGAAATGCCTTGGCCCGAGTCGGGCGGATAGGATTGCTGTGTCAGGCCGGCCTCAGTCACATGGCGGTGCGGCCTTCTGCTCTGCACGCTGCCGTCACGATCCCTCCCCTCTCACCCGGCTTCGTCACTTACCTCAACGAACAAAAGCATCCTATCCCCACACACGAGCCCCGCGCCTGCTGGAGACGGCTCTATTCCGGCAGAGGGAGCGGGCTGGGGGCTGGGAAAGGGTAAAGAGGCGCAAAGGAACCCCGGAGTGGAAGGACGAGTGAGTGACAGCGCCGGGGCTTCCACTGCTTGTCACTTAGACCCTCCCAGAGTTGCTGCGCAAACGCACCACCTCTTCCGGTTGCTTCTTCCCCTCATCTTAATGCAGCAGTTCGCATGCGCTGCCTGCTAGTGCTTCCGTGGGCCAAGGGTCAGCACCTACCGCCGTGAGAACACGTGCGGCCCAGCGAATGTCCGAAGCAGGCCAGGGCGGGAGCCGCCATCTTACCGCAAGGACACGCTGGTGTGCATCGACATCGTCTTCCAGCCATGGATAAACTGCAACTCCCAGAAACCTTAATGATTCGCTAGAGGTTACCGATAGTGTAGTCAAGCAGTTAGCTTGTAAAAAGTAGCGGGCAGCTTTGCAGTTTCGGTATTATGGTTGCTAGGGTCCAAATGATCCTAGCAACCATGCCTTGGTTTGAATAAGAGACTGGAATATGAATGAAAATGGGCCTGGACGAGTTATAAAAAGTAGCAGCAACAGTAAATTTGTAGCCTTACAGAGCTTTTTTTTTTTTTTTAGATGGGGGTCATTGAAAAAAATGTCATAAAAAAAAAAAACTGGCCTTTCCATATATTTCTCTTTTTTTGCAAACCTATCAGTGATCACCCCCACCACTTGAAAGCTAAATCAGAAGAAGGCACTATAGAAGTACATGTTAATAATAATGTTAATAAAGCTATAAAAAAATAAACAGTATAGCCCAATTACAAGGTTGCTTAGAACTGGCCATTTTTAACATGATAAAAGTTAACTTGAAGGTGAACCACCCCTCTAAATGGGTGCTAAACCCATACCCTAAAAAAAACCCTTACCCCGTAGACCTGCCTATGGTATTCCTTTTTGCCATTGACCTCCTTATATACTTAGCAGACCCTAGCCATATTGACTCTTTCTCCTGCCTACGGGTCAACTGGGAAAATCGGTCCTATTCCCTATAGACCCCAACCAACCTCAGTGTCTACCAAAGAAGACCCCTCTGGAATGGGCCAATTATTTCAAGTACCTGGGAATAGTGATCCACCATGATGTCAGTAAATACACAACTCTAAATTTAGACCCAATTTTCACGCTGCCTACAACCAAATCTGTTCAGACACCTCAGAAAGGGATCAGGACCTTGAAACCCATAGCTCTCAACTGTCCCTTTTTTGGAGAGACAGTCCATCTTTTGACAGCTCAACCTGCAGTCCCTCATTTCTAGTGGAAAGTCCCTCTTTCTACCTTAATTGGCTTTTGGCAGAGAGCCCAGAACAGTTAACAGGTGCAAATAAGATGCTTTGTAACAATTCTGAGATAAGAAAGTTAGTAATTCTAACAGTTTAGATAAGGAGAAATATTTTCAAACTTTCATAACCTGCCAAATCTTGTAAAATGAACATGGTAATTAGGGGGTGTGGCCAAGAAATTGTGTGGTCAAACAATTTTGCCGCCTTACATGTGAAAATTGTTTACTTCCAAAATGTTGGGAGGTATGTTGAAACCCTGAGAAAAGACTTCATTTTTGGTCTGACCAGGCGAAGTAACGTCTAGCGTAAGTGCTAACATTGAGGAAAATGTTCATCTTAGTGAATTTGCGAATTTACGATCCTTCTTCAGTGCGCAACTTCGCCTGGCGTAAGGGTGCGAAGTTGCGCAAGTCTATCTACTTCGCTAGCGTAAATTCGCGAGAGCCGGTGTTAGTGCATTTCCGAAGTTATGAATTGACCTCACGCTGGCGAATTAGCGCTAGCGTTAGACGCTTTGCGCAATAATGAATTTGCCCCTTAGAGCTTGGATACAACTAGTCAACAAGGAAGTACCACTCTATGAGCTCACATATGAGGTAAGAGGAGGGCCAACTAAATTTGATCAAATTTGGTGCTCATGGTGTGAGATGGATCTGAACCCCCCCCCCCCATAAAAGGTCCATGCCAGAGGCCCTCCCCCTAACTTGTTATAGAGGCAGTGTGTTTGGTATTCTCAGACGCCATACGTAGACCTTGACTAAGTCAATCCCTTGATCTAGAGCAGTGGTCCCCAACCAGTACCTTGTGAACAACATGTTGCTCTCCAACCCCTTGGATGTTGCTCCCAGTGGGCTCAAAGGAGGTGCTTATTTTTTAATTCCAGGCAAGTTTTGGTTGCATAAAAACCAGGTGTACTGCCAAACAGAGTACTGCCCCTATGTGGTTGACAAACCACATAGGGGCTACCAAATGGCCAATCACAGCCCTTATTTGGCACCCCAACAACATTTTTCATGCTGGTGTTGCTCCCTAACTCCTTTTACTTCTGAGTGTTGCTCATGGGTTGAAAATGTTGGGGATCCCTGATCTAGAGTAAAGCAATTGAAGTGTCTTCCTGAAGCTATTTACAATAACTATCACTACATGCTTAGTGTCATCATGTCCTCCTTTATGATACTCCGTCCACACATGAGATTGTCTGCAATGTAATGTATTGTTTATATATTTTATATTTTTAAAGTAAAATAAAACTTACCTTTTAAATAAATAAATACACTTGCTGGTTCAGGAATTAAATTTTATATTGTAGAGTGAATTATTTGCAGTGAAATTTAGAAATAAAAACTACATCATAAAAATCATGACAGAATCCCTTTAAGGACACGAGACAGCATTAAACTACTAAAAAATGCCCTCTTTTTTTTTTTTTGTTCATATATTGCAATATATTTAAATTGGCCAACTATGTCAAAGTCATCCCTGGTCTGGCCAGTGACTTCTGATTCATAAAGAACTTTACTACTTTGTTACGTGTTTTACACAGGGGCTGGTCAAATTTGCCCCATCAATAAACTGACTTTATGCATGGTTAATAGGTATTAGGATTGTCTGAAGCACTCCAAGTGACATACTGCCGGCTAAAATGTTAATTTCCATCAAGTGAAGGCAGTTCAGGATATTAGTTTCCCCGAAGCCGAGGAGTGCCTCTGCCCTAAAACTGGAGTACTTCTGTAGCTCATCATCTCAATTGTCTTTGGCTTCTCTTCATTCTGGTCCAGGCCCAAAGAAGATTGCAGCAAAAGAGCTACTTCAAATATACCTCTGGCCGATGCCTACAGCAAGTGATTATAATCACTGTGTTCCCCTGTGATTATACCTTATAGTTCTCCTTTAAAGGAACTGTAACAACAAAAAATGAAAATGTTTTAAAGTAATGGTAAAGTGCTTTCGCCCATCACTGGTTCAACTGGTGTGTTTTCTTCAGAAACTCTTTATGTAAACAAGCTGCTGTGTAGCCATTCAAAGCCGAGAAAGGAGAAAAGGCACAGGAAACACAGCTGATAGCAGATAAACTGTAGTATACAATGGGATTCTTCAGAACTTATCTGTTATCTACTGTGTATCCTGTGCTTGAATGGCTAAACTACATCAGTTTTTGCAGTGCAAGGCAACAGTATATTATTTTATTATTCCGTTAGAACACTTGCAGTTTTGGTGTTACAACTGACTCTGCTAATGTACATGCAAATTCACATAACCAGTCCCTTCGGGAACATTTAAGTTAAGTCATTGCCATCTTAGTCAGGAAAGAGAATATTTACTGTAATTAGGGTTGCCACCTGGCCGGTATTTTTCATGGTTGATCCCAATGTTATTAATAGGCAAAAAAGGTAAATATATAGGAAAGCCGGTATTTTTTCAAGAAAAGGTGGAAACCCTATTTGTAATGGGTCAAGTCAGAGCTGTTACCTACTATGGCTGCAAACTTAAATCTTGATTATTTACGGTATGGAACATTCAACACAATTAGAATGCAAGATTTATCTCCATAGATTCTATGAAAGATGCCCAGGCATTAATGGAAGTTTTGATCTTGGACTGAACTCTGTTGGTCTTGGACTTCATGGCTCTAGTACAGGTATGGACCCATTATCCAGAATTCTCAGGACCTGGGGTTTTCCAGATAAGGGATCTTTCCATAATTAGGATTTCATATATTAAGTCTAATAAAAAAAAATCCAAAATGCTTCCAATAATGATATTAAAGGCGAACTGTCACCTAAAAAAAATTCCAAATCTTATTTTATCATGTTACTCAAGAAAAATTAACTTTAAATACACTGTATAAATTATTTTACTCTTGTTTTCTTGTGTCTGGGAATTCATAAAACGTAAATTGCCTGCCCCCCTTAAAGGCATAGAGGAGGGGCAGACAATATTTGATTGACAGCTGAGATGTTTTTGCATTCCTATTTTATGCGTTCAGCCGCAGGGGAGCGTAGGAATAGAAGCGTTTTTTTCAATGGGGCTGTACTCACACAGGAGCATGTAGGCACCGAACGCAGGAAAAATGCAGCACCTACATGCGCCTGTTTGAGTACAGACCCATTTAAAAAGATTGAATGCGTCTACTCCTGCGTCTACTCCTGCGCTCCCCTGAGGCTGAATGCATAAAACTGGAACTCAGCACAGCTTCAGACGCTCGTGTTTAAGTGCCCTAAAAGATGTATTAGAGCTCACTCTATTAAAATCACCAGACATCATGTCTCTCTACATGTAGGATTTGTGCAAAAGGCAGTTATTTTGTTTATACTAGAATCAGTTTTTTGAGTGACCTCTAATACATCTGCTAGGAAAAGAAGCCCCCCCCCCATTAGATATATTGGATCTAACTGTCAATGAATATCTGACTCCCAACTGCTGCATGAAGAATGAAGAGAAACAGATGCTGAGAGAGGGATAGTGAACATAAACTTGATTATTTCAGAAACAATGCAGAATATTTAATTTATTGTATTTAGAAAGTTTCTTATTTCAGTATGAGGACTCTTTTATATATTTTATATTACATTTTCACAATAGTTCCCCTTCAAAGATAACTTGATAAGTAAATCACATCAGCAAACAAATTTCACTTTCTGGGGCATATTTATTAACATAGCAACCAATCAGAACTTTGCTTTTGTTTTCTAACTTGTAACGTTCCAATCGAATTCCTTATTGGTTGCTATGGGCTACATCACCTTTTTTTCCAATATACCTCATCTTGTGTATAATATATTAAAGTAAGGCCTGCCTGCCTAATATGACTAATATTCAAAGCAAGCAAAACATTTTGTTCTGGATTGCGTGCATGGAAAGTATTTACGGCACAGAGCTGTTGTGGAGAGGCTAAATGAGAGACTCCATGTGGTAATGACCACAACCTGGAATAAATATTTTGCAGTTCATTTGCCGGAGTTCCTTTCTGTTTTTGGTTCGCTGACTTAACAGAGTTGCAACAGAACGACTGCAAGGAAACTGCACACAAAGTATTTTCTATCCTATTGTACCGACCACTAACAATTTCCAAAGTTTTTTGGTCTTTTCAGTGACACTAAGCAAGCCGTCTTGCCTCTTGTATATGCAGAACTGCAAAGCTCCAGCAGCACCACAAACAGTGAGAGAGTAACACTCTTTGCACTTCATTCTGGGAATCCTAAGCATTGCTCCTATGGACACTCACCTTGTGAGGCAACTTCCGAAAAAGAAGTCATCTGAATTCCATCCCGCTGGCAAGAACATGACTCGCCGGCGGGATGGCACCCAGGAAAGCTGAAGCAATCCGTGTGCCATCCCACCTGTGATTTCAGGGAGATTAGTCGCCAGTAGGGTTGCCACCTGGCCGGTATTTTACCAGCCTGGCCGGTATTTTTGATGGTGGATCCCAATGTTATGAATAGGAAAAAAAGATAAATATATAGGAAGGCCAGTATTTTTTTAGAGTAGAGGAGATTTGTTGCTGGGCAACCAATCTCCCTGAATATTCACGTGTGCCACCACCCTAAGATAAAATATCATGTACTGTTGCCTTGCATTGGTGCAGAGGGCCATGTATGATCTGTGGACCCTCAGCACTGGTGTAAATGGAGGAAAAAAACACTGTAGGCTTGGTTTTAAAGGAACAGTAGCACCAGAAAATGAATGTCTTTTAAAGGAGAAGGAAAGGCTGAAGGCACTTGGGGGTGCCAAACTTTAGGTACCCCAAAGTGATTGTATCTACCTACCTGAAACCCTGGGCCGGTGATCCTATCAGAAGAAATCTGCACCGGCCCAGGGTTATACCATGAGCACCACGGAGCGATCAACTTCCGCGCAGCTGCACATGCGCAGTAGAGCGAAATCCTGAACTTTAACTAAAAAGTCGGCTTGCGTTAGTCCTAGGAAATCAGGGTTTCAGGTAGGTAGATACAATCACTTGGGGGTGCCTAACGTTTGGCACCCCCAAGTGCCTCCAGCCTTTCCTTCTCCTTTAAAGCTATGAAAATAGAAAATCTTGTAGTGTTGCCCTGCACTAGTAAGACTGCTTGCTTCAGAAACACTACTATAGTTTATATAAACAAGCTGATGTGTAACAATGGTTGAAATTGAAAGAAGGCTATATGGCACAGGATAAACAGAAAACACCATTATCTTCTACATAGCTTATATTCTATGTATTGGTAGACAGTGTAAGAAATTGCCATCTTGGGTTGATAGACCAGCAGTTGTCCAGGGAAATTATCATAACAAACAGATTCCTGTGACTACTAGCAGCTTATTTATATAACCAATTGCTGTGTTTGCTTCAGAAACACAGCAGTTTTACCAGTGCAGGACAACACTGCATTATATCTGTATTACTTTAAAACAATTTCATTTTTTGATGTTAGTTTGCTCCTTTGTTAATGATTCTGTCAGCGTTTTTAATAGTGTAGGTTTCTACCCTTAGAACATGTTTCCTTCAACAGGAACAAAATAATATTGCAAGGTGAATAGGCCTCTGATGAAACTGTTCCTAGGTATGTCTCTGTCTGTTTTAGTTTCATTAGACTGGAAGCTCCTTTGCGGCCGGTACTGATGAAAATGTTTAACCGTTTCCATCAGCTTTGGTTTACCGCTCAGGAAACAAAACAAGCACAATTGCCTGTGTACCATTTCCCTATGGAGAACCACAATTTCTAAGTTCCTGCACTTGGGCAAAGAAGGGCCATGGATTTGTTAGATGGTCAGTGTACAATGCAGGACTGGACTGAGAATTAAAATAGGCCCTGGCATTTCAGGTACACAGAGGCCCAATCAGCCCACATAGAGGCCCAAACAGTCCCCACCAGCCCACTAAATACTGACTTTCTATGGCAACTTATAGCAGCCCATCTGGCATTTGCCCTAACCCACAGATTGCCAGTCCGGCCTGGTACAATGTAAAGGGCAATGATACTGGTTACACTTTTTTGAATGACTTAGGCTGCATACATCACTCTTTGCTGCTCATACTTTGTCAGAACCATCCTCTGCTCAGAAAATGCCTTAATCATTAATAAAAGATTTCATGATATAAAGTAGCTATGTCTCTTTACACATGGCTGTAATTCCTAAACACATAACTGATCAAAGTGTCTGACAAGGTTCCTGATGTTTGTCTGCACTAAGCATGGATTTCCCTAGAGACATAGCAAGACCCTTTTGTAGCCCCTCAGCTGTCGGCTGGACAGACAATATAGTGTGTGACGTCAGTACTAGTCACGAGCTTTGGGCTCCCTTAAAATATGAATGGATGTCAAGCAGTTACAAGGGTAAGGACAGCTGCGCTAGCATGCTTACATGAGGATTCTGTTATTGACTTAACCCTGAAAAGATCACATTACATAACACAAGGTCACCGGGATTTTCTGTTGTGCCACAAACACCCACATGCAGCTACAGTATATTGGATGTCACAGAAAGGTGTACATTTTAGTTATCTTTCAAAAAACAGTATAAAAGTAAGGGAGTAATTTCCTCCTCTAGCATAAAAGGAATAATATCCAAATGATCAAAATTATAACCCATATAGATAATATAATGTTCTATATCAGTATAATATAGGTCAGGACTGTCCAACTAGCGGCCCGCAGACCCCCCTTGTGTGGCCCTTCACATGAAAGTCTGCCTGCTGTGTCTGCTTACCATGTGTATACTTTAAAAGGTATCACTACAGAGATTAACTGGCCCCTGCATAGCATAAGCCTGGTATTTGTTCTGGGAGCTTGTAAGAATTTGAAAATTATTGTTAGGGGCCCCTAAGGTGTTTAATGATGAGCTGCATTACCCACAGGGGAGGAGGAGGTATATGGATTAGGGCATGACTCAATATTACATACGAGTAGGGTTGCCACCTGGCTGGTGTTTTACCGGCCTGGCCGGTATTTTTGATGGTTGATCCAAATGGTATTAATAGGATAAAAAGATAAATATATAGGAAGGCCGGTATTTTTTTCAAGAAAAGGTGGCAACCCTACATACGAGTGATATCCAGAGCCAGAAATAGGGGTAGGCAGAACAGGCACCAGCCTAGGGCGCAACTCTGTGGTCGCAGGTGCCTGTTCAAGATTCTTCTGCCTAGCCCTATCCTGGACTTGCTACCTACCCTGCAGTGAGCACCAATCATTTGGTTTCTGGTGTGCTATTAATGTGGAGTGATTTAAAGTCTGTGTGGTCTAAAAACAGGCTTCCATTATCGGCCCTCCACCAAGTAGACCAGAAAACTTTCGCACCTGGCCATAGCAGTTCATGCTACAGGAAGGATTCTGATTATGTGCTCCCCCACTCAAGCCCCCCAAATCACACTTCACCCCTGCTTGTACTACTAGTATTACAAAAAAGGGAGACCATGGAGACAGTAAATAGGTACTTCATGGCCAGTCCCCAGCATTGCTGGAAGAAATAAAGCATGGAGAGAAAGGGAAGAGATCCCCCGAGATCGCAATAAGCCAAGAATATTAAGCACATTTTGCAGTAGTGAGAAACAACTGATTTTCTATATCTTTATGACGTATATGGACCCCCTAAGCATCAGAGTTTCCAGAGAACGAGGAATCGCCTGCGCTAATTCACTTGCGGCGACTTCGGAAATCATTTTCAAAATAGTTCCCCTTTAATAATTGGCAAGGATTGTAATCCATTAACTGATGTTTTAGACAGGGACCCACTCCCATTCATGTTATTGCTGTTATTATTAGAAGATGAGTCACTAAACAATCAAGAGTGATTCCCAACACCCCTGTTATACTTACTATAACTGCACTATGTTATGAGGAAGTCTTGCCTGGCACAAATGCATATGGAAGAGTTGAGATTTTTACATAAAAATGATCTTTGAATTCTAAAATTCAAATTAGAATTGTAGCTGGAGAATATTGCTAGATTCATGATTGGTTTTGTTGTGGACTATGTTCCTAGGGGAATGGCTTTTTCAACAGTGAATGACTCGCGTTCCACAGAGATGAATTGTTCTGCATTGCTTGATTCAATGTTGGCAACAGCTATGTAAACACCATCAAGACATAAGGGGTTGTTAATTAGAGGTCGAATTTCAATGTTATAATATTTTTTTTAAAGGATAAGTAAACCTTAAAAATGAGTGAATATAAAATTGATGAGGGTGCTCTACCACCAAGTAGAGTCATTTTTTGGACCCCCAACCTGCAATATTTTTCTTCCCTGCTTGGACTGCGACCCGACCCGTACCTGCAATCTGAAATTGGAAGTGCTGTAATTGTAAACCGGAAGTTACATCATCGGAAGTAGCCATGATCCAAAAAAAAGGGAGTAAAACAGGAAGTACTGTCATTGTAAACCGGAAGTGACATCATCGGTAGTAGGCATGCTCAGAAGAAGGAGTAAAAATCTCTATGGCGAAGATCCGCGACCCAACCCTCAACCCGCAGAACCACCGACCCGCTTCTATACCAGCACCCGGAACTTCTACATGCAACCCAGCAGGGTACTGCAGTATTTTGCGGGTAACCCGTGGGTACCGGACCCGCTGCAGGACTCTACCACCAAGTAGTCAAGGAATTGGTCAGGAGAAAGAAAGAGGCTGCTCTGATGTTCTTTGGCTTAGGAAAGATTTCAAATTTTTTTCCTAACCAGAAGAACATCAGAGCAGCCGCTTTCTTCCTCCGGACAATTTATCCTTGAATAATTAAAAAAGTAAATAAATAATGAATGTTCATTGCAAAAGTGCTTAGAATATCCCCCAACCCTTTGTCAGGCATATGAGGCAGTGTCATAGGTGGGGGAATTCAAAATCTTGCCAAGCCAGTCTAACTACAAAATGTGCAAAGTAATCATTGTTCAGCACAAATGCCTAAATAAGTGAATTAGAGACACAGCATGGACACAATCACTGGTGCAAAACAAACATAAAATGAACATAAAACAAACATAAAACAAACATAAAATACAGCAATACTGCTCAACAGTATTGGTACAAGAGTGATTCAATTCTCTTTTGTGCTGCTGTGATTAGATTCTCCATGTATGAGGTCCATATCTGGAAACTCATTATCCACAAAGCTCTGAATTACAGGAAGGCCACCTAGGGTTGCCACCTAGCTGGTATTTTCCCGGCCTAGCCGGTAAAACACCTGCCGGGGCCGGTATTATAAATTTACTGGCAATGTAGCTGCCGGTAAATTTGTAATACCCTTAAAAAGACACATCGGCCAGCCCCCAATCCCCTGTAAACTTACCTTTTGTCTCCCTTCTTGAAAGCTCTGCTTCGTGGCCACTCCCAAAAATGTCATAGCCCTGCCCCTTCTTGACATCACACGCCGCCCCTTTTTGGCCCCGCCCTCCACCGGCCAGTAAAACATTTGAGAAAAGGTGGCAACCCTACCCATACATTCCATTTTAAACAAATAATTCAACTGTTTAAATGATTTCCTTCTCTGTAATAATAAAACAGTTGCTTGTACTTGACTCTAACTAATATGTGTATTATAAATAATATATAAAATTGCTATTGGGGTTATTTCATATTTAAATGAAAAAGTATGGAGACCCAAATTACCTCTTATCTGGAAAACCCCAGTTCACAAGCATTCTGAATAACCGGGCCCATGGTAAAATCTTTTAGGGCTCCTCTTACCCAAACCTTTCTCAAACAAATGCTTGTAGGTCCTTCATTCCTAAGGGTATATAAAGGAAAAGAAAAACATTTGAAAGGTCATCAAACAGCTCTCAGTGCCCAGGAGACAGCCCTAAGCAGATACCTCTGCTCTGAAGGAGAGGCCACACTAAAGAAAAGGAATAAAACAGCCGGACTACATTTTTTCTTCTGATGATACCTTAGGAATAAAAAAAAAAAAAAAATGAGTGGCAATAAGTACCTGAAATACACATTGACTGCCACCACATATATGTCAGGTACGCTATACATGTGTCAGGAAGCTGCCAACTTGATCTCAAGCAGTAGAGTTAGCAGCTTTTATCAGCCAGTTTATGGAAAGTTTTAGCAGAGTGACGGTAATAAAGAAGATTTTTAAATGGCAAGTTTGCTTTAAAGGGCAAACTGTGGACTTTCTCCCCACTAAGCTTTGAGAGGTCCTGTAGAAGTTGCAGGGAGTCTCAGCCTAAACGAGATTTAAAATAAAAATCGCTGGTGGGATGGCACTCTGAGTGTTTCTTTTTCTGAAGTTGCCTGAAGTTTCCTCGTAAGGCAAGTTCGGAAAACGAAGCTCACGGATTGCCATCCCACCGGCGACTTTCATTATTTTTCACCAAGTGACAAATCTTTGATAATGCTGGCATTTAATCTCCCCGAAATGCCTTGCCGCCAACAAGAATGCAAAGTGACAGTGGGATAGCATATGTATTGCTTCAGTTTTCCAAAAGTCTCGCCAAGTTTACTCATGAGGCAACTTCGGGTATCAAAGCATTACGTATGCCATCCAGCGCTGCATGTGAGATTAGGTTGCCACTTGTACAGTATGTTATCAGCCTGGCCAGTAAGAATTATGCTGGATGCCGACAAAGTTAAAATATAGGTGCAAATTTCATCCATTGAGCGGGGAATACGGACATAGCACCAATTTGAGTTACATATCTCTATATCCACACATCTTTGGAACTATTGCTCCATTACAAGCCTTGCAATATATTCAGCACCAATCCATTCCTCTCCAGCAGGAAACAAAATTGTTTCGTGACTTAATTCCCACTCAACTATCACCCAGGATTGAATTTTCATCCAACGCATTTGGGTTCATCTCAGGGTCCGGACATTGAAATATCTAAATAAGGGGCTAGCTGCCACTTTATATTGAGATTTAACGTATCCACATGTCATTTCCCTGTCTGAATCTATATTTTTTTGGGATGTATGTTATTTTCCACTACTGATTCCACCATAATCACCATAATCAGTTAGTTGGTTCTTTTCTACTTTGAGGGGGATCCCCTCCCATCATGCGGAGCCGCTTGGTTTTAAACATTTTTTGTTTGTTTTTATTTTATTTCACTTATATATGGGCATGGCTGTTTAATAAAAATTGCCTTTTATTTCTACAACTAGGCTTGTATTGATATATGATTGGGTCACAGCATTGTGATTGGAAGGTTTAGTCCTAGGTTCAAGTGGTCAGATCATTCACTAGGGATGCACCATGTACTTTTTAGATTAGGCAGAATTCTCCACAATAGAGTCAACTGAATATCATACAAAATTTTAACCTTTATTTATATAGTCAAATCCGAGAAATCCTTTTGGTTTTTTTTTTATTAAAAAAAAAAAAAAGCATCACCTGTGCACTTTTAAGTCATCACAGTGAGTTGCCGAGAAATTCCTTTCAATTAATTTTGAATAAATTCTGCATTTGGTGAATCTCTAACTTCTTTACATTTTAAATACATCAATATATACATTTATATGAAATACCTGCTGCTTTGATTTCAATTACAATTCTGTATAGAGGATATTTGTTTTCAATGCAAGATTGCCCACTCATTTGCCAAAATTGGGATATTTCCATTATCCGGAAACCTGTTATCCAGAAAGTTCCAAACTACGGAAACGTGGTCTCCCATAGACTCCATTATAATGCAATAATCCAAATTTTTAAACAATTTCCTTTTTCTCTGTAATAATAGAACAGAACCGTATACATAATCCAAACGAAGATATAATTAATCCTTATTGGAAGCAAAACCAGTCTCTTGCGTTTATTTAACGTTTCCAGGCTCTTACTCCTGGGCGTTTTTACCTACACTCCCCTGCATTCCATTTGTTCCGTTCAGCTGCAGGGGAGCGCAGGAGTAGACGCATTTGATTCTTTTGAATGGAACTGTAGTCACACAGATGCGTGTAAGCGCCAAACACAGGTAAAATGCAGCATATAATAGGTCCCATACCTGTAATTCATTGCCACAGAATGCTACTCTGATGCAACACTGGCTGCAGCAGAGTAACAAAGTATCTAGCCGCTCCACACCCATCTGGCCTGACTTGCAGCCCAACAGAATGTCTGTTCTTCAGTGATAAAAGCCCAAATACATCATTTTGTTTGAATGTTTTTAATTGCATTTTTAATACATTTACCCGTCATTAATACAGTATTCTTGTTTGACAAGGAATCTGACATTTGTAATCTAATTTCATGTACTTAAATACTTGTAAGCAGTATTGTGGTGTGACACAATCCATTTGAGAAGTTGTTTAGAGAATTTACCCCTAAAACCCAGGCTACCTCTATTATAACACAACCAAGGCAGCAGTTCGATACAGACTCTCATTTAATTTCATAGATTAATGCGCACATTTTACTCAGCTCAGTAAAACTATTCAGTAAATTGCTAGCAGTAGTGTCAGTAATGTGAGATCAGTAATTCCAGAATACTTTACATGGCATCACAGAAAAGAAATCATTCTTGGCAAGTGGGTGCTCAGAACAGCACCTTTATCTTTTAATGTATATTCACATTTCTTGTCTACATTACAAAGTGAAGATTCCAATAATTAACATTTAAAATAGCAAAATAAGTTCACTGCATGCTGAAAACACACCATTTAGGCTTTCATATGGCTCCTGTCCATCCGTAGCCATAACAGGCAGCAGCACCCTCTTTATTAGAAACAGGCACCTGCACTAGATATTGGTTGGATGAGATGTCTTACGTGTAATGTGCTCCATATGTGCATGTTCAGATGTGTCCAGGTTGATTTTATATTTTGCAAGAATTTTCAGGATGGGGCGAAGTTTCAGCCACCACTGTTCTTTGGGGAGACGATGGCTAAAAATTAAGCAGGGTATGACAGATGTTATAGTACTGCACATTTACAACTGAGTAACCTGAGTCAGTATACAGGGACATTGTTAATGTTAGAAAAGCAATTTCAAGGAATACATATACCTCAATATGCTGTTTGTGTAAATACAATTTGTATTCTGTAGGTGGGGGTTAGGAAAGGTTGAAGGCCATCGAGTAATGCCTTTTTAAAGGGATACTGTCATGGGGAAAAATTGCATCAGTTAATAGTGCTGCTCCAGCAGAATTCTGTACTGAAATCCAATTCTCAAAAGAGAAAACATTTTTTTATATTCAGTTTTGAAATCTGACATGGGGCTAGACATTTTTTCAGTTTCCCAGCTGCCCCCAGTCATGTGACTTGTGCTCTCATAAACGTCAGTCACTTTTTACTGCTGTACTGCAAGTTGGAGTGATAACAGAACAATGGGAAGGTAACCAGATAACAGGTCCCTAACACAAGATAACAGCTGCCTGGTAGATCTAAGAACAGCACTCAATAGTAAAAACCCATGTCCCACTGTGACGTCTTCAGTTACACTTAGAAGGCCTGCCAGAAAGCAATTCCCTCCAGTGGAGTAACTACTCCCTGGGGGGCCCCAGTACAGGATAGGCACCTGGGCCCCCCCGTCGGGCCTTACCTCTATAAATCCCATGCTGGAGTGTTGATAGCATGTGTACTGTAAAATGTCCCCCTAGATAACTGCCTGTCATAACCATTATCATGGCTCGGATGGGCCCCAAGAGGGTGGGGGCCCTGATGCAATTGCACCCTCTGCACCCCTGGTAGTTACGCCACTGGTTCCCTCTTAAAGTATTGGCACAAGTCACATGACTGGGGGCAGCTGGGGAATTGACAAAATGTCTAGCCCCATGTCAGATTTCAAAACTGAATATAAAAGAATGCTCTTTTGAGAAATGGATTTCAGTGCAGAAGTCTACTGGAGCAGCACTATTAAGTGATGTGTTTTGAAAAAACATGTTTTCCCATGACAATATCCCTTTAACTAACCTTGTCTGGCACTGGGCTGTTGGGAGCTGCTGCTGAATAACAGCTGAAATGATTTTTGTATACATATATATATATATATATATATATATATATATATATACACACATACATGTACCTATAAAGGAAGTCCAAGAGTTATAGGGGGCCCCCCATGAGTCAGGCCTAGTAATATCAAGTTATGCCACTGTATGTGTGTGTGTGTATATATATATATATATATATATATATATATATATATATATATATATAATTTTGGCAGTATTTTCACATAAAGGGCCCTTTAATTGTGAGGGTCAAATACCCTCTGTGCCCAACCATTAAACCTGTGCAGCATAGAACAAATTCAGTGATAAGGATCTTGACACAAATGGAAATACAATGGGAATATAGTGAACACAGGGCTACAAAGAGAAGAATGGTGCAACTGTAGAGTAACTTACTCAAAATCAGTCTGCTCCTTAAGTTCAACCAGAGGCTGGAAAACAAGACTTCGCTTGCGCATTCCCAGCAAACAAGCAGAGTCTGGCGTATTAGCAAAAATGCGGCCTGCAAGATTGGAAAATGTTTGATTATTCAGTATTCTGGAATATGCAACAGGATTCCTGAGAAAGTTTTCTTTCAAGATAAATACCATGTCTAGAGCATTCCTTTACTTTCCCTGTCATCCAAAGGACGGCCTTTGCACCCATTTTGGTGCCAAAGTTTCTATCAAAGGGAGTAGGGGTTCCACCCTAAAACAAAATACAAGTATTTGCTTTTAGTTAATATACAGTTTCTTAATCGCATATTCTCTGCATAATTGCAGTACATTACACCAATGTTCTGAGGTTGTGACCACTGTTACTTTTTATATATCAACCCCTACTTCCCATAAATGTCGGCCTTTTACCTGCTGCATGTGACCAAGGACATTCTTCCTGCAGTCAAAAACACCCTTTCCTTCTTCGGAATATAGATTAAATATAAAATCTGTGGAATAGTTGTCATTGCACTTCTCATTCCTTTTACATAGAAAGAAAAATAGTACCGATTAGTTAAAAAATGATATATTATATAAACTGAAGAAAATTGATAACATATAAAAACATGAAAAAATGTATATATGAGAGGGGAGGATAGTAAAAAAAAATAATAATAGTACTGGGTGATGGCAAGATGGCAATTTGTTAGGCACCCCTAATGAAAGCAATCAATAACATGTTACTCTGGCATGTGACATGCTGCAGAGAATGGTAGTATAATCTTACATTTGCAATTAGATGTCCCTTATGGCAGCTTGAGCTGGGGGTATAATACAGTATGGTATCTGTACTGTGTATGTGCCCATCCCAAAAAGCTGCAAGGACACCCAGAAGCAGATATAAGATGGTGATGCTGTGCTCTGCAGCAAAGTATCCCAGCTATTCCCTTTTTTCTTAAAGAAAAGATGCACCGGCCGATGATAGAAATAGAGTTTTGTCCAGTCGGGTCTAATAACAATTACTTTTACTTTACTAAAACATACCTCAGTATTAAACCTCTTTTTACAGTGGTCTTCATTTTTTCTGTAAGGTGCTCGACATTTGTCTGTAACAAGAATACATACATATCAAGCAGGCTATATCCAAGGTTTAACTGTTTACCATTTGCTAAACAATAAACATTCTTTCCGTGCCTATTACAATGGATAGGCATAAACATGCACATCCATTTTTTTGGCCTTTGCAGAGGCATCTTATATTGACAACTGCAGCAGTTGCAGCAAACCTAACCAGCAGGTACTTACCATGCCTAATAAATACATGGGAAATTCAGATAGAGGTGCTAGTGCTACTTCAATCCACCTGCATATTTTGAATGTACAATACACAAGTATGAAACTTGTTATTCAGAATGCCTGGGAGTTTAGGCTTTACAGATGGGGGTCTTTCTGTAATTTGCATCACCGTGCCTTGTGTGTGTAAAAAATCCCTGAAATTTTAATTAACTAAATAGGAATGTTTTCCAGTAAGTATTAATTATATCTTGTAGTTGGAATCAAGTACAGGTTATGGGACCTTTCCGTAACTTGGATCTTCACACCTTAAATCTACTAGAAAATCATATAAACATGAAATAATCCCAATAGCCTGGTTTGCTTCCAATAAGGATTAATTATATTATATCTGGGGAAAAGGATTTCGTTTCAATGATTTCCTTTTTATCTGTAGAAGAATTTCAGAAAGGCTGTCTCCCATAGACTCATTTTAAAGCAACTAATTAACACTTTGAAATTATTTCCTTTTCTCTATAATAAAACGAGTTCATTATTGCAGAGAAAAAAGAAATCATATAAAGGGATTGTTCATCTTCCAACACTTTTTCAGTTCAGTTGTTTTCAGATTGTTCACTAGATACAAAGACTTTTTTCAATTACTTTCTATTTGTGACCATTTTTATAATATTGAAGTGTAAAGTGTCATTTTTCCGTTTCTAAAGCAGCTCTGGTGGGGGGTTGCTGACTTTTTAACTGTTCTAAATTGATACATTTATTTCTCATATTTTTCCCTGCTAAGCAGAATCCCTGGGTTTCATTACAGGCAGCTGTTAGAATTGATACAATAGTTGCTAATACTCCAGAGAAGCTGCTGGAAAATGTATCAAATAATTGTATCAACTAAATGTAGCAAATTGTAAGAGTTTAGATTCTGCTCCTGGATTACTGCGCTGCCAGACTGAAACACTAGAGACAGGGTCTTTAAACTTAGGGGCATGTTTAGCAACATTGGAGATAAATATCTGGAGAGATTTCTGGAGATGTTGCCTATGACAACCAATCAGAAATTAGATTTAAACAGCTACCAATAAGTTAGAAAACAAAAGCAAAGATCTGATTGGTTGCTATGGGCAACATCCCCAGAAATCTCTCCAGATTTATCTCCAGTGTTAGTAAACATGCCCCTTAGGTTTTGGAAAAATGGTACAAAATGGAAAGTTATTTTAAAAAAAGTCTTGGGAACAATCTGAAAACAACTGAACTGAAAAAAGTGTTGTGAACACAATCTCTAAAAGAGTGTGAATTATTTAATTAAAATGGAGACTATGTGAGTTAGCCTTTCTGTAATTCTGTGCTTTCTGGATAACAGGTTCCCGGATAATGGATCCCATACATGTGGTAGAGTGCTGGTGTAATAGAATATGATAGAATGCCATGCCTATGTTCACTCAACTGGTTTTAACTGAACCATAGGATAAGTTGCATTTCTGTTTCTCTTTTAATGCTGGCTCTTACAAACCCTGCCTCTTTAAAGGAAACCTGTCATGATTGAGTTAACACTAGGAAGGAAATAAAACTTTTAAAACAAACCACATACCCCTATTTATTATGCTCAAATCTCACTAATTCTCAATTTATAACTACTTTTCAAATGTCCATGAGACACTAACTGAAGCCTGACTTTCCAGAAAGTCAGGAGAGCAAAGCATCATGGGTAGAATCAGTCCTGCAGACTCCTCTCACGATATCACCAGTTTGTGCAGTTGTTAGTGGCTGGAGTAGCCCACACAATCTGAATAGAACAATAGAAGGTGTTTCAAATAATTCCCATAGAATATCAAGTCCTGGTGTGACATGAGTTATACAGAGCCTGTCTATCATAGAGTATACTCTGACTAAGCATGAATGAGATTTGGCAGTTTGGCACAGCCCACACATGGAAAACAAAGGGGTGTTTAAACATGGCAGCACCTATGAAGCCCTTTTTACATGAAGGATATTTTCTAATCCGTTTCAGATATAGACAAAAACAGCTGACTAAAGGGTTTTACTAAGGAGGGAAAATAAATATTTTACTCATGTCTCAAGGTGACAGGTCCTCTTTAAAGGCAGCCATGTAGTAAAGAAGGTATTTATAAACTCAAAAAACAAAATAATTTCTTTGGAAGTGATAATGCCAAGTAAAGAAAAAAGCAAGTATGGTCTCTCCCCCCCCCCAAGGAAAATATTCTCTCCTTTTTAACTTAGGACAGATGCAAGGATACTACCTTGACGGGGGAAAGGCGTCACCTAATACATACTGTACTTTCTAAATACCATGCAACTAAATGGGTCTCTTTTTACTGCAGACAGAAAATCTCTAAAAGCTATATAGTGGGGTGCAAGGGTGGGAAACAATGTATCTTTATGCAATCCCTCCTGTGGTGTCTTTCCATACCATCTTTATGAGAAGAAGGTTATGTGTGGAAAGGAAACCACTTCCCCCAGCAGAATGAATGTAGTTTATACAGAAACACAAATGATGTACTTCAGCAGCTCATGTTCTCTGAGCCTCAATGCATTCTTTTTCTATGCTCTTACTTGTAATTCGTGTATGTTCACCGGTTCTTCATAAATATAAGCTGCGTCTGCACCAGCAGCAAATCCTGCCATAGTAGCCAGATAACCACAGTAACCTCCCATGGTCTCAATGATAAAGACTCTTCGCTTAGTGCCAGCGGCAGACTGCTTGATTCGATCGCAGGTCTGAGGGAAGCAGAAAAGATGTAGGTTATGTTTGATCTTAACACGTTTGTAATTACACATGTACCTTTTATGAACAAGCTTGCAGGAACTCTAGTTGGCAATACTGAGATCCGAATGGGCAAATATACAAGGAATAATACAACTCCCTGTAAAATATAAGGCTATTGTCCAGCAAGCTCCCTGACCATATAAAAGGTACAAGGCTTCAGAGTGAATTAATTTACACTAGTCTGGGACACTTAGATGATCTGCAATATCCTCATATGGGGTGTTATTTTTTTTTTTATAATGCATAAATGTTAATGACATCATTAAAGGGATACTGTCATGGAAAAACATGTTTTTTTCCAAAGTGTATCAGTTAATAGTGCTGCTCCAGTAGACTTCTGCACTGAAATCCATTTTAAAAAGAGCAAACTGATTTTTTTATATTCAATTTTGAAATCCGACAAGGGGCTAGACATATTGTCAGTTTCCCAGCTGCCCCCAGTCATGTGACTTGTGCTCTGATAAGCTTCAGTAACACTTTACTGCAAGTTGGAGTGATATCACACACCCCACCCCCAGCAGCCTAACAAAAGAACAATGGGAAGGTAACCAGATAGCAGCTCCCTAACACAAGATAACAGCTGCCTGGTAAGAACAGCACTCAATAGTAAAAGCCAAGTCCCAATGAGACGGATTTTAAGTAGGAGAAATAACAGCCTGACAGAAATTAGTTGCATCCTAAAGTGCAGACACAAGGCATGTGACTGGGGGCAGCTGGGAAACTGACAATATGTCTAGCCCCATGTCAGATTTCAAAATTGAATATAAAAAAAATCTGTTTGCCCTTTTGAGAATTGGATTTCAGTGCAGAAGTCTACTGGAGTAACACTATTAACGGACTTGTTTTGAAAAAACATGTTTTCTCATGACAGTATCCCTTTAAGCACCCATTACGACTAAAGACATTACTAAGCATTGTTTAGAAGAATACAGTTTACCGATTATTTGTAACTCTTGTTTATTATATTGGTAATTCCATAAATGCAATACTGAAGATTTTGTATGCTGGAGTTGTAGGGGGAGAACCACAGAATCCATGTTCTATCCTTAGGATGTGCATTTGAAAAGAACATGGCATGCTTCATCAGCCTCCAGCTAGCAAACCAATGCATAGAAATGAAGGAAGGAAATGTTGAAAGGTATCTGCAGATAAATGTAACCAACTGCCCTAACCCCTGACTTAATGAATCTGAAATGCTGTTGTTCTGTTTTCTTATAATAGTAACAAAGGGAACAAGCTGATTAAGCGAGTACATTACTATTGTGGAAATAAAAATGTAATATGAGCTTCAGCATACTGAAATAAGAAACTTTCTAAATACAATCAATTAAATATAAGTTTACGTTAACTATCCCTCTCTCAGCATCTGTTTCTCTTCATTGTCTCTTCATGCAACAGTTGGGTGTCAGATAATCATTAAAGGGATAGTCATGGGAAAAAATGTTTTTTTCAAAATGCATCAGTTAATAGTGCTGCTCCAGCAGAATTCTGCATTTAGATCCATTTCTCAAAAGAGCATTATATTTAATTTTGAAATCTGACATGGGGCTAGATATAGTGTTGATTTCCCAGCTGCCCCAAGTCATGTTACTTGTTCTCTGATAAACGTCAATCACTCTTTACTGCTGTACTGCAAGTTGGAGTGCTATCACCCTCAATCACTCTTTACTGCTGTACTGCAAGTTGGAGTGATATCACCCCCTCCAGCAGCCTAACAACAGAACAATGGGAAGGTAACCAGATAACAGCTCCCTAACACAAGATAACAGCTGCCTGGTAGATCTAAGAACAGCACTCCGTAGTAAAACCCGTGTCCCACTGTGTTCCATTCAGTTACATTGAGAAGGAAAAACAACAGCCTGCCAGAAAGCAGTTCCCTCCTAAAGTGCTGGCACAAGTCACATGACCAGGAGCAGCTGGGAAATTGACAAAATGTCTAGCCCCATGTCAGATTTCAAAACTAATCTAAAAAAATCTGTTTCCGCTTGGAAACAGTGCAGAAGTCTACTGGAGCAGCACTATTAACTGATGCGTTTTGAAAAAAACATGTTTTCCAATAACATGATCCCTTCGTTAGATCCATTATATCTTATAGGGGGGCTCCTTTTGTCTAGAAGATGGATTAGAGCTCACTATTAAAATCACCAGAAATCCCATCTCTCAACATGCAGGATTTGTGCAAAAGGCAGTTAGTTTGTTCGATTGTGTTTGTACTGGAATGAGTTATTTGAGTGAGCTCTAATTTATCTGCTAGGAAAGGGAGCCCCCCCCTATAAGATATATTGGATCTAGCTGTTAATGACAATCTGACACCCAACTCCTGCAACAAGACAAAATGAAGAGAAACAGATGCTGAGGGAAGGATAGTGAAGATTATTTCAGAAATGATGCAGAATATTTAGAGAAGGAAAGCTACCATAACAGTCTATTGCCAATAGAATAGCCACAACAGTGCAAGCTAGAACACATTTGATATTTTTTAGAATGCTTTTGCATATCTGTGTAAACAGCTCTAAACACTGTCTCTGTTTGTTTAGGATAGAAGCTGCCATATTAGCTTGCTGTGACATCACTTCCTGCCCAAGTTCCTCCCTGCTTGCTCATAGCTCTGAGGTTAGATTACAGTAGTGAGGGGAGGAGGGACAGAGAGGAGCAAACTGAGCATGCTCAAGCCCAAACCCTGGAGGTTTAAAGGAGAATTCAACCCCTTCCGCACTAACCCCCTCCCCCCCTCCGGCCTACCTTTCCCCTGGGGCAAATGCCCGCTACTTACCCCTCCGTGCAGGTTCCCGGGCGCCATCTTCTAGAGCTTCTTCTTCCTTCGGCGCTTGCTTGGTGGCAAGGACACATTTGCCGGTTTGTACTACTGCACATGCGCCCAAAGTTCACAAACCAGTAAATGCGTCCTACTGCGCATGCGTCGCCAAATCCAGGAAGAAGACGGTGCTGTAGAAGATGGCGCCCGGGAACCTGCACGGAGGGGTAAGTAGAGACTTAGGGGCATTTGCCCCGGGAGAGAGGTAGGCCGCGAGGGAAGCAGGGTCTACGGGGGTGGGGGTTAGCGCGGGAGGGGTTGAATTCCTCTTTAAGCTGAAAACAGGAAGTCTGATACAGAAGCCCATGTGTACACAATAGAAGGAAAGAAATGTGTATAGCTAACACACAAAGGGTATTGAGGATATGGAAACCCTGGATCATGTATAGGTCCAATGGTACACTGCCTGTAAATCTTTAGTCAGTTTAGAATCTAAGAAATTAAATAGCTCACATGATCTAGATACCCCCCTTAGTAGTCACGAAAATAGCTTTGAGCAAAATATCCATGAAAGTCTCTCTTCGTTTCATCCTTTTATTGGTTCCTCTTTATTGTTTATATACTTTATATAACATCTCCTTTATTACACTTAAATTGATTATAAATGTTTTCCACAAGGACATATCGAACAATTAATAACTAGCAGTATTATAGCCAAAATATATACCAAGATAATATATTGTTAACTTATGATTACAATAGGGCTAAACTCTGAGCAGAACGGGATGCCCTCTCCAGCACTAGTTTGTACATTGTATACTGGTTTTATATGGTTTGTCAACCAAACCGAAGGTGCAGGCCCCCTGCATGCACTGGCTTACTCGCACCGGGAACTATTACAACTCCAAACCAGAATGCAGGATCTATCAGCCCGCACCTTCAGTTTGGGGATTTTTTTTCTGCCCATAGGTGCCCTTTAAACATTGTTGTACTTAATAGTATTAAAGAAGCATGAACAGCCTTTGGTTACAACTTTAGTTACAATGTACAGCTCACACAAATGAACCTGAGGTTTTTAACCCAGCCAGATATCAGATACTCTCAAGAGATCATTAGTATTATTGTCTTCCCATCTAAAGGCATTACCATGCTTCAGCATAGGCAATTGCTTTATTTTTTGCCTTGGCAGGTGTAAAGCCAAAGTACACAGCTGATCGTAAATATGGTGTAATTTGCATATTGTAGTTGATGGTGGAATGGCTATAATTGCATACAGATAGGTAAAGAAAGTAGTTGTACTCTTGCATTTTACTATTTAATAGTTGTGAAGTAAATGCAATTTAAACACTCCATACACTATGGTATATTTTTCTCTTTTAAGAGAAAAAAAACCCAGGTATATATTAGCTTATTAAAATGGCAATTATAAATTTTAAAGAAAACAGTTAAAAGGAGAAATACTTACAACTGTAATAGTATTGAGAGCTGTATCTGCGCCAATACTGAAATCGGATCCAGGAACATTATTTGATACAGTGGCAGGGAGAACAACAATGGGTATGCATAGCTCTTCATACTTGCATCGTCCTTCCATGAGTTCCAAGCTGCCGGTAAATGCCTGATATAAATAGCAAATAGTATGAAACAGTGTTTCCTCATGTCCTAAGTAGTTTTACATCTCTCTTACGTTTATGAATGCTATGAAGATACACCCTGGCAAGTATATAGTAATCAGCCAAATAGATAAATGGTCCTCAGATATATATGTATGTTTGGCAACTCCCAGTTGAACAGATATGCCTTTAAAAAAAAAAAAACCCTACCCACTTACCCTGGGTAGACCCACCTCCCTCCTCTCCATCAGCCTAGTTGCCCTCCAAGGCAAATGCCCCTAACTTTTTACTTACCCCTCCATGCGGATTCTGGCCTTGGAGATTCATGGGCAACATATTCTTGGGAATCTGTGTGGTGTTGCGGAGCAAGTACAGTCAGAGTAAATTTCCAGTCCCAAACAACTGCACATGCCCTAAAAGTCATGAACATTTCCAAAAAAAATTTCGGAAATTGTTGTGACTTTCGCTGCATGCTCGTTCAGGACTGGAAATTTACTCCAACTGCACATGCGGCAAAAATTCCAGTCTGATTCCGAAGAAGACTGAAAAAAGAAGATGGCGCCTGTGAACCTCCCAAAGCCAGAATCTTCATGGAGGTGTAAGTAAAAAGTTAGGGGTATTTGGCTGGGAGGGCAACGAGGCTGGGGGGTCTACCCAGGGTAGGGATTTTTTCAAGAATGGGTTTAGTTCTCCTTTAATGGCTAATATTTGGTCACCAATGTACCCATGACCAACCTAATTGAATATCGGGGCTAAAGAAGCAACTCTGCTCTTATGAAATGTAACTATGTATTTTACCATTTTAAATTACTGGAACTTTAAACCCTTTACTGGAAATAGGATAAGATTACTTGTTTTTTAAAAAACTATTTCATGACGTACCTCAAAACCGCCGATAATGATCAGTCCATGTATATTATAGCTGCTTATGTTATTACTGATTTCTTCAAAGTATTTCTTGGGCAAAGTCCTGTGTCAAAAATAGATAATTCATAAAACACAGCAATAGGGCTCCTTTTCTATAGGTACTAAAGTGCTGCAATGCAGTTGCCAGTAAGAACAAATCAGTAATTAGTTCTGATCACGATTCTAAACTATATAATACAAAAACAGATGTTTCCTTTCAATGTTCTTTAGGAGTAACTGGCATACAATCATCACAAGGAAACCCCATTTAGTCTGCCAAGTGCAGATATTTATCATGAAAACACCATTAATACTGCAATGAAAAATGACACCAGTCCCAAAAGCTTGAAAGTCAATAGGGGGCTACAAGGTCATTGAATTTAGCAAGCTAGCAAGGGCATTTAGGCCAGTGACAGAAATTCATCAGTCAGAAACAATATCTCCATACAACAGACATTTGTATAGTGTTGTTTGAATAACATCAAAAACATTTTTTTTTAATTTGTTAGTATAGAACGAAATAAAAACAAGACAAATTAAACTTTAAAAAGCCTTTATTAAGAAATAACTTACAGAAACTACGCTTCCTGTCCTCTTCAGAAAAGGCGATGACGATCCATCGTGCTGTGCTTGATTTCTTCTCCCATATTCTACTGACAGCGTGTGAGAGTTCATGTACCGTAAGCGACTGTACATAAACACTCAACACACTGTCAGAAGAATATGGGAGAAGAAATCGAGCGTCACACGGTGGATCATGGACGCCCTGCCGCCCTTTCTGAAGAGTTTCTGCAAGTTATTTCTTAATAAAGGCTTTGCTATTTTAAAGTTTAATTTGTTGTGGTGTTTTTATTTCGTTCTATACTAATGAATTTGTTAATAAAATTTTTTTTATGTTACCGGTCCTTTTAACAGAAATTGTTGAGAATTAACAGATGAGGGTAAGGGTTAATATGCACCCTAACCAATACTGGTTGATATCACGTGGAAGCACCAAGGCTCTGAAAAGTGTGGTGTTTTTACATTGTCTTGGCAAAGTGTGTCATTGTGGTTGATAAAGCGGCAGACACCAGATGCTTTAGAGACCAGTTCTTATGCTATAAGTACTAGTCTTAGTCAACTACATCTAAAATAGATGGTAAAAAAAGAAAAAGATTATCGGTTCTACTTTCCAGTGTTACCACATGGCCGTACTTGTATCCATTTGTTAATACCAAGGGGGTTATTTATTAAAATCGGAAAATCTCTAATTTATTTCTGAAATTTACTCCAACCAAATCTGCACAGGTTATTTCCCCTTATTTACCAATACATTTTCCCTGAATATTTCCTGTGCTGGAAAAAAGCACTATGGGATATTTGTTCTTCTTTCTATGGAGCTGAGGGTACATGGCAAGGAGGAACATAAGGATTTATTTCATGAATCACCCCAAGTATTGATCTTGTGAGTAGGAATTTTTGCCACAACCCCAAAGGTGTTTTGGAGCACATTTTGCTCACAATTAAGGGAAAAGGACTAGTAACCCCAAGGAACTGCACTGCTAGATACTTAAAGACACACCGGGTGCATTAAAATTGAACAAATGTACTACACTATTTAGTGCTCTGTTTTGATTTCCCCGTTGCCTTAGGCGCTGATCCGTACACCCAATTGCAGATCAGGATATATTCGGGACATCTCCCTCCGACTTATATACACCCTCATCAGGTCAGAGATGCTGGATTTTCAGATTCGAGGTTTTGGCATCAGTGTTTACAAATGTGCACACAAATTAGAAAGAACTGGCAAATCAAAAACATGCCAGCCTGTGAAAATTAGTTATAGATATATCTGTCTGCTCTGGTGTGTATTTTGCAGACCCAGGCCATTCCTAATAAACACATAATAGGAAGAAGCATGTCCTAAAAAGATGTTGTGACTGTCAACTGCTGCAGCTGTCAGAAGTCAATAGGTTTCAATTAATGTAAACAGTAAGCTACACAGGAATAAAACAGTAAGATATAGCTATAAGGTCAATACACACAAAGAGCATTTTAGAATTTACCTCTTGGTGCCAAGACGGGATCCTCCTTGTCCAGTCCAACCACCAACACTGCTCCATCCAATTTCTTCAATCTGTAAAAGGATGAAACACAATATAAACCATACCAATTACAGGGGCTTCTAATAAAATCTATTACAACTGCACAGGATTACTGCTATACTAAGATATCAATCATAGATGATGAGGCGGGAGGGTTGGAAATAATACCTGTTCAGAGATGTATCAAGCTGTAATCAAACCTTATTAATATGTCTCATTTGGGCTTACATACATGTATAAAAGATGACAGGTTTCATCTATTGCATATCAGAAATGAATGGTCACTATTTTAGTAAATGGAAATAACCAGCAGTTTCCAATGGAAATGCCATGCAAAACTGAATATGCAGCATTATCTGGGATAAGGCATTAAAGACTTAATACAGGGGTGTTCACAGGATGGGCCACAGGATGGATATGAATGCAGTCCAGCTTGAAAGGCTTGGCTACCAAGGAAATGTTTTGTTGCAAAGGATATAGGAGTAGGCAGGAGGGGGACTTTGTCCATTGCCCAGTTAGTAGTAGTAATAAGTCTATTTAATATCCAGGTGTCCCATATTCCAGTGTATAGCTCCATCTGGTTATCCATTTTGTATTGTAGTTCTTTTCTGTGCATTTTCTTTACTTTTACAAATCAAAAGTGTATGTGTGTATTTCATGTGTGGCACCAGACAATTTTTCTTTTTCCAATGTGGGGGAAACGAAAAGGTTGGACACTCCGGACTTAATATATAATGATCCATATGCTCATAGAACAAGAAAACAGACTGGGCACCACTGAAAAGGTGGCAGTCTCTAAAATGTTTTGGACAATTTTCCTAAAAAAGTTATTGTGGTCTGTCTCCCTACCAAGTCTTTGCCCATATCACTCCTGGAAATAAGATCAAGTTGGTTCTATATTATCCTTACTGGACACTGAAGTTTCAGGGGAGGGAAAGAATAAATGCTATGTAACAGTAATGATCGCAATATGGCGACACAACTTGCTGTAAGACTTTATTACAATGCTGCTAGAATAGAAGCCAAAACCAACGTACCTGTCCTTTTGCAAGTCCCTCGAATCCATCATGAACAGCAAACATTCTGTGACCTTGAATAATACCAATTCTCACTGTGGATCTCACTGCTGCATTCATACCTGCTGCAGGTGCTCCAACATTCAGAACAGCCAGATTATACCCACTCTATAGGAAAAAAACAAGAGTTTGCCTTCCTTTCACAATGGATACTCCTTAAAAGTAACAGTTTTCTTACAAAGCTTGAGCGACAACTTTCATGTCCCAAAGCATTGGAAGAGGGGGTGCTGAAATGCCAGTTAAAAGGAGAACTAAAACCTAACTAACTAAAGAAGTAACTAGAAATGTAAATTATGTTTTGGGTTTCTCTACCAGCCCAAGGCAACCACGGTCCTTTAGCAGTAAAGATCTGTGTCTCCCCAGTAGATGCCCCAGTAGCTCCCCATCTTCTTTTCTGCTGATTCACCGATTCACATGCTCTGTGCTGCAGTCACTTACTGAGTTTAGGGACCCACTCACAATATACAGTACACATAGAATAGAAATGTCACAATACAATATAAGGCTGATTAGTAATTGATACAGATAATTACTACATGGCATCACAGAGACCAGTGCAATTAACATCAGAATTTAATAATCAGCCATGAAGCCTCAGCTTATATTTCAGGTCAACCTCATTTTCTACTTGATAATTTGCCACAACCCCTAAGTTTAGCTTTTCAACAGCTGCTCAGAGCCCCCTGAGTATCCGAGTGTCACAGACACTTTCCAAGATGGTGCAAGAAGTTCAGTATATAAAATATAGCATTTTATGCCATTTTCATTTTTAGGGTTTAGCTCTCCTTTACGGTGAGTTTTGAGCCTTCCAAATTACTAAACTATTGGACAACATATTTTAATATACTAGTTAAAAGACTCTAGGACTGTCTTATCAAATGTTGGTTAAGTTGGGAGGGGTTGCACACAAAAAGTATTCCCATGTTTTGTACCTTTGCAGATGAAGGTCTGATATGAGCCAATGTTCTATAAACCTTCCAGTTGTTTTCAAAACTCCTGCAAAAAGAAAGCAACTAATTGGAAATCTACCGGGTATACCGTAATTTCTCATGATTTTATCATTTCTTGCAGGGTATTCACAGGTTTTAAGTTTTAAAGAATGGCAATTATATGTTATATTCACAGATTTTACTTATCACACACATACATGATTACAAAAATGCATGTGGTGATATGACAAAAAATTGGTTTGTAACATTTGAAGTATTAGATTTGGTCAAAGCACTTACTTTCCTCGTAATTTCAAGGCCTCTTCAAACTTTTTCTCATTCATCGCTTGTGTCACCTCCTTAGTCTGTTAGTATTACAAACATGTTGTTTATCAGCCCTATTCTGTTTTCATATATTATATATAATTTATGATGTAGAAAATGCTTACCACTTGTACACATTCCATCAATGGAAGTCTAATGGCTTGATTTCCAGACAAACTGACCACACAAGCTGGTGTGTCTGGGGTTCCCTCCAATAAGGCCATCACAGCTTCAACACCCATTCGGCTTCCCTAATGGACAAATACAATTGGCTGGTTAAAGGGGTTGTTCACCTTTAAAGACTTTTGTTCTTAGTTCAGTTGGCTTCAGAGAAGTGACCATTTTTCTAAGATTTAAGTGTAACGTTTAATTTGTCACCTTCTAAATGAGCTCTGGGAGGGATTACCGTCTCTTTAAAGTGGACCTGTCACCCCAAAAAAATATTCAAAATCCTATTTTATCACATTAGTCAAGCAAAATGAACATTAATTACACTACATAAATTATTTTAATCTTGTTTTCTTCAGTCTGGTAATTCATAATTATAGCAAGCAGGCAGGAGCCATTTTGTGGACATTACTATTAAGACAAGCCTTGTATCATCTCAGAATCTTGTTTGAGCACCAGAATGGGGGACCCGATGTCTATCCCCATGTCCTGGCTACACAATTAAATGGTTAAGAGAACTGGGGGAATGTGTGGGGAGCAGTGGCATCTAGGAAGTGCTGAATGGAAAGTGAAAGTAATTATCTGCTCCGCCTCTATGCCTAAGGCATAGAGGAGTGGCAGACAATATTTGATTGACAGCTGAGATTTTTAAATTAGATTAAACCAGCTATGAATGCTTTAATAAAAATTTGAAATTGGATTTCATGTTTAATTTGAAAAGGACTTATTATATTTATTATTATACAGATTTTTGTATCTGGGTGACAGGTCCACTTTAAGGGCAGGGGCACACAGGCAGATTTCGGGGGATTTAGTTGCCTGGCGACTAATCGCCTCTTCTTCTGGGCGACAATCTCCCCGAACTGCCTTCCCCTTGCTAAATGAAAAATCACCAGGGGCAATGCAAACTGTTATAAATTGATACATTTAGTTGATATCATTTGTTATCTTTGTGCCTGAGTTTTATTAAAGGGGAATTCAACCCCCTTGGAGCAAAACTCCTCCCCCTTCCCAAGTAGGACCCCTCCCTCCTCCCTCCCCGGGCCAGTGCCACTAACTTGTTACTTACCCCTTCTTCTGGGTCCTCTCAGCGGAGTTGACAGGCGCCATCTTCCCCCGAGCGGTCTTCTTCCTGGATCCATCTGAGTTTTCTGGAGCATGTGCAGTAGGAGGCATTAGCCAGTGCAGATCTACTGCGCATGCACCGATAGTCACAAAGTTTCAGAAAAAAAGAAATCACAAAACTTTGTGACTTTCGGCGCATGCCTGGTAAATCCGATCCAGGAAGAAGACGCCTGTGAACTCCGCTGAGAGGACCCAGAAGAAGGGGTAAGTAACAAGTTAGGGGCATTTGCCTGGGGGGAGGGGTGGAGTTTTGTGCCAAGGGGGTTGAATTCTTCTTTAAAAGCAGCTGTTATTGATACAATAGTTGCTAATATTCCACAGATGCTGCTGAGAAATGTATCAACTAATTGTATCAACTAAAAGTAGCAAATTGTAACAGTTCAGATGCTCCTGGATCACTGAGTTGCCAGACTGAAACACTAGAGACACCAACACTAAACTTTAAACTTACATTTTCAGAAAATGGTAAAAAAAAATAAAAGATGGAAAGCAACTGGAAAAAGTCTTTGTTTATGGTGAACAATCAGAAAACAACTGAACTGAAAAAAGTGTTCAAAAGGTGAACAACCCCTTTAAGGCTAACTACCAACCTGCAGACATGACAGTTATACAAATACGACACAAATTAGAATGAAAAGTGATTAATAAGGTCAAATCATACACTGAATTTCTTCTTACCAATATTCTGTCGAAGGCAGATGGTGTTCCACCTCGCTGAACATGACCAAGCACAGTGACCCTTGTGTCATAACCAAGACGTTTTACCACCAACTGTTACATATATAAAAAGAACAAGCATTAGTTTACCAGTTGCCAAGAGGAATAATATGTTGCCTTAGTGCCTTACCAACAGTTTTAGATTGTAATGTACCCCTCAGTAAGGGTGGCTACAGCCCTTATACAAAGTAATGTTCTGGTTCTATAGTCTCTTGGTGGTAGCTCATGATATACCTTATCAATAGCTGGCAGTTTTAGCTTTCACTTTTCAAATATAGATCTGTTAAAAAGAATTTTCCAACAAATTTTACATCAACTTTAACAACAATTACTACATTAGGAAAAAAAAAAAAGTTAAATATTGTGTGGCTATATTTGGTGTTCGTTCAATGACAAGCCTTCTTCCATGTCCCTAATAACTACTGTACTTAACCCCCATATATATTGCTACTTTTGCCTGAATTCAACTTACATCTTTAACAAAATCGGATGTAATGGGTTTGCCATGTAAATCAATTGCTCCTTCAGCAACAATGATAATGTTAAGCCGTGATCCACGTCCTCTCGTCTGAAAACAAACATGCAGTTAGCACTGAGACAAGGAGAGGGCGATATTAGACACAAAGCATTTCTGCTGCACACCGATATGATAATCATAATTTATTTATTTATATAGCACAGATTTACATACAACAGACATCATTTATTTAATTCTGTTGTATAGCAACTTTATTTTTTTTTACCTGATCTTAATAGGTCTCAACAGTATAAACACACAAGAGTAAGAACTAATGAGAATTCAGAGTGGCCAGATTTTGCAATGTATGGTAGCCATAAATGAGATGCAAGTGAAAAGAACCTGCAGAGAATTGTTTTAATCCAATGTATAACACACTATATACAGTGGTGTGAAACACTATTTGCCCCCTTCCTGATTTCTTATTCTTTTGCATGTTTGTCACACTTAAATGTTTCTGCTCATCAAAAACCGTTAACTATTAGTGAAAGATAACATAATTGAACACAAAATGCAGTTTTTAAATGAAGGTTTACGTTATTAAGGGAGAAAAAAAACTCATCTACATGGGCCTGTGTGAAAAAGTGATTGCCCCCCTTGTTAAAAATAACTAAGAACAAAAGTAATTGAGATCTATCAGTCTGGTAAAGGTTATAAAGCCATTTCTAAAGCTTTGGGACTCCAGCGAACCACAGTGAGAGCCATTATCCACAAATGGCAAAAACATGGAACAGTGGTGAACCTTCCCAGGAGTGGCCAGCCGACCAAAATTACCCCAAGAGCGCAGAGACAACTCATCCGAGAGGCCACAAAAGACCCCAGGACAACATCTAAAGAACTGCAGGCCTCACTTGCCTCAATTAAGGTCAGTGTTCACGACTCCACCATAAGAAAGAGACTGGGCAAAAACGGCCTGCATGGCAGATTTCCAAGGCGCAAACCACTTTTAAGCAAAAAGAACATTAAGGCTCGTCTCAATTTTGCTAAAAAAACATCTCAATGATTGCCAAGACTTTTGGGAAAATACCTTGTGGACCGACGAGACAAAAGTTGAACTTTTTGGAAGGTGCGCGTCCCGTTACATCTGGCGTAAAAGTAACACAGCATTATACCAACAGTAAAATATGGTGGTGGTAGTGTGATGGTCTGGGGTTGTTTTGCTGCTTCAGGACCTGGAAGGCTTGCTGTGATAGATGGAACCATGAATTCTACTGTCTACCAAAAAATCCTGAAGGAGAATGTCCGGCCATCTGTTCGTCAACTCAAGCTGAAGTGATCTTGGGTGCTGCAGCAGGACAATGACCCAAAACACACCAGCAAATCCACCTCTGAATGGCTGAAGAAAAACAAAATGAAGACTTTGGAGTGGCCTAGTCAAAGTCCTGACCTGAATCCTATTGAGATGTTGTGGCATGACCTTAAAAAGGCGGTTCATGCTAGAAAACCCTCAAATAAAGCTGAATTACAACAATTCTGCAAAGATGAGTGGGCCAAAATTCCTCCAGAGCGCTGTAAAAGACTCGTTGCAAGTTATCGCAAACACTTGATTGCAGTTATTGATGCTAAGGGTGGCCCAACAAGTTATTAGGTTCAGGGGGCAATTACTTTTTCACACAGGTTTGGATTTTGTTTCTCCCTAAATAATAAAAACCCTCATTTAAAAACTGCATTTTGTGTTTACTTGTGTTATCTTTGACTAATAGTTAAATGTGTTTGATGATCAGAAACATTTTGTGTGACAAACATGCAAAAGAATAAGAAATCAGGAAGGGGGCAAATAGTTTTTCAAACCACTGTATAATGTATGGGCCAGATATGGGATGAATTTGACGTAGTTGGCCAGCTTCAATATATTGTAATATATGGACAAACAATCCCTGTTTTGTTTAAAGGGTAAGGCATTTTTAGTAGCTTATGGCAACAAAAGTTTCAATCTCATAAAAGTGATAATGACACAAAAAATTATTAATCAAAATATTTATGTAAATCCGAAGTTACCTAAAGCTTATGTTGATCGTTTTTCATTGATAAACCTGTAATTATTACTTGAAGTTCCTAAACCTGACCGTTTTGCCAGCCTGAAGGTCCCTTCTCAACATGTCCATTAAAGTTTCTAATGCTAACAGACTGCTGATGCTCAAATATGGCAGCCTCCTCATGGGGATCTGATGGGTAATGTAAAAAAAATCTGCTAAAACTTTTATGGCAAATTTATAGATGGCATGCAAAGACAACATGATTATAGATGTAAATTTTTTTAATTTCTGGTGTCAGTATCTCTTTAATATAATCAATAATGGGTTGAGTGCAGAGGACTTCTATTTGTCTATCTATCTATCTATCTATCTATCTATCTATTCTTCATTTACTGATAACGAAGACTACGATGATGGCTAGAAAGCCATACACTACAAGTATTATGTAATATGTATATCCTTGTAGTGTTTGGCTTTCTAGCCATCATCGTGGTCTTAGATATCAATAAATACAGAAATTTGCAGCACGCGTACTAATCATTTCATAATATAGATTTTCGAACAAATATATGTATTATGTTACCTCACTTAACCTTCTACAAAGATGTTCTTCCCAGTTCTCTTCAGGTGGTGATTCTGGAACGAAAACCCAATCAGCACCACAGGCAAGGGCTGTTATCAAGGCCAAATACCTTTTAAAAGAGAGGGTTGCCTGGAGTTAGTGGTGTATCAAACATGCAAACTATATAAACAATATGAAATCTTCAATAAAATGAAAAAAAAGAGAAAGAAAGAATGCTTAAAACTAGAATTATACCGCTGGAGGGTGGTTGCTTTACACCAGATAGAGATGATTCCTCAATGGCACTAGTAACAATAAGCCTTGATTCCTATTGCTGTCTTTTAGATGTAGAGAAGACTGCTAGGTCTTTGGACTGAGTTGCCAGATATGGCATTTCATATGAATGTAATGAAGAGACCTGAACAGGTCTGTTGTTTTAAAACCGGCACCCAACCCATATCGGATTTCCCCAAGTCGGACCAGCTTATCCGCCTTGGCACCTCCACAAATTTTCATCTGGACTGCTCCAATCAGTGTTCGTCATGCCAACCGAAGTGACGTCACATTGACTGGAAGTAACACTTAACCATTAGGACACTTGGATTTTTAGAGGTTTCCCCTGCATTGGCCACCTGTAGCCCCCCCACTGCAGATGATCTGGTACCCGTGGGGCACCTGCACACTGGGCAAATGAAGAATAATCCGCCCGAGTCCCAATCATATTGTGGGTATTCCACGAGTAACCGACTAACGTACTGTGAAACAAACATGTTTAAAAATATAGATTGGTAATTTTACAGTGTATCCATTAGTCTATAATTACTGCAATTGCGCCCAGTAAGCAAAATAGGATAACAAATACTTGGCAACAATGAATTTGTGCTAGAGATTATTCAGTGTTAATAATATGGCACACAGTATAACACATACCCACAGTGTCGACCCATCACTTCAAGAACAAAGGTCCTCTGGTGACTGAAAAACAGTAATAAATGATTGATGAAAATGATACATCATTTGTATGTAGATTTATGCTTAAAAAAATAAGAGTACTGGAAATGGGATTCAATATTTAAGGCAATAAAAGGTGTGGTTCACCTGTAATTTTACTTTTAGCATGTATGTTATAGAATGACTCCTTCTAAGCAACTTTTCAGTTGGACTCCTTTTTTAATATAGTTTGTGAATTATTTGCCTTAGTCTATCCAGCTTTTTAACAAATAGGGGGTTTGCTCAAGTCATGCCTAATTAAATGCAATATTTAATTGTAACCTTTAGATTTTACCTTTCAAATAATCTATTGTGTAATTGCTTACCTTTGTGCAGTGGTTGTGATGGCATCTACTATTTCCATTATCCTATGCAAGGCAGAATCTGTGCCAATTGTCATATCCGTTCCACAGAAATCATTATCAATGGATCCAACCAAGCCAACAATATTGAGAAAACTGGACTTTTTGGCTTCATCTGCAGTAATTTTACCTATACAAACACACGTGTCAACTTATATAAACTCTGAATAAACTAGCAGTTAGGCAGGTTAAAATAGAGTTAAAAATTTGAACTTGATTGATGTGCGTCTTTGTCAACTTAAAGGGCACCTATTGGGACAAAATTATACGCCCAACCAAAAGTGCGGGCTGATAGAGCCCGCATTCCGGTTGGGGGTTTCACTATTTTTTTAAAAAAAAAATATGCCCCTCGCAAGCGCTAGCAGCCTCGCTCCGGGAGGGAGCTCCCGGAGCGAGCAGCCGTCTCCCCATAGGCGCGCATGCGCAGAATGAAAAAGCGGTCACAATTCTGGCAGCTTTTCATTCAGCGCATGCACGTGACGTCATTAAGACGCGCGCCTGTGGGGAGACGGCTGCTCCCTCCCGGAGCGAGGCCGCTAGCGCTTGCGAGGGGCATATTTTTTTTTTTAAAAATAGTGAAACCCCCAACCGGAATGCGGGCTCTATCAGCCCGCACTTTTGGTTGGGGGTATAATTTTGCCCCAATAGGTGCCCTTTAACTTACGATGTTAAATGAAATTTACATAAAAATGTGACAATGCAAAATCTGGGAAATCATAGCTGTCTGGCGCTAAAATGTACTGATGCGTGTATATATGCAATAGACAAGGCACTCATTAAAAAGGGGACACTGAATATTCAAGGTAAAGTATTGGCTACTTTCTGAGATCTTGTTACTTTGTCTCAGCCATCACTGATTCTACCTTGTATTAAAAAGGCAGGGTAGGAACTATGGGTAGGCAGAAGAGGCACCTGCCTAGGGCTCAAACATAAGGGGACGATTGGCAGGTACCTATACCTATGCTCTCCATCACTCCCTTTCCTCCTACCCAATACTGCCAGCCTCCTCCACTCAGTCACTCCCCTCCCTCTACCTCCTCCCCTCTCCATCACTCCCTTCCTCCACCCCGGCACCCCCTCCCTCTCCAACACTCCCCTCTCCGTAGGGTTGCCACTTTTTCTTGAAAATAATACCGGCCTTCCTATATATTTGTATCATTTTTCTATTAATAACATTGGGTTCAACCATCAAAAATACAGGCCAGGCCGGTAAAATACCGGCTGGGTGGAAACCCGACCTCTCCATCACTCTACACTCTGCTATTGTGCATTCACTCATTTGGGAGCACATGTATTCCTGTGCACACAGGGGATAGATGGGTGGCCCGGTTGGGTTGCCTAGGGCGCCCGGTCGGCTTAGCCTGGCCCTGATAAAGGTTGTCCAAACAGCAACCACGAAGACATTAAAATACTCTTGCAGTATGGAGCTTGACAACATTATGTAGAAAGCAGATGGGATGCAGACCAGGATGAGCAGTAACTATGCTGCAAAATATCCTTTTATTAGACACGGAGGAGGTTATTTCTCAAAGGTCGAATTTCGAAGTTGTGGGAATTTTTTTTAACGCTAATACATTCGAATGTACTCACAACGCCAAATGGGAGGTCACTTATGATAAAATTTGAATGTCTAACAGTTGATCGAATACGAACGACTCGAAAATTCTAAACAAATCAAATTCAAATCGAGTTTTCATCTGAAAAAAAAAAAAACCTCAAATGTCAGGAAGGCTATTAACATCTTCTAATGGATCAACAGACCTCTGCCATTAGCTTCTACATCAACTCAAGGTTTTAGATGGCGAAATATCCAATTAGTTTCCAGGGTCAAGGTATGTGATAAATCTTGCACTCTAAAACAAATAGTTGGTGGTTTTAAATTCGAAATTGTGAGTTTTGACAAAAAAATAAATAAATAAAATTTTCAAATTAACCATTCGAACTAGGGACGCACTGAATCCAGGATTCGGTTTGGGATTTGGCCTTTTTCAGCAGGATTCGGATTTAGCTGAATCCTTCTGCCCGGCTGAACAGAATCCTAATTTGCAGATGCAAATTAGGGGCGGAAGGGAAACTGCGTGACTTTTTGTCACAAAACAAGAAATTAAAAGTGGGTTTCCCCTTCCCACTCCTACTTTGCATATGCAAATTAAGATGTGGTTCGGTTTTCAGCCGAATCATTCACAAAGCATTCATGGGTTTGGCCGAATTCAAAATAGTGGATTCCGTGCATCCCTAATTTGAACCTTAGTAAATCAGGCCCTACTTGTTTCGAGCAGAGTTGCCCCACTTGATAAAGGGCAACTCTACATGAAACATGTAGCGCCTGATAAGATGATATGTTGCAGCATATTTACTGCACATTCCAGTCTGCCTCCATCTACTTTCTACATATTACTTACACTGTGGTACCTAGGGCGGGGTGTAGGAGCAGACAGGGGGTTTAAGAGAATATTTTGGGTTGAATATTCTATTCTGTTGCTGATTTAGAGCTTGACAACATTTCAGGGTTAAAAGTTGGAAACAAGTACTACAAAATGTAAAAAAAATGCTGCAATTTTTTAACATTTTTCTCCATCTTCATAAACAACTGGCACAGGTCTCTGCACAAAGACTAGACCAATAAATGCAGCAGTTAGAGTGGGTCATTTATCAACACTGGGCAAATTTGTCCATGGGCAGATATCCACGGCAACCAATGGGTTACTGCCCAAGGGCAAAGTAGTCCAGCATTTATAAATAAGCCACACAGTGTTCAGCAATGATGTATTCATGAGGGGTTGTATGTAGTTACCCTCATACTGACCCCGCACAGCATCATTTAACACTCCCTAATGTTGCACTCTGCACCTTATGCCCGATTTTTTTTTATCCAGTTCAAGATTCCCACAGGCAGAAGGGTTCCGTGGGGAAAATGCTCTGACCAGTGCAATAATAAATGTACCCTAGTGAGCAGAGTAAAAAAGAAAACATAGGATTTGGGTGGGGCTTACCTGCTTTCACTAAATCAGCTAGCAAGCCGCTCCATTCTGATCTAAAAGTGTCTGCTCCAGTCAAGCTGCCGTCTCCGCCAATAACACACAAATTGGTAATTCCTTTCTTTACCAAATTGCAGGCTGCTTTCAGTCGGCCCTCTCGGCCTCGGAAATCTTGACATCTTGCACTCCCTATAACTGTCCCACCCTAAAACAATGAAATGAATTATCAAATGCAGGCTTTACCAAGACATGTCCAAATTAAGCTCATAATGTTTTGAGGAATGAGAGTAAAACTCTTTAAAACACTAGGATGCAATACCTATGACAATTATTTTAAAGGAGAACTAAAGCCGAACTAAAGAAATAGCAAGAAATCTTGTACAGGTATTGGATCCCTTGTCCGGAAACCCATTATCCAGAATGACCATCTTCCATAGACTCCATTATAATTAAATAATCCAAATTTTTTTTAAATGATTTCCTTTTTCTGTGTAACAATAAAACAGCACCTTGTACTTGATGCCAACTAAGATATAATTAATCCTTATTGGACTCAAAACCAGCCAATTGGGTTTATTTAATGTTTACATGATTTTCTAGTAGACTTAAGGTATGAAGATCCAAATTACGGAAAGATCCGTTATCCGGCAAACACCAGATTCCGAGCATTCTGGATAATAGGTCTCATACCTGTACATTGTTTTGGCAACCACAGCCCTTTAGCAGTAACGATCTGTGTCTCCAAAGATACCCCAGTAGCTCCCCATCTTCTTTTCTGCTGATTCACTGATTCACATGCTCTGTGCTGCTGTCACTTACTGAGCTTAGGGACCCACTCACAATATACAGTACACATAGAATAGAAATGTCACAATATAAGGCTGAGTAGTCATTAATACAGATAATTACTACATGGCAGCACATAAACCAGTGCAACTAGCATCAGAATTTAATAATCAGCCCTGTAGCATCAGCCTATATTACAGACAAACCTCATTTTCTGCTTGATAATTAGTGACGACCCCTAAACTTAGCTTATCAACAGCTCCTCAGAGCCCACTGAGCATGTGAGTGTCACAGACACTTTCCAAACTTTAGGCTGGTGCAATAAATTCAGTATATAAAACATGGCAGTTGTAGCCCTATTCATTTTTAGGATTTTGTTCTCCTTTAAAAGGCAACTAAAGTCTAAAATAGAATGTTAGATTTGCTGTATTTTGTATACTAAACATAAACTTATTGCACCAGAAGATTAATAATCATATTAATAATATTAATAATATGATTTATGCTTTTAAATTTGGCGGAGGGGGCTTTGTTAAACATCTTTGCAATACCAAGACTGTGCACATGCTCAGTGTGGTCTGGACTTCAGTTAAGCTTAGGGATCATCATAAATGATCAAACAGCACAAGACAAATAATATCTGCCATAGAAGCTGATACAGCAAGAAGGATTAATAATAAGAATATACAGACTGCACTGGGTCTGTGGATACAAATCTCTAAACAGTTGCCAGCTGCTCAACAGGGAATCAAACAAACCTGCTTGAGTTCTGGGAATGGCTCCCCCTGCCATTTGAAAGTATGATCGTTTCCCTGCAGAGAAGCTAGGGACTGTCTAACAATTCCTATCCACAGCAATAAATGAAGGGGGAATGACACTGCACACAGTCAAGTTTATTATAAAAACAGTGGACATTTTTAATAAAAGTATATTGGAGATGGGTTTCTTTTTCATTAAAGAAAGTAAAAATGGGATTTAATTTTTTTGCCTTTACATCACTTTTAATGAAAATAATGCATACATGTGTCAATTGGTTCCATGTTTCCAGTTTACACAATTTATGCTGCAATTAAAGTTGCGCTAAAAGAATTTCCAGTGGCACACAAATGAGCATGGGGATCCATTGAGCTATAAAAAGTCCACACAGATTAAAAATAGACCCTGGCAATTCAAATACACACACAATACACCTCTACGTGCCCAATAAATACTGTAGTGTCTACGGCGTATTACAGCCGGCTTAATGGCATTTGGCAGAATATACAGATTGCCAGTCCGGATTTCTATAATAGCTTCCTTAGGGTTCTGCATCTCTAAGTTAAACACTTAAAGGGGTGGTTCACCTTCAAATTAACTTTTAGTATGTTGTAGAAGGGCCAATTCTAAGAAACTTTTCAATTGGTCTTCATTATTTATTTTTCATAGTTTAATGATTTGCAATTTTCTTCTGTTTATTTGCAGCTTTCAAATGGGGGTCACTGACACCATCTAAAAACAAATGCTCTGTAAGGCTACAAATGTATTGTTATTGCCACTTATTATTACTTATTCTATTCAGTCCCTCTCCTATTCATATTCCAGTCTCTTGTTCAAATCAGTGCAGGGTTGCTAGGGTAATTTGTACCCTAGAAACCAAATTGCTGACACTGCAAACTAGAGAGCTGCTGAATAAAAAGCTAAATAACTCAAAAACCACAAATAATAAAAAATGAAAACCAATTGCAAATTGTCTCAGAATATCACTCTCTACATTATACTAAAAGTTAACTCAAAGGTGAAGCACCCCTTTAAGCAATGGTTAAAAGTTGTGCATTGTAATGTGAGCCGATTATTTTCAACATCATCAAGCTGCAGCAGCAAAAATAAAAACAAATGATGAAAAAACAGAGCTACAGGAAGGTCTGCATCAACAAAGAAACCGGTTCTTTCAAACACTGAAGCAAATAGGTTTGTGGACCAACAAATGTCTATGGGGACATATTTGCCTATTCAAAACCAGTGGGCTGAAATTTGCTACCACTTTCTTTTTTTTGTTCTCGGTGTTAAATGTAAACTGCATTGATCAAAAGAAATGGTTGAATTTAAAACAAAATTTTAAATTAAATAACGTTTTAGGATTATTGATTTCAAAAAGCATGCACACATACAGAGTGGTAAAGGTCAAGAGTATAACTTATTTATAGATGGTATTTGAAACTGGCCACCAATTACAACTTTAAGCTTGTGTATTTTTGGCACCGGCATGACAACTTCTTTTTTGTCTTTGAAACCAGAAAGCACAACTGGCAAGTCTCCAGGTCCAAGTAGCCTTGCCTTGGAAAATGGCAACCTTAAAGGAAATGTCAAGATCCATCTCCATAGCACACACCAATAAACTGTAATGCTAGAGGCCAAGGAGAAAGCATATTGCATTAGCTGTATATGAATATAGATTTATAGTACCGGTATGGAATCCGTTATCCCGAATGCTCTGGACCTTGGGGTTCCGGATAATGGACCTTCCATAATTTGGATCCTCATACTTTAAAGGGATATTGTCATGGGAAAACTTTTTTTCCAAAACAAATCAGCTAATAGTGCTGCTGCAGCAGAATTCTGCACTGAAATCCATTTCTCAAAAGAGCAAACAGATTTTTTTTATATTCAATTTTGAAATCTGACATGGGCTAGACATATTGTCAGTTTCCTAGCTGCCCCAGTCATGTGAGTTGTGCCAGCACTTTAGGATGCTGCTATCTGGTTACCTTTCCATTGTTCTTTTGTTGGTGTGAAGACACACAGAGCTACTAGTAGCAGCTACTTATTGTGGCTACAGAATACCCTGCCATAGACAATACAGAGAATCGCCTCTGCTAAAACACAAGTGTTTTAGCTAAATCAATTGGCACTATTGTCTATTTTGTAGCCATGACAAGTAGCTGCTACTAGTAACTCTGTGTGTCTTCACCCGTAGGCTGCTGGGGGGGGGGGG
>CM044434.1:132548591-132565836 GCA_024363595.1 Xenopus borealis
AAACGCATAAGGCGAATCAGAAGGGAAGGAGTGGACGTCATCACCAGGCACCCGAGAAGGAAACACACGGCAGATAAGCAACGCTGGTCGGGGTGAAATCACTGCGAGTGGCCATTGGGCTGACTGTCTTGCAATGCCCTTAACCTTACGATCTTTTTAAGTGCAATTTTAAATATTTTTATCATATAATAAAGGTTTTACAGTATTTATCTGCTCAATATTTTTAGCTACATTGCAAGATGGGAGTTGAAGTTGTATTGCTACAAAATTGATGGGCCCTAATATATTTTAACCGTTTCTGTACAGCTCTGTCTCAATATTTGAAGAAAGTTTTTGGTGGACTTGAAGGGGAACGAGTGGTTTGAGGCGGCAAAGAAAGGTAAGCTCTGGCAACTTTTGGATTAACTTTTTGACTTTTACACGGATATGTAAACTTATGAGCACAACTGTATATCCTATCAAGGTATTATTATTAATTGCTATTTCTTAGTTACTGTATTTCTACACTAGTCTATATATGTTTTCACTTCAGTCCTTATTTAAACCTTATGGTTTGACTGTATCTAGAGTGAACATCCACTTAATCTCTTTCCTAGATATCAGTTTCTCAACATCTCCTTTTCTTCTCCCCACTTTCACGGTCTCTATTCCCTGAAATGAGACGTTATCATGAGCTTCATGTTTCTCTATTATATGTTCCACTATACCTGAGCATATATCAGAGCTGCCAATGCATGCTATGTGCTCCAATACTGTATCCTTCATTCCCCTGGTTGTTTTTCCCACGTTTTGCTTTCCATATCTAAATGTTGCTAAATACACCACATTACTGGTACGACAGTTCACATATGTATTGCGTTTATATTCCCTACCTTTTGCCGTACTTACAATCGCTTTTGATACATATATATATCGACATTATGTTGTCGATATATAAATTTATCAAAAGCGATATAAAAGGGGTATAAGAGTATTTATATTTATTGTATTTTATGTATTGAAGTACTACACCTTTAAGTGGACACAGGTTGGAATTTGATATATTTATTACACGATTTAAAGGGGTGTTCACGTGTTACGAATTTAGCTTGGATGAAGTGCTGGCAGTTCTGGGCATGCGTAGGCTGATCTGCACTATTTGCCACCGTTTGTCAAGTAGTTTGCTATAATAAAGCCACACTTAAAATATACGTCTCCTGCTTTTCATCCAGCTTAGTGCCTGCAGTGTTGAACTCATCCTGTGCTGAATTGCTCACTGTTATAACCCCGGCCAAGTGCAGATTTCTGCTGATAGGAGTACCTGCCCGGGGTTTCAAGTAAGTCAATACAATCACTTTGGGGTGCCTAACATTTGGCACCCCCAAGTGCTGCAAGCCTTTCATTTTCCTTTAGGGGTAACCAAGGGAGAAAGCAAAGCATCAGTCTTATTTCAGGTATTCAGAATAGAGTCCTGCATGGGTCCAGTTGGAGAGACCTGTGACTGACTGTAATCGGACCTGCACCCACCCCCCAATACATCCGCTTACCCCAAACTGCTTTGCAGTTCAGACTCGGGACCAATGAAACCAGAAGTGGCGTCATTGTAGACTGGCAGTCATGTCACTCCGGCAACAATTCAGCAGGGGAAAACATTTCCAAACCACAGGGGTGGAATGGCCCAGTCCCGCACCTTAGCCACATACTCAGACGAGTTACCTGCACGGTCAGCAGACAGGTAACCCAACCTATTTGCTGTTATTTCTCAAGGTAGCCCACGAGGTGCAGATGACATTGTACAGCACTGCAAAATATGTTGGCTCTTTCTGAATATGTGTTAGAGACTATGTGCATTCATTATTATTCATTGACAGAAATCCACTTGGTAAAAGAGAAATCAGGATGAAACTGGATTGAGAAAGTTCAGCAATTAACGAAGAGAAGCCAATGGAACTTACCAACTGCAGCATCATTGAAACACTTTCCCATGAGGCTTCTTTGATGTTGTCACCTCCGTCAACCAATCCTTGGTATCCCTGCAAAATCAGCCAGAGTATGCAATTAACCTGAATAAGTGAACTTCGTTCTTAAATAGTCTGTTAGTTTTTATATACCCACCTCATGTACAAAATAGACCTTGGCACCTGTGTAAATTCCGACTCTCACCACTGCTCTGACAGCGGCATTCATTCCTGTTATGAGAGACAAATTGTATATAAACTTGTACGAAGTTATGTAAAACTGCAAACATAAGGCAAAAAATAAAACGTCAGAAAAATTCTGGTACCTGGTCATGTAAGTGAAAACGTTTATTTGCAGTTTTGCTACAACAAATATAATTTTCTGAATAACGTAGTCTGAAAATGTTTAATAGATCTAAATTCACCTTATATTATCTGGGTAACTAGACGAGAGGCTTATATTTGCAATTATATCACATGTTTTCTGGCAAGTGGATAAAGGCATTTTTACTGCACCAAGACCATTCAGCTGTTGCAGTTTTATTGCCATTCTAAAGTAAGTGACAGTTAAAAGAAAAATGTTTCAAGGTCACAATCAGGATAGTGATTTACAGTCCTTTATTCTTCATCCTGTCTTCAGTGTTCACTTTCTGAATATCCAAACAAGTGCACAGTTGGAACAAATAGTGCAGGTGTAATTTTGCAAGTTTCGAGTTCCTCCATTACTGGATGTTTGGGGGGGAGGTGTTACAATATACTGAAAATAGTAAGGGGAAGGAGGACAAGTTTGGAATAATTTTATAAAATTATTAGTATCTCCTTAAGCAGGTTAACAGCACAGGATATGATGCCTAGACAATGCTGCTCAATGGAGAGGTTTTTTAGGGAGGGCAAGAAGGGATGAATGTCCAGAGCCTAGAAAAGCACCAGCAGTTGTGAGTAAGAATACTGTGGGACATAGCATGCCTAGCAAGTTAAGACCAGGGGAAAATGGCAACACAAAGTCACACTTCAGTTGATTCTGTTTTAGAAAGGGGAGCTATGGCTATCGATTTCAAAATCATCACAGTTAGAATTAATCCGCACATATCATTATTGATGTGTGTAAAGGAAATGACAATATAATTTAACATGGTTATACAGGTATGGGACCCATTATATAGAAAGCTTCACCGGGAAGGTCATAAACTTAACTAAAAGATGAGCAACCTCTATAAATGTTAACTTTTAGCATGATGTAGAGCAGGGGTTCCCAACCTTTTTTGCTCATGAGCCACATTTAAATAATAAAAAAAAAAGAGTTGGAGAGCAACACAAGCATGAAAAAGTCCATGGGAATGTCAAATAAGAGCTCTGATTGGCTTTTTTGTAACTCCTATATGGACTGGCAGCCTACAGGAGAGAATGTTTGGCAGGACATCTGTTTTTTATGCAACCAAAACTTGCCTCTAAGCCAGTAATTCAAAAATCAGCACCTGCTTTGAGGCCACTGGGAGCAACATCCAAGGGGTTGGAGAGCAACATGTTGCACACGAGCTACTGGTTGGGGATCACCGATGTAGAGAGTCATTTGAAGACCATTTGCAGTTGGACATCATTTTTTCGACTTGGTCTGTTGGCAGCTTTTATCAGCCTGTGTATGGCCGCCTTTAGTTCACTTTTTATTCAGCTTTTTTGGAGAAAAGGGGTAGTGTACATTGTTTTCTAGTAATCCTGACATGTTCCTGTGTATTTTCAGAAGAACTTTTTCTTTAACCCTCAGAAAAGGGCACATTTTTCACATCTGTGTGAACCTGAATTGAGAGATTTGCTGTTTAAAAGAGAAATGGATACCAGAAATGAATCCTTTTGAACATCTATCATAACATTGTTTTTAAATCTTTTTATAATTTAGAAGGATTTGCCTGATGCTTTTATATTGCCTATCTGATCCCCCATGTTCCTCTAAAAGGGGGTTACCATATTTGTCCAGCTCTATTCCAACAGCATTAGAAACTCCATCTGACAAGAGAAGGGACAGTCATATTGGCACAACAGTCTGATTTAGGAACGTCAAGTAAAAATTATTTACAAAAGCAGACCTTTTAATGTACATAGGGTAATGAATGTCACAAAGTGCCGAGAGAAAGTATAGAAAGTATAATGTTCCAAGGCAATAAGCCATCAAAGGGAGTAAGTATAGCCTTCAAAACAACAGTGTATTTCTCATGGTTTCTGTGTATGACTGCTAGCCAGTAATCCATAAAACATTGGTTCATTCAATTGAGGGGTATTTCTAGTACAGGATCCATTATCCGGAAACCCATTATATAGAAAGCTCTGAATTACAGAAACGCTGCCTCACATAGACTCAATTTTATCCAAATTTTTTAAAATGATTTCCTTTTTCTCTATAATAATAATATAATATATATATATATATATATATATATATATATATATATATATATATATATATATAAAACCATTTTTAAATGACTGCATTTTTATATTCTGTTTAAGAAAATATCTGCCACTGGCAGTCTAGTAGAGATAAGGAAGATACATCCATGTAACTGTTAAAACCTATACTCCTACATCTGTTAATGCACAGAGACATGACAGAAATTACACTGTGACAAATCTATGGGCAATGGAATGAAGCTGCATGAAAAAGAATGGTGACATAATGGGGAATAATAACGAAAAGGAGAATACAGACATCTGCTAATGTGCCCTTCTCATTTCAAAGCAAAGCTTCAAGGACTGCACGGATGGCGCACATCTTGTGGCTTATTTGTTTACCTTGTGCATCGCCTCCTGATGTCAGCACAGCAATGGCTTTTCCGATGCCCATGGTTTGAGCATCGTGATGTTCCGATCCTGCAGCCAGCATTGTTTTATCTGTAGAGAAACAAAATCGCCAGCATGAAACCTCCGACCAGCTGCTCTCCTTTATATTTCAGGTCTAACACAGGCTCCAACAAGCAAGTGTGTTTTGTAGGTCACGCTGCCCTAAACTCAATACTCCTCTGTAAATGACAAGTCAAAATGTCACAGCGGGTTTCCTTTAATGCATTGTCAGCCTCGTTTAATAGCGTGTTCTGTACGGCCGCTTCATTCCTACTTATTTCCCCTAGTGAGTGGGGATGAAAACAGCACTGAACAGATTTATTCTCTAACTGCGAGTGAAAGAAGAGAAAGGGGGGGGGGGGTACATGTAGGGAATTCAGACAATTGCTGCGTCATTTCTCACAATAATATATATGTGTTTTCTTTGCTTTCAAATACAAATAAGAGGATTAAAACGGATGATTAAACTATACTTATCATAAAGCAGATTTCTTAAATGGGGCTAAATAATATAGAAGCAGGAATACAAAGAAAACAGTAAAGAGGCGTATTCTCTTTTATTTAAAGGATCAGGAACATTGACATTTTTGAAAAAAAAAAATTGTTAATATACCACAAAAAAAGAAAAAAAAAACCACCAACACATATTTAACTTCAAAATTGCAAAGTCTTTATTAAGAAATAACTTACCGAAACTCTCCTTGCGCTCTTCTTCAGAGAAGGAGACAGGGCGACGATCCACCTTGTGGTGCTCGATTTCTCTTCCCTGGCTATCTCCTATAAGGAAGGCAGGGAGGAGAAATCAAGTGCCGCGCAATGGATCGTCTCTTCTGAAGGAGAGCAAGCGCAGTTTCGTTATTGCTCAATAAAGACTTTGCGATTTTGAAGTTTAATATGAGGCCCATTTACTAAATTCATGTGAAGAATTTGAAATTCGATAGAATTTTTTTAAAAAAATTTAATTTTAAATATGCAAATGAGGTAACTTTGAACATCAAATTTTCAAAATTCGACCGATTCAAATAATTAGAATTTAATTGTATTCGAATATTCGATGGTCGAAGTACTTCCCCTTTAAAAAAAAATTTGATAGGCCAGCTCGCCAACATGGACTTACCGAATTGCTTTAAAACCCTATGGGAAGCTCCCACAGATCATTGCACGAAACTGAACACCTATACAACAATACACCAAACTGAACACCTGTAAGCTCCCATAGGTGTTTTAAAGTTTTTTGTGATCGAATATAAAAAATTTGATCGAAGGGTTAAAATCATTCGATTCGAACTATTTCATTGATCAAATCTTTTTACATTCGATCGTTTGAATTGCGTTAAACATTTGAATGTTTTTGAAAATCGACCACTTCCCCTTTAAATTCGAAAATCGAATTGGAGGGTTTATTAACCCTCGAACTCGATTTTTTGTAAATCTGCCCCTATGTGTTGGTGGATTTTTTTTTGTGGTATACTAACAAATTTTGTTTAAAAAAAAATGTTGATGTTCCTGGTTCTTTAAGCAAGTATTTTTAAAGAAAACAAAAAAAGACATTTCGCATAACTCCGATTTTACATAAGCATTAAAACAATGAAAATTCTGGGAAATTGTAAAGTCTGGGAAAGAAAAAAAAATAAGGCAGTTTGCTGGTGTGGAACCAGGAAAAGATTGTGTCAATTCTGGGAAAAAAGTAAAAATTCCAAGGTTCAAAATCAGGGTAGTTTAAAAAAAAAAGAAAAAACACTACGAAGTTGGCAACTACTAAGGGTAGGCAGAAGAGACATGCTTTGGGCACAAATTGTTCGGTGACCAATACGGCTTGACCCAAACCAGAAATTTGTAGTAAGATCTGCTTGTTTTCTAGGACCTTTAACTTTTAGTATGATGGCAATACTGATATTTTGAGACATTTTGCAAATAGTTTTCATTTTCAGCAGCTCTCCAGTTTGCAATTTCAGCAATCTGGTTGCTAGGACCAAATTACCCTAGCAACCATGCCTTGATTTGAACAAGAGGCTGAAATATGAATATTAGGCCTGACCTGATTAAAAAGATAAGTAATACAAAGTAGCATAAAAATGGCAATAAAAGAACAAATAGCAATAACAATGTGTTAGTCAGTGACCCCCATTTGAAAGCTGGTTAGAAAAAAAAATGAAGGCAAACTGCAATGCTGCTTAAAATAAGCTATTCTATTACACACTAAAAGTGAACTTATAGTTGAGCAACGCCTTTTATCAGTTCAAATTTGTGATTCATGTGGACCCTTCAAGTGGAGACCTGTTATACGACCTGGAATTTCCACGGCTCTGTCATTGGCCAAACCAGTCCTCTCCCAAAGGAAATGGTAGGCCAACAATGTTGGATATTGGCAGGGTGGGCAATATTTTGTACCCAATAAACCAGTGACTTGGTCTGAAAAGGCTAGTTGGCATTCTGATCTTGTTGGATTTTTTTTTTTACTGTATTTTTCTTTTTTGGTGGAGGGGTGGTTTGCCTAGCTAGTAGTTTAGCTATTGGATCTGTAACAGGAAGAGCCCAAAAAGCAAGTAGTGATTTACTCACAAAGTCCAGGTCTAGTGACCTTTAGCAACAAGCAGGTAGCATTTACTGCCGATTTGTTTGACATACAGCTTAAATTGGTTGCTAGGGGTTACTAAACATAGTGGAAAAGGGGTTAATTCACAGTAGCACAGGCTGGCACTTTTCCAAAACACAAAAAAGTAGTCAAGTCAGGGCAGCTAAATTAAATGTAAATATTTTAATCTGTATATAATCCTAAAAAGCCTTACACATTTCATGCTGTGGCCCAAAATGCATTATACACTAAACTGCTTTCACTTCAATACTTTTTGAGGCCCAGAAAAGTGGCAGCCCACATTTCTGCATGGTTCTCTGTAGGGCTTCCTAAGCTCAAGGTCTGTGGTAAGCAATCACATAGCTGATCATCTTCTTGGTTTTTGTAATTCACAGCAGTGAGGATAAAGGAAAACGTAGAATAATATTGCATAATAATATTGCAATCACGTCGACAAATTCACAGCCAGTGAATCACGGTCAGCAATGATAGAGTTCCATTAAGTTCAAATAACATAGTGATAGCAGTTTGGACAGTTTGGCATTACTGTTTAGGAACAAGGCTAATGCAACCAATAACAAGATAAAAAAAATGGCAAGCATATAACATTAAATAAAAATAAATAAATATATATATATATATATATATATATATATATATATCTTTTACCTGTTTTATCGAATGAGGTATCAGGCCTCGTTTCTTGTTCGTCAAAGTCTTCATGATGACGCATTACATATATAACACAAAAAAAAAAATTAGTTTACTGTTCTACCCTAGTGAAGACACTAATTTTACATAGATTACACAATTATGGCAATAATCACAGAGTATAAAACAAATGGCAGCACTTTAAGATATATGTTTATTTCAACTATTTCAGACTACTACAGGGCCCTTCTTCATAGCGCAAAGGACAGATGGGCAGAAAAATAAAACATAAAACATCTAGCTTTTCATTTATTATGGGCATGCAATGAGATTGTTAAAGGGATGCTATCATGGGAAAACACATTTTTTCCAAAATGCATGAGTGAATAGTGCTGCTCCACCAGAATTCTGCACTGAAATCAGTTTTTCAAAAGAGCAAACTTTTTTTTATATTTAATTTTCAAATCTGACATGGGGCGGCTTGATATATTGTCAGTTTGTACTCTGTTAAACTTCAGTCACTCTTTAAATCTGTACTGCAATTTTGAAAGATACCACCCAATTCCTCCCCCAAGCAGCCCTCTCCTCCCCCCAAGCACCCTAACAACTGAACAATGGGAAGGTAACCAGATAGTAGCTCCCACCCTGGTAGATCTAGGAAAAGCACTCAATAGTAAAATCCAGGTCTCACTGCAACACATTCAGTTAAATGGAGTAGGAGAAACAACAGCCTGCCTGAAAGCAGTCAAAAGTGCAGCACTTCTGAAAGCACATGACCAGGCAAAATGACCCGAGATGGCTGCCTACACACCAATATTACAACTGAATAAAATACACTTATTGGTTCAAGAAATACATTTTATAGGGTAGAGTGAATTATTTGTGTAAACAGTGTGATTTGGAAAAAAAAAAAAAATCACGACATAATCCCTTTAACAAAACATATCACTAGATTATATTCGAATAGCCCCCCCGGCACAAATGCAGACGTCACATCTAAAACAATCAATAGCATAGACATGGCTTGCTTTACAATATAGGTCATTATTCTCTATTAAAATTGAGAATAAATAGCACTAAAATAAATAGCAAATATATTGTTGCGGTACAGAGCTGAAGCAATGTTACTGTTAAATGCAGCAATTCAAAAAAACATAACAAAGGTGATACATTTATTGATTTATTGTTAAGATGATAATCAAAGCTGTTCCCCTTTCAAATTGATTAAAGGGGTTGTTCACCTTTGAGTGAACTTTTAGTATAATGTAGAGAGTGGCATTCTGAGACAATTTGCAATTGGTTTTCATTTTTTATTGTTTGTGGTTTTATAATTATTTAACTTTTTATTCAGCAGCTCTCTATTTTGCAGTGTCAGCAATTTGGTTTCTAGGGTACGAATTACCCTAGCAACCCTGCATTGATTTGAATAAGAGACTGGAATATGAATAGGAGATGGACTGAATAGAATGATAAGTAATAAAAAGTAACAATACATTTGTAGCCTTACAGAGCATTTGTTTTTAGATGGTGTCAGTGACATTTGAAAGCTGCAAAGAAACAGAAGAAAATAGCTAATCATTAAAAAACTATGAAAAATAAATAATGAAGACCAATTGAAAAGTTTCTTAGAATTGGTCCTTCTACAATATACTAAAAGTTAATCTGAAGGTGAACCATCCCTTTAAGCTAACTGCAAAATATTCCTAACCAACATAATATTTGCTAATGTAAAAGAGCTACAAGCATACTTAAATTCTTTTTGTCCTATAGACTGGCTGTTAATTCATTGAGTACCTGATGTGCCTACTAAACATTATGTCTGCACTGGGCTACATAGTGATGTCCTCCATCCCTAGATTTTCCTGCCCAGAATATGTTCAACTGTTTCCCAAACCTTAGTGGTGACTTCAGTAGCAACTCCACAGTGAATACAGCATTTCAAAATGGTTAAATGGGACTTTTCTTTATTATGGATGGATCCTTGGTAACTTGCAATTCCATCTCCACGCAGAACAAAATCACCCTTTGTGATTATAAATTAAAAAAAAATCTATTTCTTTTTTTATTAAAGAATAGTTTGCAGTATTGCTATCGGTTGTAAACAGAAATATGTGCCTTGTTTAGAACTTGTTTGCCTTGTTGCCTTGTTCATATTCTAGCTATTACATTCTTTCCTAATATTAGAACATTTTCCTGCAGATGAGTATTGAAGTACAGATTGAACATTTTCCATAGATTCCCCTTTTCTCTGTAATAATAAAACAGAACCTTATACTTGGTCCAAAGTAACATAATGAATTCTTATTGGAATCAGAACCAGTCTAATTGTTTATTTTTTTGTTTACATGATTTTCTAGAAGACTTAAGGTATGAAGATCCAAATTATGGAAAGATCTGTTATCTGGAAAACCCCATGCCTCTATGGCTTTATATGTGGGGACTGACTTGCAGCTTACTCTGAATTTAGCGGAGCGGAAGAAGAAATACGCATACAGGAATGGGTACTATACAGGACATACACAAACATGCGAGAAATGAATTTGGATCAATGTGGCTTAGTATAAATTAGAGCTGAAGCCTGCAATGGATAGATTATCAGCTGACATGCACTGGGAAAGTCTAGCTTCTCCACAGATGTTTATAGTTCTAAATTTGTACAGACTGTTCTGAATGTAGGTCACTTGCCGTAGCCCCACTCCCTGTATGTATGTCCTTGTTTGTTTGTACTTGTGATTGCATACTGCATGTCTGTTCCTTTTGTGTCATCAACTCCATATAAATGAGAACCACCATATAACTGCCTATTAAAACTTTTATATAGTTTTTACCTGATTAAATCAAGCTTTTTTAATAAAAAAAAAAAGGTCAATTAGTGGATTCTAGCTTAGTCTGATTTTTTTTTATTTCAATAATTAGAAAAATTTGGATTTTTATAAATAACCCAACAAGTGCATTAAACTATTAAAAAATGCCCCCCCCCCCCTTCATATAAAACTGGGATTGTTTGTCCATATATTGCAATGTTTTTAAGCTGGCCAACTATGTCATCCCTGGCGTGGTCCTACATTCACTTTCATCGGATTCATTCAAGGGGTTGTTAACCTTTGGGATAAATTTTATTATGATGTAGAGAGTGATATTTTGAGAAAATCTGCAGTTGAAATAATTACAACAAACTGAAAAGTTACTTAGAATCAATCTTTTTTACATCTACTATAATATTGGATTTGAAAGCTACTTCTAACTTTGCTATAAAGTATTTGCACAATGCTTTTACATTACCTGTCTGATCCCCCATGTTCCTGTATGAGGGGGCTGCCATATTTGTGCAGCAGGAGTCCGTTAGCATTAGAAACTGTAACTAACAGACTGAGATGGGACATTCAGGTTGGCAAAATCAGAGTGTCAGAGAGTCAGGCTTAGGAATTTCAACTAACAATTATATACAAAAACAAACCTCTCAGCAAAAAATGATCAACATGACCTATAGGCAACATTTAGGGGCAAATTTACTAAAATTCTGTTTTTGTTTAAAATGCAAAATAAAAACCTTTAAAAAAAAAAAAATTCCCCTAAAATCCCTCGAATCTGTTTGAAATTGAAATCGACTATCGAATGCTTATCGAATAGTTCTAGGTTATCTTTTTGCTCGATATTCGATTTCTCAATGAAATCGTACGATCGAATACCAATCGTTCGATTTCAATGAAAAATTCGTACTTTTTCCTTCGAGCCTCCGAAAAATTTGTAGGTGTTCAGCCGTACGAATGGTATCTGAGCAAGTCTTTGCAAAAGGAGCCTATGGGGGGGGGGGGTTCCCATAGGCTTCTATTGGTATTCGGTAGGTTCAATCTGGCGAAGTAGGCATTCGAATAAATTTGAAATTTAAAGGGATCCTGTCATGGGAAAGAAATTTTTTTTCAAAACGCATCAGTTAATAGTGCTGTTCCAGAAGAATTCTACATTGAAATCCATTTCTCAAAAGCACAAACAGACTTCTTGATATTTCATTTTGAAATCTGATATGGGGCTAGACATTTTGTCAATTTCCCAGCTGCCCCAAGTCATGTGACTTGTGCTCTGATAAACTTCAATCGCTCTTTACTGCTGTACTGCAAGTTGGAGTGATATCACCCCCTCCCTCCACCCCCCCCCCCCAGCGGCCTAACAATGGAACAATGGGAAGGTAACCAGATAACAGCTCCCTAACACAAGATAACAGCTGCCTGGTACATCTAAGAACAGCACTCAATAGTAAAAACCCATGTCCCACTGCGTACTATTCAGTTACATTAAGATGGAAAAACAACAGCCTGCCAGAAAGCAGTTCCCTCCTAAAGTGCTGGCACAAGTCACATGATCACGGGCAGCTGGGAAATTGACAAAATGGCTAGCCCCATGTCAGATTTCAAAAATGAAATATAAAAAAATCTGTTTGCTCTTTTGAGAAATGGATTTCAGTGCAGAAGTCTACTGGAGAAGCCAGCTATAAACTGATGCGTTTAAAAATTCAAATTCAAATCTTTTTTGAAAATTGGATAAAATTTCAAATCATTCATGTGAATTTAATAAATCTGCCCCTAAATGTTACCTATAGGTCATGTTGATCATTTTTTGCAGAGAGGTTTGTTTTTGTATATAATTGTTAGTTGAAGTTTACTTTGCCAACCTGACCTGTCCCATCTCAGCCTGTTAGTTACAGTTTCTAATGCTAACGGACTCCTGCTGCACAAATATGGCAGCCCCCTCATACAGGAACATGGGGGATCAGACAGGTTATGTAAAAGCATCATGTAAATACTTTATGGCAAAGTTAGAAGTAGCTTTCAAAGCCAATATTATAATAGATGTAAAAAAAGAGTTTAATTTCAGGTGTCAGTCCCTCTGAGATATGAAGATCAGAATTATGGAAACATCCATTATCCAGAAAACCCCAGGTTCCGAACATTCTGCATAACAGGTCCCATACCTGCATCCGCATCATTGTTTTTATGCAGGCATCTCAGAGAAATTGAGGTTTGGCAACGTCAAGGAGGAACTTTAATTGTGGATTGTGTTTTGGCAGCTGATCTCCACTAGTGTCTGGTTTTTATTTGTATTGAAGGAGCTGGCTTCTGGGAATCCTAGTGGCTCTGTGAGTGTATTGATCCATAATCCTTGGGTGGCAATCAAGCCTGTGCTTAAAGTTCTGAGGTACTGATCTATTTCTGAAATATCTGCTTATGCAGTGGTATTATAGGACTTGATAATAGACCACTTTGTGTGGTTAGTGCGGAAATTGCCCTAGATGAGGTATGATGGTTTATAAGTGGGATTTCAGTTCATGGTGGTACATGTGTGGAGTCAATTATCCAGAAAGCTCCGAATTACAGAAGGGCCATCACCCATAGATTACATTTTATCAAAATAACCCACACATAAAAATTTTTTTCCTTTTTCTCTATAATTATAAAACAGTATCTTGTACTAAATACAAACAAAGATTCATGTTTCAATCTTATTTTAGTAGCTTTAAGCTACGATGATCCAAATTACAGAAAGATACATTATCCAGATTCTGGATAAAAAATACTGTTCAACCTTGTCTGTGTATCCTCTGCATAGCTCCTTCTTCATGTGTAGAGCCAGGAGTAGAGGCAAACATTTTGCAAGTATGGCACATTTGGAAAGTGACTACTAGGCTACAAATATAGTGTTTTGTTGCTTGGACTTCTGGCATGATTGCAGGTACAACGTGTGTGCAATTCAACCTATGCAGTTGCAAATTAGTGGCTATTTTGTTCAATCACAGGCAAGTTGCGACACACATTTTTCTTGTTGCACTTGTGTGATGTGCAGGGGCCGCTAATGCAATGGAAACAAGGCAGTTGTGTGTAGACACAACACACTAAAGGATCATTGACACAATTGGCAGCTCAAGGTTGGTGTTTATGCCAAGGCACACTTGTATGAACAGGGCCTTGTACTTGTGAATCAGAGCAGGCCTATGTTTTCTCTATGATGTGCACATATGCCATACCTCCCACTAGAGTCCTGCATTAGGTCGGATACTCACAGAATACCCGCAAAGTGTCGGGTTTCGGGCAAAAGTCCCCAATTCAGTGGCTGTGCATGCAGTCCGCAGGGAACCCAGCTGGGTAAGAAACAAAGGCTCAATATCTCCCACCCACCTTGTGGTTCTTCCAGTTTTTACAATTTTTTTGGAAGATTTGCACCATAATGATGTCACTTTTCGCGTGTCCCCCAGGTCATAAGGTTAGTTGGTTTATTGTGGATAAGGTAGCAGAAAATGCGGGTCAAATTGTGAGTTTGGGTTGTGGTTATTAGTTTAAAAAAAATTGACCAGGCCAGGTCTCTACCTTTCAACTTTCCTGTTTTGAGCAGACATTCCTGATTTTGATAGTTCCTCCAACAGTCCTAGATTCTTACTGAAATGTCCCGAGATTCTCTTTGATCTCCTGCACTGAAGCTCTTTTCGTAGAGAGGTTTCAAATAGGGAAAAAGCACACTAGCTCAGCTCTATAAAATACTAGAAATTAACTTAAAGGGAAGTCAACCCTCCCAGCACAAACCCCTTTCCTACCTCCACCCCACCGAGCTATTACCCCTAACCTGTTAATTACCCCAAAGTCCAGGTCCCCTTCAAGCAAGTTCACGGGCGCCATCTTGTCCCGCACCGTCTTCTTCCTTGATTCGGCAGTGTTTGCCGGTGCATGCGCAGTAGGACGCATTTGCTGGTTGGTACTACAGTGCATGCGCCTGAATTTCATGCTTGTCTGAAAAAGGAAATCGGAAAACTTTGTGAAGTTCGGGCGCTTGCCCAGTAGTACCAACAGGCCAATACGGAAGACGATGATGGTGCCCGTGATCCTGCCTGGAGGGGACCTGGACTTTGGAGTAATTAACAAGTTAGGGCCAATAGCCAGGGGGGGGAGGGGCGGGGAGTTAGGGGACGACTTCCCCATTAAAGGTGAACCACTCCTTTCATTTGAATTGGCACACTAATCATTTAGAATGAACAGAGACAACAGGCACAGTTTTTCAGTACTTTTTGTAAAACAGATGTCTTCCAATTTACTGGGTGTTAAGCAGTATAGTTTTTTTCTTGAAACTGTTCTTTATATTATTTACAGTCCTACACACTTTATGTACATTTATGACTTGGCGTTCGTTATAATTATAAAAATTATAAACAAATATTAACTTGTGATTTTACATTATGCCACTAGGTGGAACATGAAGTGAAAACTAAGAAATCCAGTCGTAGTGTCTCCACAGTCACTCTTCTATAGTTAAACTATAACTTTGCACAGACCACATTCATAAACTTCTTAGGGCAATGGCACAAGGGCTTTAGAGGTCAGTGCCTATTTACAACTCAGGAGATAGCACAATATCATGTAACGCGGACCCTCACTGCCCACATTGGATCTGACTAAATCAACACTACAAACACTTGTTAGACGACCATGGTTTGGAAACCTGGAAGTTCACACTGTTAAGTGACAATCACCTGATAAGCATTTCTACAAGCTGATTATGATTATACAGAAATTGTGGGCTAAGTGAACATTAACTTTCAGAGAACAGAGTGCATTTTACTTTTGTTGTGTGATTGTGCCTTTAATGCTATGGAATGCAAAAAAAACATTGCATTCTTGTTCCACCAGTCATAAAAGAAGCACCCAGTGAGATAAGAAAGGGCAGGCAGTGAAAGCCAGTAAGTACTCCCAGCCATGTCATTTCAAATGTATTAAACTAGTTTTAATTAAGAAAACAACACATTATTCACGTCTGTATTAAAGATCTTTAATTTGATCAGGGAAAGCCTAAGGCTACAGCTTTGGAAACAAAAAAAATGCCAAGGTCACAAGATAAGTACACCTACACAATCTTAAATTCATGCATACAAGCAACAGCAGACTACAACAAACAGAAGCCACATGATTAGCAAAAATAAATGAAAGCTTTCAATAAAAAGGACATCGGAGAAGGAGAGATTATAGTGCTAGTGCCTTGGCGGTAACTGTGGTACCCTTATTCTGTGTTACAAATAATTCATGGTTGTATTTGTAAAAATCCACATTCAAAAAATGAACATGCACTTTGTGGTTGTTCAACTATAAATCCCATCTCCCCACAACAGATATTCAACAACTGCTGCCCAGCCACAAGCTGAAGATCATTAAATCTCTAAAGCTGCTTGCTTATGGGCAAAGCACATCGTCACCCAGATATAAGGGTCTGATGATCTGCCCTTTGCTGGAATGGAAATATTGCGCAGATTAGGACTTGGGTGAAGGGAAAGAAATGTTATTTTTTGCACGTCTTATTTTCTCTTCGGAACACTGACAAATAAAGGGTATGGAACATAAATGAACAATGCAGAATTTATAGTGCAGAAAGGTAATTTTCTCTCCCTGTATGCCTATATGTTGCTTTCAGCAAAGTGTGGGCAAACTGAAAGAATGGGTTGGATGGCAAGTGAGGGATACAGGGTTAAGGACAAGTTATGAAAGCAGATAAGCTCTGTAGTATACAATGGGATTCAGGATAGAATGAGACAATATGGGATTCAGGATTCAATGGTATAGTATACAATGGGACTAGTCTGCTTGCCATCTTGGAGTCAGGAAGGAATTTTTCCTTCTCTGAGGATACAAGTGACAAAGGTTGAGGAGCCTCATACAGACTTAAATAAACAAAAGGAATCCTGGGAATGAATTCCAAACAAGCTCCAAGAGAATGCCATTTACATGGGTTTATCCTATAGGCCAGTGATCCCCAGTAGCTCGCAACATGTTGCTCTCCAACCCCTTGGATGTTGCTCCCAGTGGCCTCAAAGCAGGTGCTTATTTTTTAAAGGAACAGTAACATCAAAAATTTTTACAAAAAAAATCGTTAGAATAGAACAAAAAAAAAAAAAAAACACCACCACAAATTAAAATGTAAAATAGAAAACCCTTTATTAAGAAATAACTTACAGAAACTCCACTTCCTGTCCTCTACAGAAAAGGCGAAAGGGCGACCATCTTTGCTGTGGTGCTCAATTGCTTCTCCCTGGCTATTCAAGGACAGCTGGTCCTCTGACGTGCTGTTTATGTTTGCTTACACATACTCAATGTAGGCTGCAAAGATTCTTTCCTATTTTCACTCCGTGTCTTGGCTGTTTATCCTTAAGGTATAATTTTATCTACTCGGGAACTTTTACAACAGGAGAGAAGTTGGCAAACCCACCCCCCCCCCTTTT
>CM044434.1:132576134-132593184 GCA_024363595.1 Xenopus borealis
GACTCAGGCAGGAAGTTATGTCACACCAAGCTAATACTGCAGCTGCTATCCTAAACAAACTGAGAGCTTCTAGAGCTTTTTACTCAGGCATGGTAAAACATTCTACAGAATTCATATAGCATTCTAGCTTGCACTATTGCTGCTAATCTATTGGCAAGAAAAAGCCTCCATAGCATTCTTTCTTTAAGGCATGTGGGGAAAATAAAAACTGAGGACTTGGTTAAAAAACAAATCATTGGCAAAATAGGTTGATTTTAAAATGTAATCATAGAATTTAGTAATTTAATGTCTGCAAAAGAACACAGCTGTTGAGTGCCTAGGGCTCAGTCATTTACTATTTGCCAAAGGTTTCCATCCCGCTAAAGAAATTCTATCCTGAGCTCTATAATAACTTGGGATTGGTATATGAAATGTGTGTTAACATTTTGGATATTTGTGTTAAATGTTGTGTTTTTTGTTTCATTCCTCACAAAGAAAAATATGAGAGAGCTATGCCACCAGGAGACAAAATGATACTTCATCAGTCCTCTGAATTAACAAAAGGAAAGCAAAATGGGAATGGGTATGTTGTGTTTCCTGCAAAAGGAGTGTTGTCTCAGAAACCAAGAGTACCTAGGTCTGCCCACATGGAAGCACGAAAACTGAGGTAAACTTTTACTGAAACTTTATACTTTTTACACCTTAGAAGAAGGACTTGAGGCTTAGTTGGGGCAAAACTATTACTGTATCTCTCTAGGCTAGGGTTGCCAACCATTTCCACTGGCCGGTGGTGGGAGCGGGAACAAAGGGGTGGGCTTTGATGTCAAATGGGGCGGGCCATGATGGAAAAGGGGGTAGGGCCACAACACTCGATTGGAGATGGTGAAAAAATGGTAAGTTTTGAGCAGACTGGGATGAGCCAAGGACGTTTCATACCGGCCGGGTGGCACATTACTACTCCAGGCACATTAAAAGTTATATAGTTGGGCTTATCATTTGCAGACAAATTTGCTAGTTAACTACATGTTTGCAAATTAAGTTTCTATTTGGTTTACAAAGGTTTTGGTTTAGCACTCCAGCTCCTGTACAACTACAGCTCAAGTTTTAATTGCTCCTCATTTTATAGGGTGGTCAAAATATACTCCTTTTTTTAATTACAGGTTGGATTCTCCTTTAAAGTAATACTGACACCAAAAATTACACACTTTGTTTTTTAGATCTACCATAATATACTGCATTTTGAAAGCTGCTTATAACTTTGCCATAAAGTATTTGCACAATGCTTTTACATTATCTTTGTGCAGCAGGAGTGCGTTGGCATTAGAAACTTTAACTGATAGGCTGAGATGGGACAGTCAGGTTGGCAAAACAGTCGGGTTTAGAAACCTCAACTAACCATTATATCCATAAACCTCTCTGCAAAAAACCATCAGCATGACCTATAGGTAACTTTTAATGTACATTCATATTTTAAAAAGTAGTTTTTTAGTGTCCGTATCACTTTAAGTAATAGAGTACTTACCATTTAATAAGAATATCTTCAATAAGGCAGAAAAGGTGGACTAAATTAGCTATAATCTTGTAAATGTAATGAACTCAAGGCATATAATTTTTGTTGTTAAATAATATTATTCTTTTCTCTTAATCCAGTGGAGCTTTAAATGCTATTTCTTCAAAACCAAACCATACTCTTGCATCGGCTTATGAAAAGTCCTTTCCATTTAAGAACATTTCATGTTCAGCTTCATTGACTGGACCTTGTCGTCGAAGCCCTAAAAAAATACAGAGGCGCTTTGTCAGTACAGTTGATGAAGTAAGTTTAAAAAAATATGTACTATTAGTGCTTTTCATAGTACTATATTTTTATCTATTGCTAGCCATCCCCTCAGATCTGCTTATAGGTTTAAAAGGAGAACATTGACTTAAAAAAAAAAAAAAAAATTTATATGATCGGAACAATTTGTGAAAGGGACATGGATTTCATTATCCTCTTTTTATCATGATATTGTTGTAAAGCACCATGTTACATTTTGGTGCCCAATTAATAAATGCTGATTGCACAGCAAAACTTATATCAATGCATACAGTTTCTTTGAGATATTTTGTGATTCATTTAAAAAAAAATAAAAAAAATCTTATCCCAGTTTTTGATGGAATGAGATCTAAAGTTTATTTTTGTTTTGTTATTTTTTGACCATTTGACCTTTTCATTTGCTTTTTTCCTCCCTTTCAACTGATAACAGACTGTACGTGAGGACGAAAAGGAAATATACAGGCAGCTACTTCAGGTGGTGACAGGAAAAACCTTCTTATCCACCAAGTCGACATCCATTCTGCCTCCACAGGTGTAAGTTGGCTTATAACAAAATACTTTTCTTTACATGCTATGTAATAATAATAATAGAACCTGAACAATATTCTAAAACTGGCCTTTTCTTAGGATTACTTGCTCATGGATGGCAAAACTATGCATCCAGATGCTCTGACTCTGTGGCAGATAATCCAATCACTTGGCAAGTGCAAACCCTTTCCGTATCCAGACTGGCAAATAGTTATTAGGGATGCACCGAATCCAGGATTCGGTTCAGGATTCTGCCTTTTTAGCAGGATTCGCTGAATCCTTCCGCCTGGCTGAACCGAATCCTAATTTGCATATGCAAATTAGGGCCAGGGAGGGAAATCACATAACTTTTTGGCACAAAACAAGGAAGTAATTTGTATATGGGTTCGGAATTCGGACAAAACTTTCTGGAAGCATTCGGGAGTTCGTCCGAATCCAAAATGGTGGATTCGGTGCATCCCTAATAGTTATTAATGTCGAAGTGGTAGAACTGAGCAGAAAGGGTCAGGGGATGCTTTAGTTGTTGCAGCTCTGTACAGCTCAGACAGAACATTGGGGATCAGTTATACAAATAAGGTAGTCCTGTCTCACAATAGTGAGCCAAGGGGATCGTTCAAAAAATAATTTTGTAGAGCAGGCACTCCAACAAAGGCAATCTTCCATCAGGCAGTAGATATTGGTAAAAATATTTGTCACATGTATAGCCTGATGCATTTTGTGTTACAAACACTTTGTCATTTTGTAACACAAAACAGAAGGCTATACATGTGACATTATAAATATTTTCACCTATAGCTACTGCCTGGTACAAGATTGCCTCTGTTTTGAGTGCCTTCTCTACATAATTCTGGTTAGAGAAATTGGGGATGTTACACATTCATAATTAGCTTCGTAAAAAGTGCTTAAATTATGAAAACTGAAGGGAAAAATATGTTCTTTGTAAAAGAGCTCAGAAAAAAACCTGAAGAATTTTACATTTTTTGTGTGGATGGGTATATGTTCATGTTAAATATTTAATTCTATAAGTTTTCTACAATTTTTTTTGCAGGTCTAGGTGTTTAAGTTCAAATAACAGTATATCTGGACAACCTGTTGCTTCAAGTTTGAGTTCTCTAGAGCCCAGTAGTTTGGATACAGAATCTTCATGTCGAACATCATTTAGCTATTTGCAGCCTTCCGGTCAAATTTCAGAAGCGATTCCAAGCAACTCGACAAATTACAAAGTAATTTCTGACACTCAAGGAGCAAGTCACCAGCAGCTTCGTAAAGAAAAGCTTGTTCCTAGTTCACGGCAGTCTCAAGGTAAAACCTTCAATGGCTTGACCCAATAATTGCATCAAGCAGTTTAAAGGGGAATTCAACCCCTCTGGCGCTAAACCCCTCCCCCGGTCTACCTCCCCACCCCAACACCCCCTCCCGGCCTTCCTCTCCCCCCCGGGCAAATGCCCGTAAGTCGCTACATACCGCTCCGTGCAGGTCCCCTCCAGCCAGGGGCGCCATCTTCTCCAGCAACGCCTTCTTCCCGGATCCGTCGTTGCGTTCTACTGCGCATGCGCCACTAAGCATTTGTCAGTTGGTACTACTGTGCATGTGCCCAAAGTTCATGAAGTTCGCCGATTGAACTTTGGGCGCATGCGCAGTAGTACCAACCGGCAAATGCATCCTACTGCGCATGCGCCGGCAAGCACCGACTGATCCGGGAAGAAGACGTTGCTGGAGACGATTGTGCCCGTGAACCTGGCTGGAAGGGACCTGCACGGAGGGGTAAGTAGCGACTTAGCGGCCTTTCCCTAGGGGGAGAGAGAGGCTGGGGGGGGGGGGTTTAGCGCCGGAGGGGTTGAATTGCCCTTTAATGGCCATATAAAACAGACAGAGGCCTGACCCAGTCTTTGCTTCAGCAGTTTAAGGGCATTAACCATTACACTGCAGTGGGCAATTGTAAGCATTATGCTGTTTCTCCACTTGCTGAGCTGGAAGTTATGTGGGTGATAAAACATTTGCAATCGCTACCAGTGCTATTGTCCTCAGACTATTTTAATTTATATGGTGTTTATTTTGTTTACAGGTTTAGATTCACCCATTGTTTTAGACCCTGTTGTCAAACCTCAAGAACCGGCTAGGTAATTTTTGTACTCTTTATTTTGGGCAATGATCTAAAATAGGAGGAAAAAAGACACCGACTGCATATTTGCTCTCTGTACACAGGTGGAAATAAAATGTAATATTGTTATTGATGTTCATTTGAAATTAATACCATCAGTAATGTTTGAGAAACACATATCTGGCTAAACATACTTTTGCCTGTTGTTTTAATCAGGCAAAATTTGTCATTTTGTTAATTCTTAAGCAAACCCGGGGCATGGAGGCAGACCTCTGCTTCCTACCCCTATGGAGATCATCAGTGGCCTAATTAGACATAGTAACTGCCTATGCTTGTGCCCTTTACTGAATAATGCTAATTTTGTTAAATCATGTGTTTTATAGATTTTCTTAAAATGAAGTCTGATTGTATTAGACTGTTATATTTGTTTTTTATAATCTTGCATTTTACTTTTTTCCTCTTTAGTCATCCTTTCTTCGCTGCAGAGCTATGGATTAAGGAACTGTAAGTAATATGAAATTTCTTTTTCTCTTTTAAGTGGAATTCACTGGTATTTAACTACTGCTATTCTTCTTCTTCATCAGCACCAGTTTGTTTGATTCAAGAGCACGAGAAAGAAGGCGTCAAATTGAAGAACAGAAGGCACTTGCCTTACAACTTCAAAAAAAGGTAGCCTTTTTTATTTAAATTTCATGCATATTTTTCTATTAAACCTAGTCAATGAAAAGTTGGCAATTTCACAGATTTCTACTTATTTGGAAGCTCAACTCCTTAACCGTCCAGTAGCCATAGAATTTGATGTGGTTGCTGTTTAGTTTATAGAAGTTTATCTAGAAATTAAAGGACCAGTAACATTAAAAAATGAAATTGTTTTAAAGTAATAAAAATATAATGCATTTTTGCCCTGCACTTGTAACACTGCAGTGTTTGCTTCAGAAGCACTATTATTGTTTATATAAATAAGCTGCTGTGTAGCCATGAGGGCAGCCATTCAAAGGAGAAAAGGCTCAAGTTACACAGCAGATAAGCTCTGTAGAACATAATGTCATCTGTTATCCATTACTTATCCTGTGCCATATAGCCATTTTTCAATTTCCGCCATTGCTACACAACAGCTTGTTTATATGAACTATAGTAGTGTTTCTGAAGCAAACAGATCAGTTTTAACAGTGCAGGGCAACACTACATGATATTTTCTTTACTTTAAAACACTTTAATTTTTTGGTGTTACTGTTCCTTTAAGCACCAAAATTGTAGAAAGATACTGTTTAAATACAATAAAAATGTTTATTTGTAAGCTTGTGCAAATGTAAAAACTGTCATATTTTGTTTTTATGAATTCAAAATGTTTAGAGGCTTCAAGAATGTTCAGTGCAAGACTCTATAGATTTGAACCTTCGTGTACCCCTTGAAAAAGAAATACCTGTTACATTAATTCCAAAGCAAGAGGAGTCCCTTAAGCCTGCAGAGATTGAATTCCCTGAACTTACAGAGGTAATTTCTTTTTCGTTTTAGTAATATCACGACTAGAGCGGCATGGCATTTTTCCTGATTATGATTTCTGGTTATATATATTGAACCTAATTTTTCATCCATTTGCTTTACACAAGTACAATTATTTGCAGTGGTATGTATAAAGGGATTATCTCATGATTTTTATGATGTATTTCTCCAAGTCATCTTGGGGGACACAGGGACAAGGGGGTATAGCTGGTATCACTAGGAGGCAGGACACAACCTTAATAAGAAACTGATTATTACTGCCAGCAGGCGGAGCTTAGGTCAGTTTTTTGTTGTGTCCTCAGGAGGATAGGACTTCAAGCAATTCTCTGCTCAGCTTTGCTGGCAATTTTGGGGTTGTGTTTGTCTTTTTACCACTGTGTAAAGACTCTGTAGCACCCTATAATGTGGGATCTGCCGCCGGGGTCACTGGGTGCTGTGCACAGACCACCTAGCCACCTTATCTCCTTCCCTCAGGAGACCAGGCTAGCCGGCAGGCAGTGGGAGAGAGAAACACCCTCTGCAGCAGGAACAGGGTTTTCCCTGAGCCTTTTCTCTATTCTCTCTCTCCCCCTTCTCCCCCCCCCCATTCCACTCCTCTATGCTAAGATATGAGAGTTGCTTCTGCACAATACTATGTGGAACACAGCTCTTTACTTCATCTGAAGCTTATTCTCTGGGGGGGAGATGTCACAGGGTCTGCCTTTCCCCAATGGCGCCCTCTAAAATTCGCATACTGCACCCAGAGGGGCCGATTTACTAATATTCACGTGAAGGATTCTAAGTTCGAACAAATTCGATCGAATTTCGACCGTAGGATTTATTCGTTTCGTCGAATATGTGAATTTTGGAATATTCGATCATCGAATAGGGAATGGCCGAACGATCGAATACATTCGAATAGACGAATATTCGATCATTCGACCAGCGAAAGATTTTAATTTTAAAGTTTATTCGATTGCCTACTTCTGCAGATTGGACCTACCGGATTGCAATAGAAGCCTATGGGAGCACTCCCACAGGCTTCTCAGGCAGGGGGCGCTTCGGCAGCCACCTAAGATCTTCCTGGCAGAATCAGAAGCGCACCTCAGACTACTGACAAGTCTTCCACGGCATGACACCAAGTACAATCCAACCTCAATAGGAGGGAGATTGCTACATTTTGCCGACGCATGGACTACACTTGTTCAAGATGCTTGGATCCACAAAGTCGTTACTCGAGGCTACCACATAGAGTTTGCCTCAATGCCACCACACAGATTTTTCATGTCACAACTTCCTCAGGAATTGACAAAGCACACATTCTTCCTAGAGGTTATTTCAAACTTGTTCCAGGCGGAAGTTATCACCCCGGTGCCTTCGACCAAGCTTTTCCAGGGATATTATCCCAATCTATTTGTGGTGCCAAAGAAAGACTGGTCGGTGCGTCCCATCCTAGATCCGTGATCGCAGCAATGTCTCCAGGGCAATTCCTCATGTCGCTCGACATAAAGGACACCTACCTGAACATCCCCATTTTCCCTCCGCACCAGAAATACTTGCGCTTTGCATTCCAAAATCGCCATTTTCAATTCACAAGTCTACCCTTCGGCCTCACATCGCCACCCCCCGGGTATTTACCAAGATTATGGCGGCTGCTACAGCAGAGATTCGCAAACAAGGAATCTCCATCACCCGTATCTGGACAACCTCCTAATCAAGGCTCCGTCTCCACAGGAAGCTCAACTGGCACTCCAAATTTCCATGAACAAACTCAGGGAAATGGGATGGGTCCTGAACCTAGAGAAATCATCCCTAACACCCAGTCAGTTCATGAGCTTCCTGGGCATGACGTTCAACACAAAGAGAAAGCGACCCACCTCCAAGCGCTAGTGCAAATTCTACTTCAGAAACTGCACAAATGGTGAAATTCTGCATGAAAGTGTTGGGAGTCATGGTCTCTACCATAGAGGCAGTTCCACTCGCTCAATTCCATCTAAGAGACCTCCAACTGAACATCCTCAATGTATGGAACCGGAGATCCCTACTACAAGACATTCCGCTCTCCCCTCAAACGAAGCTCTCTCTTCGCTGGTGGCTAGATCCAATTCACCTCTCTCAGGGGAGAACCCTAGGGGAACCCCTTTGGCGCATCCTCACCACAGACACGAGCCTATTCGGATGTGGAGCAGTTCTAGACAACAGAACAGCACGGGGGAAGTGGAGTCCAACCGAAAAACTTTTACAAATCAATCTGCTCGAAATTCGAGCAATACGACTTGCCCTGATCCATTGGCAACAGGAACTGAAGGGACAGTCAGTAAAAGTGCAATCAGACAACTCCATTGCAGTGGCCTACATCAACCACCAAGGAGGAACAAGGAGCAAAGCAGCCCTGAATGAGATCAGGCTCATCTTCAGCTGGGCAGAGACCCACCAAGTCCAACTGTCCGCCATCTACATCCCAGGTCTACAAAACTGGGAGGCAGACTTCTTAAGTCGACAGTCCTTCGACCCCGGAGGTCGATCTGATGGTGACCATGCACAACAGGAAGGTTCTGGCATTCCTAGCCAGATACAGAGACCCACTGGCTCTAAATGTAGATGCTCTGACCACTGTTTGGGATTTCAATCTGGCCTACGCCTTCCCGCCTCTAGCTCTCATTCCCAGAACAATCAGGAAGCTGAAGCGAGAACAGACCACCCTCATTCTGATCGCACCAAGGTGGCCTCAAAGGGCCTGGTTCACAGACCTGCTCAATCTCTCCGTAGCAGAACCATGGACTCTGCCTCCACTTCCAGACCTTCTCTCTCAGGGATCCATTCACGATCCAAATCCAACAAGCCTAAATTTGACGGCATGGCTCTTGAGACAAAGATATTGATCCAAAAGGGCTTCTCCAGTAGTATGCACAATGTGCGCAGCCAGAAAACCAGTCTCAGCCAGAACTTACCACAGAGTTTGGTCCACCTACCAACAATGGTGCACCAGACAAAAAGCCAGTTTCAAGACTTTCTCCGTTCCCAATCTCCTGGAATTCCTTCCGGAAGGGCTTTCCAAGGGCATGTCGCTCGACTCCCTCAAATCGCAGCTTTCCGCCCTGTCCATACTTTTTCAAAGAAGACTAGCACTGATCCTGGATGTCAGAACCTTCATCCAAGGGGTGGCAGACGTTGCCCCTCCGATGAGAGCACCCACTCCCGTCTGGGATCTCACCTTAGTACTCAAGGCACTTCAACGACCGCCTTTTGAACCCCATTTCTCTACAGTGGCTCACCTGGAAGACTGTTTTCCTCTTATCCATCTCCTCAGTGAGACGTGACTCTGAGCTCGGTGCTCTATCATGCAAACCGCCCTTACTCATCTTTCACTGTGATCGAGCGGTTCTCTGCACCATTCCTTTTTTGCCCAAGGTTGTTTCGGACTTTCATCTCAACCAAGAAATAGTTGTGCCTCCCTTTTGCCCTTCACCAGCCAATCAAAAATAAAAGGCCCTCCACACTCTGGATCCTGTGAGAGCACTAAAGTTCTATTTGCACAGAGTCAAGGACATCCGAAAAACAGATTCCCTACTAGTTTTCCCTTCGGGACCACACCAAGGTGCCACGGCCCCCAAACAGGCTGTATCCCGTTGGATCAAGCAAGCTATACTACAAGCTTAGACAGCACAAGACCAGGAACCTCCAAGTAGGGTCACGGCTCACTCCACCAGAGGGGTAAGTACATTATGGGTGTTCCGAAATCAAGCCTCCGCGCAAAAACTGTGCAAAGCTGCAACGTGGACCTCTGTTCACTCTTTTTACAAATTCTACCACTTTGATACCTTTGCGGCCTCTGACACCCGCTTTGGCAGGAAGGTGCTTCAAGCCGCGGTGGTTACCTCAACATAGGCCTCTTCCCACCCGTGCCTTAGGGGACAGCTTTGGTACGTCCCCATTGTCCCTGTGTCCCCCAAAAATCTCTTTCTCTTCAGTCTCTTGGGGGACACAGGGCTTCCCGCCCTGTATTGAGGCCTTCACTCTGTCAGACATGATACTGTTAATGTTACAGTTCTAAAGTTTGGTTAAGTTACTTGTTATTCTGATGACTTTGGTACAAACTGACCTAAGCTCCGCCTGCTGGGGGTATAGCCAGTGGAGGAGGAGTCAGTTTCTTATTAAGGTTGTGTCCTGCCTCCTAGTTATACCAGCTATACCCCATTGTCCCTGTGTCCCCCAAGAGACTGAAGAGAAAGAGATTTAACGGTGAGTACACAAAATCTCCTTTTTTATTTCTAAAGGACAGTTTACACTGCAATTCACTCTACAATATAGTTGTAGTTCCTGAACAAGCCAATATTTTTGTTTTTTTTAGTTGAAATATTGGTGTGTAGGCAGCCATCTCTGGTCATTTTGCCTAACCAGGACTTTACTATTGAGTGCTGTTCTTGGATTTACCAGGCAGCTTTTACCTTGTGTTAGGGAACTACTATCTTGTTACCTTCCCATTGCTCTGTTAGGCTGCTGGGGGGGTGGGGGGGGGGAGAAGATATTACTCCAACTTGCAGGACAGCAGTAAAGAGTGACTGAAGTCACATGACTTGGGGCAGCTGGGAAACTAACAATATGTCTAGCCCCATGTCAGATTTCAAAATGAAAAAAAAAAAAATCTGTTTGTTCTTTAGAGAAATGGATTTCAATGCAGAATTCTGCTGGAGTAGCACTATTAAATGATGCGTTTTCCGTATGCTTTTAAAGAAGGTCGCATTACCACTAGACGGACTCTGCAATATAGCCAAGAAACTTTGATTTTTATTAAGGTTCTCATTGCACTTGCATCCTTTTACTTTTTGTAAGCCATCTTTCTAAAACATACTATGTAAAACATTTTATTCTTTTGTGTCTTTTTAATACCCCTGATACAATGTTCTTTGGCTGAGTTTGCATTCTTTTGTCAACATTTTTATTAGGTTATGGAAAGAGAGATTAAACGTGCTCTTTTTGGCGGCAGCCAAGATCAGTGTTTAAGTGAAGGGTACAGACTAACAATTACGCGAAAAGACATTATGACTCTTCACAGTTTAAACTGGCTAAATGATGAGGTATGTAACCTGATCCTCTTTTCTAGCAGTGGTTATATTTTGTATGTGTGTTCAGTCTTATAAGAAAAATGTTGCTTAAAACCTTGGGCAAACAAAATAATGTAGATTGTATTTAAACATTTTATAGCCGTTTGCTATTGTATTCTAATTAAAATTAGGTTTTTAATGTTCTTTGGGTAAAGGAAATACCATTTTATAGCTGTAAATTGACCAGTTACATGATTATAATATTACCATTATATAGTTTTCCTAGACTATTAATGACTTGATATTAATACATTTCTCATTTAAAAAATATAGATTTTGTTGGGAATTGGTTTGCTTTAAAATTGTGCAAAATACTGCAAAGGGGAAAACCCTTACAAGCAGTTTTCTGGGGGAAAAAAACAGTTTTGAACTTTCTGTGAAGGATGAGTTAACATGAGATTTTGGTATATGTCAAGTAAAAAATACTTTAACCAAAGCAATACAAATTTAAATACAGGTATGTTAAAAAAAAAAAAAAAACTAGTCAAACAGACAATATATAGACAGTTTACATTTAAAATGATTCATAGATAAACACTATTTTTGTTTGTAGCTTGTGCTTACCAGTTTAAATATGCTTGGTAGGCAGTGTCTAGTATAATTCTAAAGCAGCAATTGTCTCTTCCATTAAAGCGGAGCATCTACAGACTGCTTGGCACTATAGAAGGCACTTGTGCCGTTAGATCTTGTTTGTAGAGTAATGAGAAATAATGCACAGAAATAAGTCAAAACATATTCTTTTGGTTCTTTGATCCTTGTGTTATTGCCACTTTACATTTACAATTTGCCCTAAGGTATATGTGACTTTATTTTATGTCTTTGTCACAGATAATAAACTTCTATATGAATCTTCTAATGGAACGAAGCAAACGGAAAGGCTTACCAACAGTTCATGCTTTCAATACGTTTTTTTTTACCAAGTTGAAATCTGCTGGATATCAAGCAGTTAAACGATGGACAAAAAAGGTGGACATATTTTCAATGAATATTTTATTGGTACCAATTCATCTTGGAGTACACTGGTGTTTAGCAGTAAGTAATACACTCTCTTGAAATGGCACTATAATTTGATTTTGAATTGAGTTGAAATTACAACATAGGATTTTCCCCTACTTTAAATAGTATACTTTTCCTAATAGACCAGGTGCTGCTGTGATTCATGAAACCAGAGAAGCTGTGCTATATCTTATTTGCAGAAAAATAAAGATTTTAAGGCAGATCTTTGCTGGCATGAAATGAGTAAGGCATAGAGGCTTAAAAATTGATAATTGGAGCAAGAAACACATTTTAAGGGTAAAGACTGAATAGATGGGGGGTTGTTTAGGAGAATGATGCTGTTTAGGAGAATGAAGTTGTTGGCAGACATAAGAGAAGACTGTAAATTGTGAAAATACAATTTTCAGTAGCTACTATTGCTCAACCGTTTATTTTTGTGGGCAAACTACTTACAAAAATCTTTCTTCTGAGACTTCATTTTATGTTAAACAAAAGCCTGGAAATTCCATTATTATTTAATAATATTTTACTTTTATTACAAAGTTTGATTATTTGTGTACACAAATGGTACTTTCTATTTTGATAGGTTGTAGACTTAAGAAAAAAGTCCATCACCTACTTTGATTCAATGGGTGGATTAAACAATGAAGTGTGCAGAATATTGCTGTAAGTAATCCTGTATTTAATCCCTGCCATATATACCCACACAGTTCAGAAATCTTTTAACTTGTTTGTGGTAGCTTGTCCATGTCTGAGTATCTGCAACATCAGTGCAGTGTAACTTATTATTGGTTCAAAGTCCACATTAAGGGGGTTATCTATTAAAGTCCGTATGCCAAAAACTTGACTTTTTTTTGTTTCACTATAAAATCTGAATTTTTAGTGAAAAGAAAACTAGAATTTTTCGACATTTATAATACCCAGAGGATGGGGGAAAAAGTCAGAATCCAAAAATCCACCATCTCAGAACTGCTGTGGTTGTATATAAGTGACTGGGAGAGGTCCCTATCCTATTTTGGAAGTTTCTGTGGCCTGCGCTGGAATTAACCTGAAAATCCAACTATTTTGGGCAAAAATCCGTAAGCCTGAAAACCTCATACAATTAGGGAAACCAAAAAAAAAAAAATATATGATTCGTGGTTTTGCTGGATTTTACGGAATTTCTCCCCTATCTGATTAAATCATGCTTTTTTTTTTTTTTTTTAAATAATAAATAAGGTAACATTGTGGATTCTAGTTTAGTCGGACTTTGTTTAAAAAAAAAATCAGTAAAACTCGAATTTTGATAAATAACCCCTAAGAGATCACATAAAAATGTTCCCTGCTTGACCATCTCAAATTTACCAACTGGGTTCATTCAAAGGGAATGTTCACCTTCCAAACAGTTTTTCAGTTGCGTTGTTTTCAGACTGTTCTCCAGAAATAGACTTTTTTCAATTACTTTCCATTATTTTTTTTTTTCTGTTTTTCCAAAATCTAAGTTTAAAGTTGAATGTTGGTGTCTCTGGTGTTTGAGTCTGGCGGCTCGGTAATTCAGGTGCAGACTCTAAACTGTTACAATTTTGCAACATTTTGTTGATACATTTTTAAGCAGTATCTCTGGCGTATTAGAAACTATTGTATCAATTCTAACAGCTGCCTGTAATGAAACCCAGAGATCCTGCTCAGCAGGGACAAATGTATCTATTAAATGTATCGATTTAGAACAGTTTACAGGGTTGGCTACCCCCCTCCCAGAGATTCTTTAGAACAGTAGTTCTCAACCTGGGGGTCAGGACCCCTTTGGGGGTCGAACAACCCTTTCACAGGGGTCCCTTAAGGGGTTCCAGGAGCAGGTTCATCTCTCTCCCCACTAGCCCCGGGGCAAGGTTGTAGCTCTCCGGGTGTTGGTGCTGGGAGTTGTAGTTCAGTAACCTGTGTAGGGAAGCCAGTTGCACTACAACTTTCTATATCCCCTTAGTAGGGACTGCCATACAGCTCTCCCTGCCCATTTAACATTTGTAAAATTAACATGGTAATTGGGGTGTGACCACAAAATGGGTGCGGCAAAAACTTTTTGCTGCACTACGCACGGAAAACAAACCTTTATGCAGCCACGCTGTCTCCTGTACTTTCCTAACATTCCGCTCTGAGCTGGCAACAAAAATATTTTAATATTTTATGGTTGGGGGTCACCACAACATGAGGAACTGTATTAAAGGGTCGCAGCATTAGGCAGGTTGAGAACCACTGCTTTAGAAGGTGAAAAATTACACTTTACACTTCAATATTAGAAACAGTGACGCATAGAAAGTAATTGAAAAAAGTTATTTCTGGTGATCTATCTGAAACCAACAGATTTCAAAACTGAATATTAAAATATCTGTTTGCTCTGCACTGTTTCAGTGCAGAGGTCTGCTGGAGCAGCACTATTTGATGTGTTTTGGAAAAAAAACATGTTTTCCCTTGACAGTATCTTTTTAAAGTGGTGGTTACTTTTAGTGTGTTATAGAATGCCCAATTCTAAGCAACCTTTCCATTGGTCTTCATTATTTCTTTTTTATCTTTATAATTATTTGCCTTTGTGGCTTTCAAATAGGCGTCGCTGACCCCTTATAAAAAGCAAATGCTCTGTAAGGCTAGGCATTCATTATTACTGCTAATTTTATTTTCCTATTTATTTTCCAGTGTCTTATTCAAATTGATGCGTGGTTGCTAGGGTAATCTGGACCCTAGCAACCATGCATCAATGCTTAAATTAAAACTGAAGAACTGCTAAATAAAAAACTAAATAACTCAAAAACCACAAATAATAAAAAAGCAACTGCAAATTGTCTCAGAATATCCTTCTCTACATCATACTAAATGTATCTCCACGGTGCACAACCCCTATAAAGAGATGATTTATGAAGTGTATTTTCCTTTTAATGTGGTATTTACTAGGGATGCACCATATCCTGGATTCGGTTCGGGATTTGGCCAGGATTCGTCTGTTTCCACTTTGCAGAACCGAATCCTAATTTTCACAAGCAAATTAGGGGTGGGAAATTGCATAACTTTTTGTCACTAAACAAGAAAGTAAAAAATGTTTTTTCTATTCTTTTTCCATTCTTGTCAATAATTTTTATATGCAAATTAGGATTTGGTTCAGGATTTGGCTGAATCTGTTATGACGGATTCCCAAATAGTGGATTTGGTGCATCCCTAGTTTTATGACATGCTTTTATAATACAAAAAAATTGTTCATAAGCATGCTATATAGTTAAAAACATGTTTTTATTCCATAATATTCACATATCAAAACTAACCCTCGTGGGTTTTATGCTTACCCAGCACAATCCCTGGATTGATTGCCTATGACTAAGTGCTGGGTAAGCATGAAAATGCATGAAATGCATTGATATGGTTTTAACTATATAGCATGCTTATAAAAAATTTTTTGTATGATATACCTCAGCTTGGTCACTAGATGTCATTAGCATGCCACAAACTGACATTTAATATGCATAGTTCTGTTTCCAAGGTTTCTTATGTTACATGCTTTAATAATGCCTAAAATATTATGACTGCAGACAATACCTGAAACAGGAAAGCGTTGACAAAAAAGGAGCAGGTTTTGACTCAAATGGTTGGACCCTTACCAGCAAGACGAGCGAGGTATGCTTTTATTCCAAATGTGTTTAGACATTGGTGAACAATTCCTTTTTATTCTTTTTCATTTGTAAAATTCTGCTGATTTTTTTTTTCTCCTAGGAAATCCCACAACAAATGAATGGCAGCGATTGTGGAATGTTTGCCTGCAAGTATGCAGATTATATCACCAAAGATAAGTCTATCACCTTTACACAGGTATGCTAACTCATCTGCCTGCATATTTGTTATAGTCAGATTTAGGGGATACAGAATACTGTTATTACTAATCAGTTAGATTATGGCACATTCATCAGCGGCTGTATCTACATGGTTAATAAATTATGATTCATGTTGGTCATCTCTCCAGGTGTGAGAACTAGAACCAAGTTTGAGAACTAGAGCTTTAGAATTGTTTTAGAGGATGACTTATGTGTTTGACATACCCTCCACCCAAAATCTTGTGATCCTGGGGCTACCATCTAGTGCAGTAGCAATGGGGGCTTGAAAATCTTGATCTAAGTGTAAAAAGTGTAAAAGAGTATCTAGACTTTTGCAAACATATAGTTTGGATCACAGTAATAAAAGTGTGTCTGAAATACAAACCTATATTGGTGATGTCCAACTCATGGCTCTAAATGTGTTAGGGTTTTTACAAATCAGCTTGAATTTGAAAAACTTGATTGTGTTATTTGCCATCTGAAAACCCCATCAGAACAAAAATAGCAGTAACATAAATTTTTGCAAATGGGATTGTTTACAAAAAAGGTGAAAGCACCTGTCACGGACACGGTACTCCCAACCGCACGTGACTTCAGGGTGTGGCTGTCAGGGGTCACTCACTCAGTCTCTCACCCACCTTGCGCACAGGTTAGACTAGCAGAACAGCACCCCAAACACCAACCAACACCCACAAACACACACAACTTGCTGCCACCACTCCCAACTTCACACTGGTGTTGAGAGAAACCAGGTATTCTAGTAGTGAAGGGGTTAAGTCAAACACACACTTCCTACCAGCACTCAAATGGTTAACTAGCATACATACAGACTAGCATTCCCATTCAGCATGCAGAGGGTTAAGGCTCACAATTACTCTTTTTCAGGCTAGGTTCTTTTAGAGCACCAAAGACAATCTTAAGTTTTTTTTTATATTATCAAAGGTATAACAGTGCAGTTAACAAATTGATATTACAAAAAGAGACATACAATCAATAATACAAACAGTTATAAAATAAAAAGGGAAAACATGAAAAACCTATACTTAGCTTCAAGATATAGAATTCCTGGTCCTGGAGGCAAGGGGAAACAAACGGGGAAACTTCCAATCGCAATTGGTCCTCCAAAGTAACTCAACTCATAAGCTGGCCATAGACATTACAATTACGATCTTTCTCGGAAAAGATCTTTCCAAGAAAGATTGTTCGTTTCAACACA
>CM044434.1:132599106-132618385 GCA_024363595.1 Xenopus borealis
GGGGGGGGGGGTCGGTTTTTAAAGTATTTGTTTGTTCTTCTTAAAGGGGTGGACGTCTTAATATGTTTGCGTAGCAGAGTAAGTTTGTAAAGTACACTTAATTTATAGAGCACTTGGTAAATTTGTAAAACTGCTTCCAATCCATTGAAACAATTAAATAAAAAGACAAACCAAACTGAATCTCTGTATCTTGGGGTGAAGAGTCTCTGCACCCAGGAAATTTCATTAGAAGTATAGCGAGACTGGATTATTATGTCCTATTCCCCAAATCTTAAGCTGCCATTAGATCTTTAGAAAAAGCATGGCCCAAATGAAGACAACTGCTTTTTGGTGGAGCAAATTCACTATAAAGAGGAGTACATGATTCGAAACATAGTTCTATTTAGTAACTTGGACTAATAGATCAGGGAATGGGAACCCTCAAAATGTATCTTGGATTTTTCTTATTGTAAGGTTTGTTTGTTTTTTTTTTCCTATAAATATTTTCTTACAGTGATGACTGTGGTTGGAAAAAATTTTTTATTTTATATCTTTCATGTGTTTATATGGACTTTTTATATTTAAATAAACCAGTGAATAACATTCTTGCATTGCAATTTCTCTTTTGGCATTTTGTAAACAGATGATACTGGGTTCATTGGCCCAAAAGCTCATGGCTTGTTGTTTGTAATAGAAATATGTATGAATGTGTAGAACTGGAATGTATTTACTAAAACATTAAAAGCTGTTTATATATAATCTGTCAATTAAAATGTTCAGCATTCAAGGAAAAAAATATAATTTGGTTTCTCGGGGCTTAAACACAATCAGCCCACTTAAAGCTAGTCTCTTAAGACTAGTGACTTATGGTTTGCTTCCTGTAACTCTGGATTAATTTTCTATGTATATTCATTATAGGTTCAATTAAAGTTATGGTGATAGTAACTGGTCTTTCTATCACTAGTGCCATATTTGAGTTTGGGCTTTGTCCAGATGACCATTGAAGAACCTTTAACATAGTTACATAGTTGAATTGGGTTGAAAAAAGACCTAGTCCATCAAGTTCAACCCCTCCAAATTAAAACCCAGCATACACACACACACACATCTCCACTCTTTCAAACACAAACCATATACCTGTATGCCCATAGCTATATTAACTGTAGAGTTTAGTATCAAAATAGCCTTTGATATTATGTCTGTCCAATAAATGATCCAAGCCCCTCTTAAAAGCATCAACAGAATGAGCCATCACAACATCACCCGGCAGTGCATTCCACAACCTCACTGTCCTGACTGTGAAGAACCACCTACGCTGCTTCAAATGAAAGTCCTTTTCTTCTAGTCTGAAGGGGTGGCCTCTGGTGCGGTGATCCTCTTTATGGGTAAAAAGGTCCCCTGATATTTGTCTATAATGTCCTCTAATGTATTTGTACAGTGTAATCATGTCCCCTCGCAAGCGCCTTTTTTCCAGAGAAAACAACCCCAACCTGGACAGTCTCCCCTCATAATTTAAGTCTTCCATCCCCCTAACCAGTTTAGTTGCACTTAGTCTCTGCACTCTCTCCAGCTCATTTACATCCCTCCTAAGGACTGGAGTCCAAAACTGCACTGCATACTCCAGATGAGGCCTTACTAGGGACAGTCTGCCAACTGATAGTTTTGTGTCCAATATTAAGCAAATTGTTTGAGTAAAGCTGGCCATATACAGCAGACCTGTCAATTGGTATTCATCTAATGAGTGGATCTGGGCCCACTCAAGCCACCCCCGTCCTGGGTCAAATTTGGCTGAGAGACCTACAGGCCCATCTGAAAAGGACCTCATTAACCTGCTGTTGCTGTCCTCGTCAAACGCAAATCAAACCTTCCCAATTTGATATTGGACAGACTGGTTGGGGGGCCCAATACATGGGCCTATAAGTTTCCGTCTTCATCTGGAAGGACTCAACGGCTATTATTGGTTAGTACTTTTTATATTGGGAATTGTCACTTACTTCTGCCCCAACCCAAAGATTTTGCTTCTATTTAGTTCTGTGCAGAATGCGGATTTGCTTCCCAAAATTCTCACGGAATGCTTAATAAGAGATGCCATTATCAGAGGTAAATAATACAAAGCTATAATAAAATTGGAATTGCTTTGGTTGTTGGGGTCAGTGACTCCCCAAATGAGGGTGCTGATGTCTTATGGGTGCAGCTCTTTACCAATTATAAAGAGTCCAGCAAATTAATTGTAGGGGTATGCTATAGACCTCTTAGTTGTAAGTAAGGAGGAAGAGGCTACACTCCAGATGCAAAGAGAAAAGGCTGCTAATTTGGGGAAAGTAATGATAATGGGGGATTTTAATTACCCAGATATTGACTGGAGCAACAGTACTGCCAGATCAGTTAACGGGAACAAATTTATAAACTTGTTGCATAATAATTTTATGGTAAAAGTTGTTGTGGAGCCAAACAGAAAAATGCTATTCTCGATCTTGATCTCTAATGACCCAGAACTTATAGCAAATGTGCAAGTCATTGAACCCCTGGGTAACAGTGACCATAATGTTATATCATTTAATATCTGGTGCAAAAAACAAATATATACTGGGGAAACCAAGGCCAGGAATTTCAGAAAAGCTTATTTTCGTGCTTTGACAGCTGCCCTTCAGAGCATTGATTGGGACATTGCGTTTTCATCTAAAAAAAAAAAAAAAACAGAGGTGGTTGTCATTTAAAATGTTATTAAATCATTACTGTATTATAAATGTAGAAGCACCAAGATGCACCCTATGTGTCTTAATACAGAGGTAAAGAAGTCAGAAAGAAGAGAAATGTGTTTAAAAACTACAAGTCTGTGGGGTCAGAAACTGCATTTAATGAAAATTGTGCTCATAAGTTTACATACCCTGGCAGAATTTATGATTTCTTAAAGGGGTTGTTCACTTTCATATTACATTCAAAAATGTAACCGTTCATGTAAAAATAACAAGCTTTGCCATATAAATGTTTAACCAAAAATGTGCAGTTGATGAGATATTCACCTCAGATGGATCCTTTTGCAGATGGGGACCCTTAATCATGGGCCCCCAGTGGGGGGAGGTCGCAGACCCTCAAAAAACGCTACAGTGAATTCCTGTACTTCCTTATTTTTACATCATACACACTCCTGGCAGCACCAGGAAGGCACAAATGCAGCCGTTTATGAAGCTTAGCTCTGATTGGCTGCTTCTCCTGTCAGTCAGCTTCTGATCCCTAGTCAGTGAGGTTAATTTGCATACACACTGCACTGTAGGGCGGGGCTGGGCCAATGAGGAGAGGAGGACTCCTGATAGGATTTGGTGTGGCAGCATGAATGTACACACGTGTGTGTTATGTGAAGGGGCTGACTTGAAGGGGGTGAACCTTAAGTTTTTTGTGTGTTTTGGGAGGCTGGCGTGTCATTTTCACAGGAGGGAAGAGGAGGGTGTGGCTGTACAGACTTGTGTGGGGTTGAGCTGTTGTGTGATTCACAAGGAGAGAGGAGGGCTTCATTGAGTGTCTGTGTGTGAGGAAAAGTAAAGTCAGCACTGGGTGGAATGAGGTCTGTCACTTGTGAGGGGGGGGGACATGTGAGGAGGGAGAAGTGGGTGTGGAGGGTGGCTGTCTTATAATGGGGTTTGTGAGGAGAAAACATTTTTGTACTAGGGGAGTGCTGGAGAATGGCCTTGTGTGGAGGGAGAGCTCAGTCACTTTCAGGCAGGGCTCAGCTGACATTTTTCATTGTTTGGGGGGTAAGTTGCAAGTGGCTGCCATTTTCTAGAAGGAATAAGTGTTGAGAGCGTGTGTTCATGTTGGTTCTGGAGTGTGTCTTTCAAATGATACTTTACAATTTAAATGTAAAAGTTCTGCACAACAAACTGTACAAATAAATGAGCAATACAAGCACATCACCTTAGCACAGTCTTCTTATTTTGTCTGTATTCTATACTGAATTGACTTTGCACTGTCCCTTTCCAAACACACACAACTCTGCCTGTGTCACTTACATTACATTTTAGCAGTATTTGCTGAAGTAACAGGATTTATTTAACACACCAACTTAAGGTCGGACTGGGGGGCCCACATGGACTGCTGTCCAGAGCCCCCCAAATCAACCAATGCAGTGTCCCATAATGCAGCGCCCATGCTGGTATGTATATGCAAGGACAGCGCCAGCCCGCATGCGCAGAGCAGTTCACCCGCAAATTTTTTTTGGAGATTTGTTGTGGTACATGTATGGGACCTTTTATTCAGGACCTGTGGTTTTCCAGATAGTGGATCTTTATACCTTAAGTCTTCTAGAAAATTAAGTAATCATTAAATAAACCCAAATACAAGCTACTGTTTTATTAGTACAGGTATGGGACCTATTATCCAGAATGTTTGAGACCTGGGGGTTTCTGGATACATCCACATGCATCTGATCCACTTGCTGTTTTGATTCCCCTCTGATAGGATAAAATGTGCACACATTTACTTTACCCATTACATACAATGGCAGCGTGACTATGGGATGACTATTTTGACTCCTAATTACACAATTTTATCCCTGTATTGTTCCTTATGTGTTTAGCATGGCATTGAGGTTTGGTACGTTGGTATATGCACTATTTTCATTTGGGGTCCCTACATAACCACATACTTTTGTATATCTATGCATATTGGGCATCCTGGTAGACTCCTGGGGGCAAATTCACTAAGATGCGAAAATTCGTTAGTGTTGGCTTCGCTAACGTTCACTGCACTTCGCCAGGTGAATTTTCGCCAGCACTACACAAATTCACTACGATGCGAATTTGCCCTCAGGGCGGCAAACGTTAGCGAAGTAGCGCTACCGTTAGTTCGCCAGGCAAAGTGCAGTTACGCAAGCAATGCCTAATTTGCATACGGCAGGAACTTAAAGGGCACCTATGGGACTAAAAAATTCCCCAAACCGAAGTTGCGGGCTGATAGAGCCCGCATTCCGGTTTGTGGTTCTAGTAGTTAAATAAAAAAAAATCCCCCCTGCCTGCGCTGGCTTATTCGCACTGGGAGGGAGCTTATATGCCTTCCTCTTCTGACTCTTTCCAGCTTTCCATCTAAAAAAACAGATGCTGTGTAAGGCTACACATTTATTGTTATAACCACCGTATTATCTTTCTATTCAAGCGCTCTTCTATTCATATTCCAGTCTCTTATTCAAATCCGTGCATGGTTGCTAGGGTAATTTGGACCCTAGCAACCAAATGGCTGAAATTGCAAAGTTGGTAAAATACTGCCCTTCCTGTGTTTCTATTTCTGCCCTTTTTATAACATTGGCAAAGTGCATCATTTTACAGACTGGTGGGTAAAATAGCAGCAGGTGTGCACCCTATGTGCATGGCTGTGTGCTTGTTTGTCACAAGGCTGGGGGGTTTATGTTTGGGGACATGGGGCCAAATACACAGAAAGATGTGCTTAATGTATATGCTGATTTGCATGGTAAAATGTGTTAGCTTTGGGATATGCTGGGTCTTTATACCCATGTGAGACTAAAGTAATTAACACAAGATAGCAGCCAATGGGAGACATTCCCCAACTGTCGTTTAGGAGAAATTAACCAATGGCCTTTAAATTTATGTGACTGCTTACAAGTGCACAAGCAACCAATGAATAGGAAGTGCAGGTATAAAACAGGCCACTCCCATTCTCCAGAAAACTGATCAGAGAGACAGGAGAAGGACAGGTTTAAATGCTATATAAACTAGCTTTTACAATTACCTATTTACTTAATTTGATGGAAAATGGATTGTCTAACACAGTGAGCACATTTTTAGTGGTATCATAAAATTTGGACATTGAAGGTGAACAACCCCTTTAATCGTTTTTCTGAAAATATGAAGTATAACACAAAAACTTTTCTTTTACTCTTTTTAAATCATAATCACTACACAAACTACCCAGATTACCCTGATCAAAAGTTTACATACCCCAGTTCTTAATATCGTGTATTGCCCCCTTTAACATCAATGACAGCTTGAAGTGTTTTGTGGTAGTTGTGGATGAGACTCTTTTTATCTTTGCAGACGGTAAAGCTGCCCATTCTTCCTGACAAAAAGCCTCCAGTTCCTGTAAATTCTAGAACTGTTTCACTGCATGGACATCGCTCAAGGACACAGTTCATTCAGGATCTGTTAAGTCTTCACATCCTTTATTAGTAGAATGAACAGAAGTTGTCAGCATTGGCTTCAACAAACCACTGACGCATTTGGTGCCCTTCCAACAGGCACTTCCAGGTGTCCGTGGTTTGTTGAAACACTGTGCCAATGCTGACCACTTCTGTTCATTTGATTAATAAAGGAGGTGTACACTTTTAACATCCTGAATGAACTGTGTCCTTGAGCGATGTCCGTGTAGTGAAACAGTTAAGTAGTCCTGAGCCAGGAGGTCAGACTAGAGGACACGTGAGTTGTCTGGACAAATGGGGAGCTCCATACTAGCAATAGGGAAGCTTGCCATAAATGATCAGGCTGTCTTGCATGAACTGCATATTTGAGGTCTCCCCAGAGTGGCTCAATGATTTTGAGAAATGCAAAATATCCTCGGCACACAGGGATAAATTCAGCAGGGCAAAGCCCTTGCAATTTTATTAGATGCAGAGTGCAATGTGCAACGTTTCGGGGATCCTCCCCTTTGTAAAGCATATGCTTCGCTAGCGTAACAGAGCTCTGCCTAGCAAAGTAACACTAGCGCAACTACGCTACCGTTCGCCGACCTGACCGTAAATTCGCACTTTAGTGAATTTGCGTAATGCTGGCGAAAATTCGCCTGGTGAAGTGTGGTGAACACTAATGAAGCCATCGCTTGCGAATTTGCGCATCTTAGTGAATTTGCCCGTTTGTGTTATCATTCATATTCTCTGAAAAATGTAAACTTATGAGCACAACTGTATAAACACAATAATGTATGTTGTAAAACCGCAGTCTGGAAGGCAAAGATAGGTAATGAGGAGTGCATAGTGACAGAGGCTAATGCCAGCCCCAAAAACTTTGGGATAATCTTCGGAATGAGACTGGCGCTTCAACAATTTTCGTGAGTTTCGGCAAGTGCGCAGTTGTCATGGAACAGAAAATTGCTCATAAATCTACTACACCATATAGTGCTTTTTTCTAATTTCCCCTTAGCCTTAGGCGCTGATCTATCTTTTTTATCCGAGAAGGTGAGAACCTTGCCTCAGGCAGCACAGAGCCACCCCTTGTAATTTTAAGAGCCGAATTTCCGGGTTTTAACCTGGAAATTTGGCTCCGCTAGTGCAGAGAGCGCAATTGCACTCAATGCACTAGCGATGCAGCCCCCCTTTGACCCGCTCCGACGCTGATTCTTAAGCGTGAAGGGGGGGGGGCATCAGGGCAGCCCCAGAAACGCCGCTGTGTATATGACTGGATTTCTTGCTACAAGTATTCACACATTGTGCACTTTAACATTGTCTTTTTGAAACATAACCATCAACCATTTCTACTATGATATCCCACCACTAATGGATATTTCCTGTTCAAACACATACATTAGCAAAAACATCATATTTGTTATTGTTTTCTGTCTGGGGTGTTCTGTAGAGGTTACACTGGCCTCTTATTGCTACACTTTTTTGCACCATTATGTATATCAAGTCACCTGGAGGGAGATTTTTTCCTCTCACCTTTTATGTGCGTCTTTATTTTATGGAACCGTTTTCTTACGTACCTTTACCCAGGAATATTCTATTAAATTAATATTCTGTTCTGTCTACACAAAGTGATCTCTGTGTTCTACACAATGGCAATACCAGTAATGAACCCAGCCATCTACAACTTATGGAATGCAGAGGTCAAGAATGCTGAAACTTTGCCCATCAATGTTGGTTGACTATGTTGGTTTGTTGTGGGATTCCCAATAAGTGCAACAAATACAAAAATCCCTGTTCTCTGTAATGCTTCACTGTAATTTTTATTAGAAAAACATCATTTTTTTGTCACAGTCTATTAAATAAAATATGTAGAACAGAAATGTTTTTTTATAGTGAATAATGTACCCACTGTTGTAAAATATGAGGATATTATACATAGGAGTTCCATCACCATATAAAAGCATAAGGCAGAAGTACCATTTAGAAGGATATCATTTGTAATACTATACAGAGCAGCTTCCAATCACAGGCAACCTGCTGCCTTTCTAAGGCTGTTTGGGTGAGATTTGCAGTTTTGAAACATCTGTATGCTGGCCACATAGTGAAAATTAACAAATGTCCCATTTTCTTTCCCTAAATGTCCAAAAAGCAGCCGTGATCTTATCATTGTCATAATAATGTGAATATCATCAGGGAATAGATATTGTAGCTCAAACTGGACGAGATACCTGCATCTTAAGCTTCCACAACGTCTAATCTTCTGCAGAAAAAGGTAACCGCAGAAGCTAGGTCTTCGCTCAGTAGGACCTGGTCTTTTGGAACTGTTTCACCAAGTTTGTGAAAACTTCCAGGCCCTCCACAAGTCCATCCCCAGTCGCTGCACAACAGCCCTGCACGTGCCACTGGTGGCTTTGTATCTTCATCAGGCCTAATGCTTCTGCTACCTCCATTGGTCTCTTGGCCCCAGAAAGATCCTGCTTATTGGCCATCACCAGAAATGGGACTCCTCTCATTTCATCATTGTCCAGAATGGCTTCCAGCTCCAGGCTGGCTTCCTTGAACCTCTGCCAATCAGCACTGTCCACAACAAAGACCAGGCCATCTGTGTTGATAAAGTAATGCTTCCAGAGACCTCTGATCTTCTCCTGACCACCCACATCCCACACGGTGAAGGACACGTTATGGAGGGGCTCCACTGTCTCAACATTGAATCCAATGGTGGGGATTGTAGAAACAGTCTCATTAAACTTTAGCTTGTACAGGACGGTGGTCTTGCCAGCGGCATCCAGACCCAACATAATGATTTTAGCTTTGGTGCCAGAGAAGCCCATAAGGACTTTGTAAAGGGAGCTCAAGAGAATACCCATGGCTGCTGCTTCTTCTCTATATTCCTTTCTTGAGGGATGTTCTTGCTCTTGACAGTTTTGCTGAGGATCTGCTTGTCCTTTATTCTTTCACTGGGGATCTTCCTGCTCTTTTCAGTCCCTTCACTGAAGACCTGTCTGCTCGTTTCAGCCTCTGTAATGAGCTTCGCTTGCTGCTCCCATTATATATAGCCATCTTTGCCTGACAGATTGTATTTGTTTCCTGGTAATAAAGACGCTGTGACTACAGGAATTCCCCGCCCTGCTCTGTCACTCCGGGCTCTGTTGGAAGAATTCACGATAATCTGTTTTGACACACTCAGCAATGACAGCAGCACAGGAAGTGACATCGTGTAAAAGGGAACCACGGATACAACTTTATTTAAAACTGTTAAACATGTTAAACACTGTTAGCACTGAGGACTTTCACAAAAAATATCATTTATTATGCAGTTAAACAATGTAAACATTGATGAGTGGCTTGATGCCTAGCTTGACTTCTAGTATATTTTGTGTAAGGCAGTGATGTTCATTTCCAATGTGGCTGAACTACAACGTTCTTCATTTTCTCATCATGCAGTTTAGCAACAACAACAGAAGTGCCACAGTCAGGGCCGCCATCAGAGGGGACAAGTGTCCCGGGGCTGAAGGGGGGCCCGGCAGTGCTGCACTTTTCAAAGAGCTGGGCCCCCCTTGCAAGCTCCGAAGCCGTGCTGCCGGAATGCGGAAGTGCCAAACAGTCCTGAAGAGGCGGAAAGACCCAAAGTCACGAAAAGAGTCGACATTGAAGTCCTGAAGCTGCGAAAGGACCCAAAGCCACAAAAACAGCTATAACTGAAGTCCTGAAGCCATGAGTTCAATTCTTTTTAACTTGTAAGGGGTGCCCTGGCGCCAATGTTTTTTTTTATATATATAATTTTTTCGGGCACCAATTTTTTTTAACTTGTAAGGGGGCCCTGCGGCCAAGGTATTTTTTTAAATATATTTTTGGGGCCTCAATCTGTTTTTAACTTGTAAGGGGGCCCTGCGGCCAAGGTGTTTTTTTTTTACTTATAAGGGAGCCCTGGCCATCAATATGTTTGGGGGGGTAACTTTTTTTTTATATTTAGTGGGTGGGATCAGGGGTGGGGCTTGGGTGCCAGGGTGGGCGGGGCAGGGCCCCCGAACATTTTGTTGTGCGGGGCCCCGTGATTTCTAATGGCGGGCCTGGCCACAGGTCATCTGTATGTACTGTAGAGGAATGGTTTGTAACAGCAATGTCTATGAAGCGATCTTTTACTAAGGCTATATACACAAATCAGTACAGCTGATCATATATATTTATGTCATGCATTGTTGCAGCCGTCTTTTACCATCTCTATTGCTCCGACGCATTAATACAGAGATTACATTACTTCCAACATGTGGCATGAAAATAGTCAGTGGCAGAACTACCGGGGATGCAAACGTCCCGCACCATGGCCCCCCTCTACATTACGTTACTGAAAATAGCATTTCAAATTAATACCATTCGCTATGTTGTAAAATATTTTCTTAAGATGAGTTCAGGTTAAGAAGTAATAGAAACATGGAATAGCAAAGGGGAACAACTCCTGCTATCAAACCAAAATTTGATAAAGAGGCCCACATAACACAGAAACCCCTAATATACCCCTTACAGTTACCCGTTTCTTCAAAAATTTTAAGGAATTGTTCAGTATAAAACTGGGTAAATAGATAGGCTGTGCAAAATAAAACTTTTTCAATATAGTTAGTTAGGCAAAAATGTAATTTATAAAGGCTGGAGTGACTGTAAGTCTAACCTAGCAGAACAGAACACTACTTGCTTTTCAGCTCTTTTGTTTACACTGACTGGTTACCCTGGTGACCAGGCAGTAACCAATCAATGACTTGAGGGAGGGCCACATGGGTCATAACTGTTGCTTTTGAATCTGAGCTGAATGCTGAGGATCAATTGCAAACACACTGAACAGTTATGTCCCATGTGGCCCCCCCTTCATGTCGCTGACTAACTCAGATTTAGAGAGCTGAAAAGCAGGATGTTGTGTTGTATTCTGTTATGTTACACATCCACTCACTCCAGCCTTTATACATTACATTTTTCTCTAACTAACTATATTAGAAACATTTTTTATTTTGCACAACCTATCTATTTACCCAGTTTTTATTTTTACCCTGAACTGCTCCTTTAATAAATGCCATTTTCTACGTTGGAATCCAGCTGTTTAACAGTTCTTCTCTTTCTGCATCATTTGAAATCCTGGCAGGGAAGGAGTGACTAAAACACTGATGTTACATATTGTAACAACTCCTCCACAGCTTACAGACAGCATGCAGGAACTACATAACACACAATGCATTGCACTGTTCTGTTCCATTCCTTATAGAAATAATATGTGCAGGGAATTGTGGGGTTTGGATGCTGCAAGCTGAGGACAGAAGCCTGCAGATGCAAAGTACCAGTGGTCAGCCAGCTCAGCAAAGTAGTCAGAAAGATCAGCAGGAGAGCAGGGGGCTAGGCTTAAGGAACTGTCAGAAACCATTAAAAACCACGAGAAGTCTGCATGTTTTTTAATTGATGTATATTGGTGTGAACTGTACAGGGTTTTAGGGGTGTGAACTATAGAAGTGTTACAAGTTTGAACAATGCAGGGAGGTCACAGGTGTGAACAAGACAGGGGATTAGTCTGAATTTGAGTCTTAATCAATGCAGGGGCCAGTTAATCTCTGTAGTGATACCTTTTACAGCTTACACATGGTAAGCAGACACAGCAGGCAGACTCTCATGATGGGCCACAGAACTGGGCCGCCAGTTGTACAGCCCTACCATAGTCTATAAAGCAAAGCAAGATATGAATGGCATAGCTGAAATAGTGAATAGATCTCCAGGGTGTTTGCAGAGCGGTGCCCTCATTTATTTTGTGCAGTGTTGTGTGATGCAATAAACAAGCAGGATAATTATCCATCTTTCACTTGTCGTCCTGTGTCATTTTTAATCTTTTTTTTCAGCAGGAGCTTGTGCTCACGCACAGCGAGAATTCAGCGGCATCAGAAGAGTGTGCACCCATGATGTTACTTCTGCTGGTGGGGGTGGGCGCGTGACTCGTTTTTTTGGCGAATTTTTTTTTTGACAAATTTTTCCTGGCGTTTCGGCGAATCGCGCGAATTCGCCCCGGCGAATAAATTCTCCCATCACTACTAAGGGAAGGGTTGGATTTTCTTCCGACCGACCTGAAGTCCATTGCGCTCGTCGTAATCCGATCATTGGGCTGTAGGGCCAAACGTCCGGATTACCCCGATATAGCCCTGCCAGTTAGTGGCACATCGGGAAAGATCCACTTGTTTGGTGATGTCGCAAATGAGCAGATCTTTGCAACTATGGCCAGCTTTATTCTTGCTGATGTTCCTTGCATGCATTCTTTCCAGTCTATGTACAGATAGAGAGCAGATTAGGAGGTAGTAAACTGCAGACAAAGCAGATCTCTGCACAGTTTTACAACCTTTTCTGAGCTGGAAGGGAACACAAGTTTCCTGTTCTTCCAGAGTCACTGATTACAATAGTAGTGACATCATACAGATGGGACCTTGGCTGCAAAATAAACTTTATGTGTAACCAAGAAGCTCTCACAAAATGACATTATGCTCCAAAAAATAATGTATGTACAGGGAGTCCTTGAGTTACATACAAACTCACACTTACAAAGCGAGGCTGTTACAGTAACATACTGTGGTTTACTTGGCCTTTATTAGCATCTGCCTTTATTAAACCACCTGCTTAAAACCCCTCTTGTGTGTGTTGTCTACTGCAGAGCACAGAAAGGTAAAAATAAATACTATGTTAAGACAAAACATCTAAGACAAACATCTAAGTTGCATTTAATAAGTAAATGTATATGTACAGACCCTATCTCATATGTAGTCATATGACTGCCTGTATGTATATTTTTATTTATAGAGTTAAGTGCTACTTATGTGCACAGCTCTGTATAGCTCTAAACCTAGGATTACATGGCATAACTTCAATGGCTACAGGGGGCCTGGTAAAGTCTCGGAAGGAGGGAACCTTGAGTAATACAGTTGCATCATATAGTAATTATAGTTAAAACCCAGATTTAAAATTACAGTTAGGGTTACAGGTGTCTGCAAATATTCCTGGCATGTTCTTTTTACCTCCACCAAAAATACACTGTATCTCTCTTCCACATCTGCTGATGGGTCCGTGCGGTTTTCAGTTTGGCCAGATAAAACAATTTGATATGATCGCAGGATGGTCTGTTGAAACCGACCCCTAGGTGGCACATAAGTCCTGATGGTGAAGCAGTAAAGACAAAATCATCAAAACTGCCTTAATAACACAGGGGCAAAGTCATCAAATTGCGAATTTTATAATACGTTACCCTTTTCGCCAGAGTCTGTTTCGCCAGGTTATACCTAGCCAGGGCTGGGCCAAGGGGTAGGCAGAGTAGGCACGTGCCTAGGGTGGAAAGCTGGGGGGCACCAGGCACGTACCTCCTCTGTTGCCTACCCCCAGTCCAGTCCCCCCTCTGGCCTTCTTTCTGTGCTTCTACTGCTTTTCACTCTTGCACATGTGCTTGTTCCCACATTGTTCTCCGCAACCGACCGGCTCATGCGGCGTGTCCCGGCTCTGTATCTGGCAAATTGATTAGATGAAGCTACATGTTCAACACTGTTCTGTCGCTGAGATCATAGCCTGTTGCATAATTACATCATATCCTGGATAAAAGACACCTGCACCTTCTCAGATTTAAATGTTTGGATTTGTAGAAGTTGTATGTATCAAACATTTTCATTTTTTTTTGTATGCAATAACCTACAGCATTGATAATGATTCAGAATTTTACACATGCTGATGCTTGTCATGCTCCCACAAACATTTACGGACACAAACGCTCAAATGTCTTAAACCTCTTCATTGTTTGTCTTGAAGTAAAGAGTCACTAATAAATGTTAAAGGGATACGGTATGGGAAAACATGTTTTTTTCAAAATGCATCAGTTAATATTGCTGCTCCAGTAAACTTCTGCACTGAAACCCATTTCTCAAAACAGCAAACAGATTTTTTTATTTTCAATTTTGAAATCTAACAAGGGGCTAGACATATTGTCAATTTCCCAGCTGCCCCAGTCGTGTGACTTGTGCCAGCACTTTAGGAGGGAACTGCTTTCTGGCAGGCTGTTTTTCCTTCTCAATGTAACTGAATGGAACGCAGTGGGACATGGGTTTTACTATTGAGTGCTGTTCTTAGCTCTACCAGGCAGCTGTTATCTTGTGTTAGGGAGCGGTTATCTGGTTACCTTCCCATTGTTCTGTTGTTAGGATGCTGGGAGAAGGGAGAAGGTGATATCACTCCAATTCGCAGTAAAGAGTGATTGAAGTTTATTAGAGCACATGACCAGGGGCAGCTGGGTGTCTAGGCCCATGTCAGATTTCAAAACTGAATATAAAAAAATCTGTTTGCTCTTTTGAGAAATGGATTTCAGTGCAGAAGTCTACTGGAGCAGCACTATTAACTGATGAGTTTTGAAAAAAAAAAGTTTTCCGATGACAGTATCCCTTTAAAACCTTATTCCTAGTAAAGTAGGAAATGTCATTACCAGTAAATGCAGTAAGGTGCAGGTTTTGTACCATCATTTGAAGGCTTCTGCCTAATATCACATAGCAGATTCTGAGAAATAGAGTAGTATAGTTAGTATTGTACTGTTGCCCTTTCCGTTTGCAGGTACTAAACCTGATTTAGAATGGTATGAAATAAACCTAAGATCAAGTGAATGAAACATCCGTTTTTCACTTTACAAACTCATGTGCTACAGCCAACATCGGGCGTCTTTTCTACGCATATATTTCTAAGTTTAGAAGGGGAGGGGGGATTGTCTACTTGACAACCATTGAAGGTTTTATTACCATACATCAGGGTAAGATTGAAAATGCATTATATTTTGTGTGCATATCCAGCTGGTCTGTTCAACAAAGCTTACTGAGGAGGTAGCAGCTCCTACTGCCCACAGCCCAGTTTTGTCCATGTTACATGCAGTCCCAGAATTTGTGGAGAGGACACCTAGGCCCGGGCCTAGGGTGGCAGGATTTTAGGGGGCGGCAGGATTTTAGGGGGCGGCATGCTGCCCAACCACACCCACATTGGTTCAGAACTTGACATTTCCTGTGTGCCAATTCCCATTGCTCCGTCCTGATGATGAAAATTTGAGCAAATAAAAGGGAGGGGACAGGGGCAACAAACAAAGGCGGCCTAGTGGAGCCCTCTAGGTAAATCCAGCCCTGGTAACATGTCTGGCAGTGCAAGGCTGCCTACATCTGTTGGTTTTATGAACAATATTCCCTCTAATTCCTTCTTGGCTAGGTGTGCAAACATTTTATTTTGTGTGCACATTTCTTGTGTGCACCATTTTCTTTTTTATAAAACAGTGTGCTCAGGTCAGAATTAATACAAAAAATTCTTTGTGCACGTCACAATTTGTCACCTGCGCAGGCCCTTGAATTTTGTGTGCATGAACGTAGATCTTACTGGGATCCAAAAACCTGGGTTTTTTTTCGGCTCACCACTTACTTGACAATTATAGGGGGCATTCAATCCCAGGCTGCTTCAAGCCCAACACAATAATCTCTTGGGGAAAGAAGCACACCATACTTCGGCTCCTGCCTTTAAAACATTTATTGCAGCAGAAATAGGGCACAAGCTTTTGGGGACAAACCCCTCAGCAACTGAGGAAGGGGTTGTCCCTGAAAGCTTGTGCCACATTTCTGCTGCAATAAATGTTTTAAAGGCAGGAGCCGAAGTATGGTGTGCTTCTTTCCCCAAGATATATTTTACTGCAAACATTGCTTATGAGGGAAGTTACATTAAACCTATTGTAGCCCTTTCCCCAGATAAACTTCCTGAGATGTTAAATAGTTTAAAGGGGTTGTTCACCTTCAAACAACTAGTTGTTTTCAGATAGATCACCAGAAATAACGACTTTTTCCAATTACTGTCTATTTTCTATTTGTAACCGTTTTTCTAATATTGAAGTGTAAAGTGTCATTTTTCACCTTCTAAAGCAGCTCTGAGAGGGGAGGTCGCCGACCCCCCCCCAACTGTTCTAAACTGATACATTTAATGGATACATTTCTTGTCTTTTCCCTGCTGAGCAGAATCTCTGGGTTTCATTACAGGCAGCTGTTAGAATTGATACAATACTTGCTAATACTCCAGAGATGCTGCTGTGAAATGTATCAATTAAATGTTGCAAAATTGTATCAGTTTAGAGTCTGCACCTGAATTACTGAGCTGCCAGACTCAAACACCAGAGACACCAACATTCAACTTTACACTTAGATTTTGGAAAAACAGTAAAAAAATAAATAATGGAAACTAATTGAAAAAAGTCTTTATTTATGGAGAAAAATCTGAAAACAACTGAACAGAAAAAGTGTTTGGAAGGTGAACAACCCCTTTAAAGGAGAATTCAACCTGTACCCCCACCCCAGGTAGACCCTCCCCCCAGCCTAATTCCCCCCCCATGGGAAATGTCCCAAACTTATTACTTACCCCTCAGCGCATTTTCTGTCCTCAGGTTTCACGGGGCGCCATCTTCTTTCACCGTCAGTCTTCTGTGCATGCGCAGTTGGAGATGTTTTTCGGTCCCGAACAAGTGCGCATGCGCCGAAATTCATGAAAATGTTCGGATTTTATTATTTTTTTTTTCCTAACAAGTTGAATTCTCCTTTAAAAATGTATAATTTACACTATCATTAATGGTCAAACAAGAACATTTGTTCTGTGATTGTGTTGAAATAGGTGATGGTTTTATATTTAACTATATTTTTTAGGCTCAGGCCAAATAAGTGACTCAGGTGGATGGTTAATGGTATGGAGCTTCGAGACACTCTACACATCAGTTGATATGCTGTTGTCCAGCAGGAAGAATAGATAAAGGGGATGTTCACCTTTTGAGTTGATTTTTAGTATGATATAGAGTGATATTCGGAGATAATTTGCATTTTTTTTTATACTTTGTGATTTTTGAGTTATTTAGCTTTTTATTCAGCAGCTCTCCATTTTGCAATTTCAGCAGTCTGGTTACAAGGGTCCAAATTATCCTGGCAAACATGAGTTGACTTGAAAAGAGAGACTGTAATATGAAGAGAGTCCGGAATAGAAAGACACTGACCTCCATTTGAAAGCTGGAAAGAGCCAGAGAAGAAATGATCTCTGATATACTTTAATTAAAAAAATGTGTACCATTTTTATAATAAACCTGACTGTGTGCAGTGCAATTCCCCCTTCATATTACTTGCTCTAACAGCTGCGGATAGGAAACTTCAGACAGTCCCTAACTGTTCTGCAGGGAAACAAGAATACTTTCAAACAGCAGCTTACTTCCCATTATTCAAGCAGCTTTGTTTGTTTCCCTGTAGAGCAGCCAGAGACTGTAGAGATTTGTATTCACAGACCCAGTGCAGTATATATATTCTGATTATTAATCAGTCTTGCTGTATCAGCTTCTATGGCAGATATTATTTGACTTGTGCTGTTTTGATCATTTATGACGATCCCTAAGCTTAACCTCTCAACTGAAGCCCAGATCACACTGAGCATGTGCACAGTCTTGGTCTTGCAAAGATGTATAACAAAGTTACAAGATGACAGCCCCCTGTGGCCAACTTTGAAAGCATAAATCATTTGTTTGATTAGGCTTGTGGGGCAGTAAGTTCATGTTTATGTTTAGTATACAAAATACACCATTTCTAACCTTATTCTATTTTACACTTTAGTTTGCTGTGACACACTAATAATAAATGCTATCATATATTATTATCAATGTAATCGTATTCCTCCCTTCCACAAGGAAATCAATCTAGGAAATCCGTTTTTTTATCTTTATTATCTATAACTAATATACAGTGGAGATACTTTATTAGAAAACTTTTGCAGCATCAGCTTACAAACATTTAAACAGCTCTCTAGGCTTACGGATGTCCAAAACGGAAAACTCCAGAAAAACTGTGAAAAATCTTTTTCCATCGTATTAGAATAGCAGTGCCTTCAAATCTGTACAATTTACAGTCTCTTCTCAGATTTTTTTTCAGCGTGCAAGTCAAGATGGCCAACTGATAAGAGTTAAAATATAAAGGAAATGCAGCTCCTCTCACTTACGCAGCTTTCAGTTCACCATCAGCCTTAGGCTGGGGACAGACAGGGAGATTCTGTCGCCTGGCGTTTAATAGCAGGCTACAATCTCCCCGAATTTCCTTCTCCCTGTCTGCCGCTAGTATTAATGACAAAGCGCCCGCGCCTGTGCACACCCAGCGCGGCGATTTACGGACTCGCCCGAAGATACTTCGTGAGGAAACTTCGGGCGATTCCGGAAATCGTTGCGCAGCGTGTGCACAGGCGCTGGCGCTTTGTCACTTATACTAGCGACGGACAGGGAGAAGGAAATTCGGGGAGATTGTCGCCTGCTATTAAACGCCAGGCGACAGAATCTCCCCGAATCTCTCTGTCTGTCCCCAGCCTTATAAGAGGAGGCACCGGCCCATGATATTTTCAGTTTCTTCAACTGTGATTTGACGGAAATGATCCTTGGAGGTGTCAGACACAGCTAGCAGTTTGGATCGCATGCTTGAACATGGCCAGTCTGATCCGAGCTTTGCTGTATAACAATTCTGACTAGTGATAACACTAGTGACAATGAGAATGGTGCTTTATCTTTACAAATGCGATTATCTGGTGTCTGAAACTAGCGCCATCTCTATGTAAACATGCCATGACCGGCTGCTTTTGGGGTGCACAAAACAGAGGAAGTGACTTCACAGTCTTTCCCAACACCCTGCAGCCACCATTAGAACCTTCTCAATCTAAGGACTCCAAAAAAAAAGCAAGATCTGAGGAAAGGCTTCGTTGCATCGGGAGGACAAAAGGTTCCATATTAAAGTTTCAGTTGCTTCTAGTTTATCCAGAATCAGTGGTGAGCATCACTTGTAAAGCTCAGGAGCTTTGCTTTTGGCGTTTCCAGAAGCGTTTGACATCAGAATGTCCTCCGGGTGTCACTACCATCACACGCTTGGGTGGATTCTCAAACACGAGCACGCCAAGATCACGTGCATAGTTTCTCAAAAGTTCAAAGTCCACTTGGGATAGAAACTGGTTGTACAGGACACCTAATGAGAAAATATAAGATTAAATAATAAGCCTAAAGGCACAATCTTTAAAGGGATACTGTCATGGGAAAACATATTTTTCAAAACGCATCAGTTAATAGAGCTGCTCCAGTAGACTTCTGCACTGAAATCCATT
>CM044434.1:132619510-132663568 GCA_024363595.1 Xenopus borealis
CTGGGAAACTGACAATATGTCTAGCCCCATGTCAGATTTCAAAATGAAATCTAAAAAAAACCAGTTTGCTCTTTTGAGAAATGGATTTCGGTGCAGAATTCTGCAGGTGCAGCACTATTAACTGATGCATTTTGAAAGATGTTGCAAAAGCCAAAGATTGTAAAATTCACTGTAATGACATCACAGAAACTTATCTCTCCCACTTCCCTTTATTTTTGTAACCTAATCAGTGACTCTGTGCTCATCTTCTGCACGAATTTATAGTTGTGATTTTGTTATCCAGTCCCTTTGTTTTAAAGCAGAACTATCGTAAAAAGGAAAATGTAATATTAAGCTTCATCATACTGAAATAAGAAACTTTCTTATAGCACAATCAAAAATGCTGCATCATTTCTGAAATAATCAAGTTTATCTTCACTATTCCTCTCTCAGCATCTGGATTCATTCAGGAGTTGGGTGTCAGATGAATGATCCAATATATCTTATAGGGGGGCTCCTTTTGCCTAGAAGATGTATTAGAGCTCACTATTAAAATCACCAGAAATCCTGTCTCTCTATATGCAGGATTTGTGCAAAAGGCAGTTGTTTTGTTAGATTGTGTTTGTACAGGAATCAGTTATTTGAGTGAGCTCTAATTCATCTGCTAGGAAAGGAAGCCCCTCCTATAAGATATAATGGATCTAACTGTCAGTGAATATCTGACACCAAACTGCTGTAAGAAGACAGAATTAAGAAAAACAGATACTGAGAGAGAGGAAGTGTGAATATAAACTTGATTATTTCAGAAACAATGCTGAATATTAAATAGATTGTATTTAGTTTCTTATTTCAGTATGAGGAAGCTTATATTAAATTTTTAATTTTCGCGATAGTTCCCCTTTAAATATGTTGAGAATTTATACCAAATATGATTTGTATTAAGAAGACTATGAATCTATGTTAAGTTTTGGTAGTGGCTTAGTATCCTTTTCACTGTATAAAATAAGTGACTAAACAGGTAACAATTTGGACATGGTCTTGTGGTAACATGGGTGTGGTTTGAAGTGGGTGTGGTTTAAAAACAGGGAGTGGTCAGCACTGGCTTCCATTATCGGCCCTCCACTATGTAGGCCAGACACATTTTGGCCCTCAGTAACACAGAAGTAGTACAACACTGATTTAGAGAACCGTTCTGCAGCTGTTGAATGGAGAAGTATATATAACAAATCCAGTATTCAGTTTGGGATTCAGCCTTTTTTCAGCAGGATTTCGGATTAGACTGAATCCTTGTGCATGGCTGAACCAAATCCGAATCCTAATTTGCGTATGTAAATTAGGCGTGGGAAGGGAAATCGTGTAACTTTTTGTCAAACAAGGAAGTAGAAAACATTTTTTTCCAGCTTTTCCTTTCCTGCCCCTAATTTGCATTTGCAAATTAGGATTCAGGTTCGGTATTCAGCCGAACCTTCGGTTTCAGTGCATCCCTAATAACACTCTACTGATTTTGGTCTCTTCTTATATAGAAATGATACAATTATAGCAAATATGAAGATGATTGAATAAATAAAGCATGAAGGGCAGTATTTTACCTTCAGAAAAACGTAGGCGGTCTCTCTCGAGTTCCCAAAGTCTTATTTGGTCGGTAATTGTTGGTGGAAGCACTGGATTCTGTTTAAGAGGCATAAAATAGAAGATTGTAGAAATACAGTCAAACCCCCATTTTACATTTTTCAGGGGAACAGAAAATATAGTGTACACTCCAGGGACATGTATTATGCATTATATATAGGTGGGACCACAAAACAACAATGTAATTAAGGAGAAACAAAATCAGGGGATGTAAAATTGAGGTTTCACTGTACATATAAGTAGAAGAGGTTTTTGAAGTCAATGTCTATCCATATCTCACCTGCTGCAACATCACTGGGTGTGCTCTTGTTCTCAGAAAGTGGATTATCTGGAAAGAAGGCATAGTTAGCTGTATATTTATGGGAGCAGTTTGGGAATATGAAAGGAAATGGAAACCCAAAAAGCAGCTTTTTTTGCATGTGGCTCTTGCCCTACTACTAATACTGGCCAAATTCAGGCACGGCCAATGGAGCGTAAGCAGGCACCAGCTATCCGACTTAATGAACACCCTTCTGGTGTCACCACTGAGGAATTGGATTCCACCATGAAGGAACCTAAGTTATTGGAGATATGATCTGATTTTTTTTTTTTTGCCTTTACTTGCCCTTTAAATACAACTCTTACTAAACTTCAGACATTCCCGGTCAATAAGGGCAACTACTTTTGTGAAGCAATCGCAACTATTTTGTGTTCTTTTAGTAGTCATAAGGAAGTTGGAGGGAGTGTGATTTAATGAGATTCTGCATCAACTCTAATTAATTGGCCTTTGTATCTGTAAACAGGTACGGGATCCGTTATCTGGAATGGTCGTCACCCATAGACTCCATTATAATCAAATAATACAGATGTAAAAAAATTATTTTCTTTTTCTCCGTTATGATAAAACAGTAGCTTGTACCTGATCCAAACTAAGATGTAATGAATGTAATGATGTAATGAAACCGGCCTATTGGGTTTATTTAAAGGAAAACTATACCCCAAAAATTTTATTTTGAGTAACAGATAGCTTATATCAAATCAAGTGACATATTAAAGAATCTTATCCACCTGGTATATATATTTACGTAAATATTGCCCTTTTAGATCTCTTGCCTTGAATCACCATTTCATGATGGTCTGTGTGCTGCCTCAGAGATCACCTGACCAGAAATATTTCAACTCTAACTGTAACAGGAAGAAGTGTGGAAGCAAAAGACACAACTCTGCCTGTTAATTGGCTCATGTGACCTAACTTTATAGTTTGTTTGGTATGTTTGTGTGCACCGTTGAATCATATGATCCCAGGAGGCTGTCCTTATTTTTTAAAATGGCCATTTTCTATTTATGATTACTTAATGGCACATGCTACTAAAAAAGTATATTATTATGAAAATGGTTTATTTACATGAAGCAGGGTTTTACATATGAGTTGCTCAAGGCAATATCTTTTTATAGAGAACTACATTGTTCGAGGGGTATAGTTTTCCTTTAATGTTTACATGATTTTCTAATAGACAAGGTATGAAGATCCAAATTATGGAAAGATCCGTTATATGGAAAGCGCCAAGTCCCAAACATTCTGGATAATAGGTCCCATACCTGTACTAGATATTACTGCCTTAACAACTGCAAATAATCCAGAGCAGCTCAGCTCTCAGAACCTAATGCAGTCACTGAAGTATTCATATTCAGTTGTACTTGTATTTGTAAATTGACTGACTTCCCTTTCCTTTGTTTTCTTTAGGGTAACAAACAACAAAGAATGCTCAAACAACAGCGCACATACTATATTTTCTCTCTTAAAGGAAAACTATACCCCCAAAATGAATACTTGAATAACAGATAGTTTATAGCATATTAAGGGACATATTTAAGAATCTTACCAACCTGGTATATATATTTAAGTAAATATTGTCCTTTTACATCTCTTGCCTTTCTGTGTGCTGGCTCAGAGATCACCTGACCAGATATATTTCAGATATATTTCAACTCTAACAGGAAGGTGGGGAAGTAAAAGACACAACTGTGTCTGTTAATTGGCTCATGTGACCTAACTTTATAGTTTGTTTGGTATGTTTGTGTGCACCATTGAATCCTAGGATCCCAGGAGGCTATCATTTTTTAAATAATTTATAATTACCCAATGGCACGTTATTGAAAAAGTTATTATGAAAATGAATTATTTACATGAAGCAGGGTTTTACATATGAGTTGTTTTATGCAATATCTTTTTATAGAGACCTACATTGTTGGGGGGGGGGGTGGGTATAGTTTTCCTTTAAGTAACTTTTACTATGCTTGGTACACAAATTTTTAACTAAAATAAAACATTCTTTGAATTTCCAAACTCTGGATTTCCAGACATATTTAACCCAATTTTTACAATCTGCAATACCGCACTTAGGGCTAGTCCACACAGAAAGATTCAGGGAGATTTGTCGCCTGGCAACTAATCGCCGCTTCTTTGGGGCGACTTATCTCCCTGAATTGCTTACCCGTGTCTCGCGCCTGCTAAAGTGAAAAGTTGCCTGCACCTATTCATACGCAGGACAGGGGTGAGCAATTCAGGGTGATTAGTCTCCCCAAAGAAGCGCCCCGTGTGGACTAGCCCTAATATTGCAGTACTATGGTTAATATAGCATTTTGAACATTGCAGTAAAGTTACATAGTATTCCAATGGGGAGGAGTTTTTTCATTACAGGTTGGATTCTCCTTTAAAACTGCAATTTGTCAGCGTCCTGTTTACCTAGAATCATATCAAGAATTGTTTATAATCAAAATACATTTTAAAATAAACATTAGCAGAGGCATGTGGTTGATTTTGATGCTTTTCAAGCAAACCAACAACTGCGTGGTATGAAAACATATTGTCACATAGACACAGTGACATATGTACAAGTTGTTACCTGCTCAGCAGTGATGCCATTTCCTATAGCTTGCTGTACATTCTCTCGAGTGACCTGTGCCACAACCAAGTTTGGGAAGCGATACAACATCTCAGAGAACAGGGCAATAAGGGCAATTTGCAGCTCTGAATCTAAAGAGATTTGAAGTGTTTAGGGTTTATCATCTTTCACTATCTACTTTCTAGTTTGAGCTCTGCGCAGTTTATATATATTCAAACAAAATTGCAGCACCGAAGAAATTGTGGATCCACAGGTCCACTTTGGAAATATGTAGAGGCTGGTTTCAGTGCGATGCTAGTCGCTGGACTTCTGTCTCCCGAATGTCTAGATAAAAATAAATCACAATATGGTGCAGTATGCTCAGTGTTCATTCATATTCAATTCATTGCTTGTATGTTGGCGTATCAATGTTCTTGGGCAGTCTCACCCTTTTGGATATCGGAACCTCAATAGACTGCAATAATAATAATTGCTGCAAGAATGCTTTCTGGAATCCAAAGACTGGACCACCAATTTATCAAGATTGTGGAGATTCCAGCACGAGCTAATTATAGTGACGACGACGCCATTTCGTGAATCCCGCCAGTAGGAGGAATTCGTACTTCGTGCCGGCATTTCGGACTTACTTCGAACATTTCACCAATTTTTCGGAAAAATCGGGGGCGGAACTTCGGACAAATTATCAGAGGTAACGATTTCACAATCGGAAGATCGAAGCGATATCAAAGAATCAAAGCTCCACTCTCTCTACTATTTGGTAAGTGAAAACGGCCCGCAGGGCCCTCGCTGCAGTTCTGGTTGTACGTCACTATCGGAGCCTTTGTTTCATAGGTCCTACTATGATCGTTTATGCCCAAGAACATTGATACGCCAACATACAAGCAATGAATATGTGAGTAGGTTTCTACACACCTATTTCAATTACACTGAGCATACTGCACCATATTGTGATTTATTTTTATCTAGACATTCGGGAGACAGAAGTCCAGTGACTAACAGTGCACTGAACCCAGCCTCTACATAATTTCAAAATAGTTACACACTTTTGCATTTCATATTTCTCAGTATAGCAAGATTAATTATTCAACAATTATACATACAAGTCCTGCTGTGTAGTACAGGTATGGGATCAGTGATCTGGAAAACCATTATCCAGATAAGACTCCATTTTATTCAAATAAATACAGATTTTTAAATATTTCAACATGAACTATAAGTAACTTATAATGTACATTCTTATTTTTTAAGTAGTTTTTTTAGTGTCAGAATCACATTAGAAGATCCGGATAGCCCCATGTCCTGAGCATTCTGGATAACAGTTCCCATACCTGTATTAAAACTTTAATTTAAAATTGATAATGGTATAACAAAGAAATCTTGCAACTTTGTGCCGTTAAAGGGGAATTCAACCCCCATGGCCCACACACCCCGTAAGCCCCCTACCTCTCCCCCAGCTGGGCTATTGCCCCTAAGTCGCTACTTACCCCTCTGTGTAGGTCCCCTCCAGCGAAGTTCAGGGGGCCATCTTCTCTTCCAATGGCTTCTTCCTGGATCTGTCGGCACTCAACGGTGCATGTGCAGTAGGACACTGGAACTACTGAGCATGAAGTTCGCCGACTGAACTTCGTGAACTTTGTGCGCATGCACAGTAGTACCAGTGTCCTACTGCGCATGCGCCGCCGACAGAGCCGGATCCAGGAAGAAGCCGTTGGAAGAGAAGATGGCCCAGGAAGAAGCTGATTGAAGAGAAGATGGCCCCCGTGAACTTCGCTGGAAGGGACCTACACAGAGGGGTAAGTAGCGACTTTGGGGCAATAGCCTAGGGGGGTGGGGGGGGGGAGCTAAGCCAGGGGCTGAATTCCCCTTTAAAGTTGCAACAAGCACCCACAAATGGACACCAGACCAAAAAAAATTATTTCTTTTAAACTGTATTCAGTAACTGACCATGCCATGATCAGGATGTAAATCTTTGTAGTACCATATGTACTGAGGTACTTACTGTTAAAAAAAAAATAAAAACAGGTGATCTCTGTCCCTCTCAAAGACCTCCAAAGTAGAGTGTTTAAAAACCCAAACTAGCCATTTACACCAATAAGTAAACAAAGTACCCCCAATCATCCCCTATTAGATACTTATTAGATACTATTGGTTAGGTTGTTTTATTTTTTTGTTTCTATCCCCTTCTCTCCCTTCTAAACCTCCCTCTACCCTCTCCCTTTCATACCCTATACAGTGTGGTGTATGTTGTTTTATGCAAAGATTAAAAATAATTTCAGTTAAAAAAAAAAAAAGATAAAAACAGAGAACGCTTTGCGTGAGGCTTTATGTGAAATATAGCTTAGAACACAATACACGGCAAATGAATCAAAATAAAAAATCTTATTACCAACCTGTGTAAGCATATATTCTGTAGTTTGTTTCCACAACAATAAACCCTTGCTTATGGCTGTCTACAACCGAGCCAGATATACCAGACGCAAGGTTTATAGCCAGACGTGTTGGATAGTATCGACGTGACTTTCTCTGTTGTAAAATAAAAAAAAAGGTATAAATTTTATATTACAGGTGTAGGACCTGTTATCCAGAATGTTTGAGACCTAAAGCTTTCCGTATAAGAGAGAGTTCCGTAATTTGTATCTTCATACCTTAAGTCTACTAGAAAATGATATAAACATGAATAAAGCCCAATAGGCTGGTTCTGCTTCCAGTAAGGATAAATTATATCTTAGTTTGGATCAAGTAGAAGGTGCTGTTTTTTATTATAGAGAAATATCTGGATTATTTGGATAAAAGTCTATGGGAGTCAACCTTTCCTTAATTCAGAGTTTCTGGATAATGGGTTTCTGGATAACGGATCATATAACTGAACATATAATGTTAAAAAAAAAAAAAAAGTGCTGCATATTGATCAGAGAGCATTTTTTGGGGCCATATGCTGCCTAGTAGTCCATTAATTTCAGCCTGCGTATAAGTGTGCATTAGTTCTGGTCTCTTTCCTACATTGTTATTCAATAATATTACATTTACCATAGTGGAAATATAGGGCAATACCTCTGCTGACATTAGTATTTCTAATAAGACTATGAACACATTTAAGGGATTGTTCATATTATATCATATTTGGATTCTTGCCATGATTTCTATTTAGCTGAACATGTCTGATTGTCATGCAGCAAGTCTCCTTATGAAGCCCTCTTCAAGAAGAACTTAGGGCTATGGTATCCACAGACTTCTGCGGATATTTTCAGTGGTTTTTAAAATGAACACTCAAGTAGTGAACTTGCAGTGCCTTCCAATGATGTCAAAAGGGAGCAGCAATGAAAGCCACCCTATATACTTATATATAATACAGTGTAACCCATTACATTTCTCTTGTAACTAAACATTCCAGCCTGCAGAGAGTGATCCATGCACTCACCTTTCTTTGAAACACAAGGCCAAATTCACGTAGGTGTTGTAGAAATGTCAGTAAGGAATCACTCATTCCTTCCACGGAGTAATCCTTTGGATGGAACAGAAGAACAGTTATACACACACAGTACAGTTTGGTACTATCTGCTTTCTATTTCCCCCCACACCTTGCTCAGGCAACTCATCAGTCTACACGGATAGTCTACAATGATATATTACACAGGAAAACAACAGATATAAGCTAATGGCCTGTGTGCTTTAAAGGACCAGTAACATCAAAAAATTCAATTGTTTTAAAGAAATAAAAATATAATGCAGTGTTGCCCTGCACTGGTAAAACTGCTGTGTTTGCTTTAGAAGCACTATTATTGTTTATATAAATAAGCTGTTGTGTAGCCATGGGGACAACTAGTCAAAGTAGAAAATGCTCGAGTTACACAGCAGATAGTAGATAAGCTCTGTAGAACATGTTATCTGTTATCCATTACTTATCCTGTGCCATATAGTTGTTTTTCAATTTCCGCCATTGCTACTTAGCAGCTTGTTTATATGAACTATAGTAGTGTTTCTGAAGCAAACAGACCAGTTTTAACAGTGATGATATTTTCTTTACTTTAAAACACTTTAATTTTTTTGTGTTACTGTTCCTTTAATATGGTCACAGTAAAGGCTATGTTACATTTTTCTGGCTTTCTTTAACTTAAAGGGATATGGTCATGGGACATTTTTTACAAAATGCATCAGTTAAACATGAATTCTGCATTGAAATCCATTTCTCAAAAGAGCAAACAGATTTTTTTATATTTCATTTTGAAATCTGACATGGGGCTAGACATTTTGTCAATTTCCCAGCTGACCCAAGTCATGTGACTTGTGCTCTGATAAACTTCAGTCACTCTTTACTGCTGTACTGCAAGTTGGAGTGATATCACCCCCTCCCCTTTCCCCCACCCAGCAGCCTAACAACAGAACAATGAGAAGGTAACCAGATAACAGCTCCCTAACACAAGATAACAGCTGCCTGGTAGATATAAGAACAACACTCAATAGTAAAACCCATGTCCCACTGCATTCCATTCAGTTACATTGAGAAGGAAAAACAACAGCCTGCCAGAAAGCAGTTCCCTCCTAAAGTGCTAGCACAAGTCACATGACCAGAGGCAGCTGGGAAATTGACAAAATGGCTAGCACCGTGTCATTTTCAAAACTGAATATAAAAAAATCTGTTTGCTCTTTTGAGAAATGGAGTTCAGTGCAGAAGTCTACTGGAGCAGCTCTATTAACTGATGTGTTTTGAAAAAAAAAACAGGTTTTCCCATGACAGAATCCCTTTAATCAGATGTTTTTTTGTAAATCGCTCCCCCGACCCCTCAAGTGTTAAAGCATCTGATTTTACCTTTCCCAAAGTAGAGAAGCTTAACTGGAACATGAAGGAGAGAATTTCCACCAGATTCATTCCACGAGACTGAAATAAACAAGGCAATAAGATTAATTACAAAATGAGAATAGTTCTTTGTTTGGAAAGCATCAAATCATGCATTTAACAAAATAGTTCAGTGTAAAAATACTACTGTCTTGTGACTTGGACCAACAAGAGAGCTGCAAAGCAGGAAGTAGTGATCTGGCTATTATATTTACCATCCAGTCACTCCAGCCTTTATACATTACATTTTTGGCCAATTAAGTAAAATACATTTTTTTTGCACAACCTATTTACCCAGTTTTGAATTTTATACTGAACAATTCCCTTTGAGAGATACTTCATATAAAGAATACTTTTCAAAATACAGCCACTTAAGAGTAACAGCAACAGTAATATAAGAACAGCTTATTGACCATAAAGTTACATTATTTAAATGAAAAAAGGTTATTCGATTCCGCCCACCTAGCATCCCCCCCCCTGTTCTGAATGCAGTGTGGCCAAACTCAGGCTTTGCACTATGCTTAATAAATAAGCCCTAGTAGGAAACCAAGTAAGTTGACTTTATTTACCCATGAGTCACATTCAAATGTAAAAAGAGTCCCAAGGATGCTAAACATGGTCCACATATGGGCAATTTGGGAGCCCCTTTTTGGACTGGCAGCCTAAAGGAGGCTCTGTTTAGCAGACAATCTAGTTTTATGCAATTAAAACTTGTGGGTTGGCAGCATATAGAAGGCCCTGTTTGGAAGTACACTTTGTTTGTATGCATTCACATCATTCAAAAATTAGAACCTGCTTTAAGGCAACTGAGAGAAACATGCAAGGAGTTGAGCAACAGGTTACTTGTGAACTACTGGCTCTGGTTAAGGATCACTGATGTGGGGGGGGAGATTGCCAGTACTAGGTTGCTTTTTTGCATCAAGGATGAAAAGGAAAAACAAATTAAAGAGAATTATTTTAAAAAAGGGCATGGTTAAAAGAGTTCTCTACAAAATCATCTCATACATAAATTCATGTAGTGTGGAAATGTTCATCGTTTGATTATATTGTTTGAATAATGGGCCTGTGAATAAAATGTGTTACAAGAGAATTACAGTACTCACCTCTGCAGATTTGAGATACTGAAGCATAAAATACCAGAGCTGAGAAGGTGTGTCTAAAAGCAAAAACTGGAAGCCAGCTGATGAAATACAAGGGGCTTCCCCAGACTCACTAAACATGGGGAAGAAAAAGAAAATGTGCAATAGGCAACAAATGATATAATTATAGTTCCCATAATGAAACTAAATGCACTCAATACACATGGTTTGGCCAAATGACACATTTGCATCTTTTAAAAATAAATAATAAAATTGGATATTTCAATATCAATCGGATGCACTGCCATGAGGATACTCAAAGCAGAATAGGCAATGTGGTGCTTGCTTGGAGTCTTACCTTTTCATAAGGCCAGCCTGGATAAGCAGTTGTGCCAAGTCCTGGCTAACAGCAGCACTTGGAGACCCAACCATAAAATGTAAAATGACCTAATATAGAGAGGCAAAACAATAGTTTGATAGGGGCTAGAACCTATTATGATTAAAACACACAATTACAGATGCAGCAAAAAATCCATTCAAATTGGAAAATAAATGCACAGATCTATCAGGTCAGATTACTATATAGTGCTGCAGCCTATAAGGTTCATATCAACACATAAACATTAATCAAATCATTCAGATAGTACAGGTATATGATATATTTTCTGGAATTCCTTATAAGCAGTCTATCTGTAATTTGGACCTCTATACCTTAAATCTGCTAAAACAGATTTACATATTAAATAGACCCAGTAGGATTGTTTGTCTCCAATATAGATTCATGCACATTAGTTACCATGAAGTATAATGTGATGTTTTATTACTAAAGAGAAAAAGGAAATAATTTTTAAAAATGATTATTTGCTTAAAACTGAGTCTATGGGGGAATGGCCTTCCCAAAATTCAAAACTTTATGGATAATGGGGTTCCCATAATTTTATTAAACAAAAAAAAAATAAAGTACTGCCCACCTCCCATCTCTCTTCTGCATACTTATCCAACGAGACCACATCTTTTCCATGTTTATCAGGGCCTAGTAGGCAGCCATCATCTGCCCAAGCTTTTCCCCTAACAAAAAAAAAAAAAACAAAAAAAAATCAGTTACAAGAATTTCAAGGAAAGGTGGTTATTATACAAGGAATGACATTTGCTGTGTCATCATTACAATCTCTCTAGCTGCCAAAATAATATGCTGGCAACACAAGCAAAACACTAAGTGAAACTCTGAACAGAAAACTTTTTTTGCACAGATAAGAAGGGAGTGAAGAAAAAATGTACAAACATCTTCATAGATGGCACATGTTATTGGGTGATAACCATACTGAAATGTTTTTAACTGTATCTCTCTGTGCAGGCTATAAGCCAAGGCAGGTTTATTTTCCTATTTCCATGAGCCACTAATTCACAAGTAATAACTTATTTATGGTCCAACTTTAGTTTGCCTAGGTGCAGTAAGCAATAGCAACTTGTAATATATTTTCTTTTAAACATGTGACCAAGAATCTACCAGCTGAATGGTTGCCATGAGTTACTAACCCAGACAAATATAGTATTTTTTATTACATATCCCAAATTGTGTTACAACAGCCTTTTACCTCTGTGTGCATATATATTTTTAAATGTATGCATTTTCTAAAACAGGTTTCTTACTGGTATAAAACTGAAAGTGTATTTATACTTACCCGCCTAGCAGTGCTATTTTAAGATTTTCTCTAAAGATTGGATTGAGAATCAGGCCTTGTAACCCACCAGGGAGTTGTTGTGTGTGCCAAAGTCGTAACCCAGTCAGGACCTGTGTATTCTCCTCATGTTCCCTGAAAATGCAAATGTTTTTTAAGTAAACATCTAAAAGACTGTCCCTTTTGATGGTTTTTTTTTTTTTTTGCAAGAAGCCAAACACAAATTAGTTCCATAAGTTTAGCTTTTTAAGTTCCACTATATAGAATTTAAAAAATTACAAAGTCATTAGGTTATCCACAATGAACTTCCCATAGTTTTATATGTATTCTCTACTAGTCTGTTTGGGCTGAATATTGGATATTTATCTCTTACTTGAAATTTTCCTTCTTCACCCATAATGCAACAGCAGCTTGAGGCAAGGGTTGCTCCAGAAACAGCATACGCATCACATAATTTTTGGCCAATCCTGGGAGTTCCCTATGGAGATGAGAATAAAGACTTAAAGTGGACCCGTCACCCAAACACAAAAATCTGTATAATAAAAGTCCTTTTCAAATTAAAAATGAAATCCAAATTCAGTTTTTATTAAAGCATTCAGCTGTTTTAAGCTCATTTAAAAATCTCAGCTGTCAATCAAATATTGTCTGCCACTCCTCTATGCCTTAGGCAGATAATTACTTTCACTTTCCATTCAGCACTTCCTAGATGTCACTGCTCTCCCCACACATTCCCCCAGTTATGGGAAAGTAAATGTTTTTCTTTTTCTTTCTGTAAATTTGCTCTAAACAGCCTCCCAGATTAATGTACCTTAGTCCCTGCTGCAAGTCTGCTCTGGTTTCTGTGTTATCAGCAGCTTGTTTCCCCTTCTTCCTGGTGCAGAGTGAAGCCCAGCCCCTTAGTTTACTGAGCAGTCCATTTGCTGCTGTTCCACAATAGAGAGGAAGAGGGAGCCAGTGTGTGCATTAGTAAGCTAGTTTCCCCAAGCAAAAGCTGCTACACACACTGCTCTCTGCTATGTCATAGTATGTAAATGATCTCCAGGACTAGTCACAGAGATAAGGTCAGCTCAGTAAGCTATGGGGCGGGGCTTCACTCTGCACCAGCAAGAAGGTGAAACAAGCTGCTGATAACACAGAAACCAGAGCAGACTTGCAGCAGGGACTAAGGTACATTAATCTGGGGGGCTGTTTAGAGCAAATTTACAGATAGAAAAAAAAAGTTTACTTGTTCTTTAACCATTTAATTGTGTAGCCAGGACATAACAGTGTCCACAAAATGGCTCCTGCCTGCTTGCTATAATTATGAATTCCCAGACTGAAGAAAACAAGATTAAAATAATTTATATAGTTTAATTAATGTTCATTTTGCTTGACTAATGTGATAAAATAGGATTTTGAATATTTTTTTGGGGCGACGGGTCCACTTTAATAATAAAGACAAACAAATATTTCTCTAAATTCTACTTAATCTGAAGAATGACTGCATAGGCTAGCAGTATGCTACAGATGCACATATTCAGCCAGCAGAGTAAAATCAGACAGCTAATAGGTAACAATAAGTGCAAGCATATACCTGAACACAGCCAAACAAGTTGCTGGATGGTTGTACAATCGATCGAGCACCCCTGGGCTAAGTTCCTGAAGAAACTCGTGCAAATTCTTACACTTTAGCTGTACTCGCTGAAGCTTCATTTTACAGACCTTGTTTTTCCAGTTAGACCAAATAGGGTTTGTACTGCACTCAAAACCTGTAGGCAACATAGAACAGGAAAATCATTTTTAAAACTACGTCTAATTAAAATGCTAATTTAAAATTCTGTTGTTCTAAAGTTTGACTAATATACAAAAAGGGGGTTGTGGGAGCACTGTAAAGGCTATGTTAAGTATATTTAAGTATAATGGAAGTGCTACTGGGCTTACAATGCACATTCCCTGGTCCCCTGTCTCATAAGTAATTCAGTATAAGTGCATGTGTTTACAAAACAGGGGAATTTAGTACAATGTATAAATGCAAGAGCATGTGTTTACAAAACTGGGGTTTTTGGTACAAAGTTATGATTATAAAGTTTAACTATCATTTAAAAAAAAAAAAAAATCTTTAAAAATATACCAGCATCATGTAATAAATCCTGCCCTTTTCATCCCAAAACACTCGTATACAAGAATGCAGGCAGCTTCATCTGTGCCTAAATAACTAGGGGCAGTCATATTAGCTATGGAGGAAACCCTGCCAGGATCCTGGAGAAGAGGCAGGCAAAATGTATCAATAAGATTTCACCATGTCTTTAAAAAAACAGACCCTCACAGAATGTAGCCCAATCATATAAATACGAAGCAACCACTTTAACCTAGAAATAGAGGATCTTACATAAAATTGGCCTATTAGATATAATATGACTCCTTGATCTAGGAGAACTGTTCTCTGTGTAAGTTTATAATAAGAAAGGTTTATATAAGGGAAAGATGGGGCCTGTAAACTCAGCTGGAGAGGACCCAGAAGAAGGGGTAAGTAACAAATTAGGGGCATTGGGGAGGAGTTTTGTGCCCAGAGGGTTGACTTCCCCTTTAAGTTGACAGCAGGAAGTCTGATACAGAAGCCCATGTGTACTCAATAGAAGGAAATAAATGTGGTGCTTCTTTTGACAGAGGACTCAGAGCAGCACTACTTTAAGGGTTTACTGGTATATTTATATAGACCTTTCTGATAAAGCTTACTTAATTTTAGCCTTTCTTCTCCTTTAATATGTCACTCTACAAATACAAACAGAAAACTCTCCTAATTATGTAAAGTCTTTATAAAAATAATTTGTTAAATTGAACTTGCTTTTCAGTCAAAGTAGTATCAAAAGTAAAGAGGCATCCAATGTCTCATCAGTTAGGTGATATTCTCATTCGTCAGTGAGATTCTTGTTTCTCCAAGGATGGCATTGGAATTCCATGTTAGCAGACCTGAAACATTTTATAATAAAATGAAGATGTTAAAGAGGGTGCTTGCAACAAACATACAAAAGCAGGTCTGGACTGGGATTAAAAACAGGCCCTTGCATTTTAAATTTTCAGAAGCCCAAACAGCCCCCCATAGGCCCAATAAATAGTAAATGCTTAAGGCATCTAACAGCAGCCCCTCTGGCATTTGCCAGAACCCATATAATGCAATGAAAAGTGTAGGAAAGAAAATAAAAAGGGGATAAACACACACCACAAGCTTTTGCAATAAGGCACAGGGTGGAAAATACACTTTAATTTGACATTTACCGAACAAATCTGTCTTATTAGGCTTGTGGTGCAGTAAGTTCATGTTTAGTATAGAAAATACAGCATTTCTAACATTTTTCTATTTTAGACTTTAGTTGCCTTTTAAAGGGATCGTTCACCTTTGAGATAACGCTTAGTACGATGAGTGATATTCTGAAACAATTTGCAGTTGCCTCTTTTTTTTTTATTAATTATGTTTTTTTTTAGTTATTTAGCTTTTTATTTAGCAACTCTTCAATTTGCATTTTAAGCAATCCGGTTGCTAGATTGCAAATTCCCTTAGCAACCATGCATTGAATTTTATAAGAGACTGGAATAAAAATAGTAGGGGGGCCTGAATAGAAAGATGAAGTCGATTTTAAGTCCCCTGATTTTAAGTTTTTCCAGCATTTTACAATTTTTGTTAGTGGTCCCACCAATTTGTAATGCATTTCAATGGGTGCATTTCCCTGATTTTGAATCCAAATTTTGTCCTGATAGTCCCAAAAACTGCTTTTTTTTTTACCTATGAATGTTATTATTTGTGAAATAAAGGTGTAAAATTTTATCCAGATGTATATTTTTGCAATGGTTCTGCCTGTAAATGCAGAGAACTTGCACATGCCCCCCATAGTGTAACATTAATGCTGCAATACGTAACCTTTGTTATAAACACAGTAAATATTGTACCTCACAGTAAAAATGGATCCTGTGCTTATATCCTTTCAGTACTTGATGAAAAAGTTAATTTACACATTTCCGTGATTTTCCATTTTCACAGATTTTGCATAAATTTTTTCTCCTGGTTCCCTGAAAAAAAACGTAAAACAGGGGTTCTACTGTAAATGTGTAGCTTTACAGAGGTGAACCACCCTTTTAAACAAAAACTACATTACCCAACATGCATTGTGAGACACAGGCTTGGCACATTAGGGTAAAAACAAATTTTGGCTGGTTTCAAAGTACAAACCAGCCAAAGCCACACATAATAAAAAGTAGCCCATATGAATACCTTGGCTAGTTTGTACTTTCAAAACCATCCTGGACTTTAAATTAGTAGCCCAATTTGGCAGGAAAAACTCCTACTCGGCAACCCAGGACCATTATTATGAAGATTGTGGCTCTATTTAAAGTTTGTAGACTCCACAGCAACCTTGCCTGGATGGAGGCAACTGTATTGGCTAATGAAACCCCAGCAACAGGAAGGTAATGTCTGCCCTGGGTTGCTCCAGTTGTCAGGAGTCTGGTTGCTATGTGCTGATACAGGAGGCGACTGCGTACACATCACCCCTTTATTTTTATTGCAAATTGACAGCATGACACATGACAATCTCCAGAGACACTTTACAAATGAGTCATTAATCCACTTTAAAACTGCGGGCTACGATGACATCATGACCCTCTTACTGCTATCATTAGAACAACACAACTGCATATTGTTTATTAACAATGCCCACAACCCACAGTACCGGCTTGTTGTTTCAACGCGCTGCAACACGACTTTCACTTCCAAGTTCCACAGTTCCTGCCGGGTAACTAAATCTGAAGCTCAAGTCTCATCTCGCGAGACTGACATGACGCTCTACGAAATAAGCGCGGTGACGAGGCACGCACGTTACGAGAGTGTGATGCCTCTTAGTTTGAGTGAAGTTTATGCAGTCTATGCAGTGGCTTTGAAGGGTCCAGTTGTTTTCGAGGGAAATAGGGGCCAGATTTGTTGCACTTTATGGACATAAAAGGACCAATTTAGGAGAAGACGATGGTTGAAACAAAGCGTTTTTATCCTCTGTAATTTCATGGTGGCTTTATTTGGAAACCAGAGGCAGTTTTTCACAATATAATGTAGAAAACCTGATGGCACGTACTGTGGCAATGGTGCAATATCGTTGCGATGTGTTGAGATCTCAATAAAGAATATAGAAAGACAATGCAGAAATTCATTCGGTAGGTCCAGGCCAGGGTTATATCAAGTTAAATCTCGTGTACAGCAACACCTGTAATATCTGTGTACAATTATTTAGAGTAGGGTTGCAACTTGCCACCTTTTCTAGAAAAAAATACCGGCCTTCTTATATATTTCATTTTTTTCCCTATTAATAACGTTGGGATCAGCCATCAAAAATACTGGCCAGGTGGCAACCCTAATTTAGAGATGCCTGTCACAACATGTTTTGGATCACATGGCTCCTTAGAAATCACGGCCCTGTACAACGAAAACGCCCAGATCCCGCCCACTACACACCACATTTAAAAGACCACTCAGTCAGACGTCAGTGCTAAAAATGATAATCCACCACACACACGTTATAAAAAGCCATTGATGGTCAGGGCCCCCTTGGAAGTTAAAAAAATTTGATTTGATGGTCAGGGCCCCCAATAAAAGGTTGTTTTTTTTTTTAATTCTTTTAAAAACTGGAGCCAGGGCCCCCCAGAAAACTAAAAAAAAACTGTCGGCAGGCCCCTGTTACAAGTTAAATAAAACATTGGGGCCCCAGAGACTATTTAAACAAAAAAACATTGGTAGCAGGGGCCTATAGAGTATTAAAATTATACATTGGTGGCCAGGGGTTTGAAAAAAAACACATTGGTGTTCAATAGAACTGAATTGGTGGCCTCAGGACTACAACTTCTGCTCCTTTTGTGACTTCGGGTCTTTTAGTTGCTTTAGGACTTCAACATCGGCTATTTTCATGGCTTCAGGTCTTTTCACGGCTTCAGGACTTCAATTACGGCTATTTTCGGGGCTTTGGGTCTTTTTGCCCCTTCAAGGAGAAGGAAAGTCTGTTTGCACTTGGGGTGCCAAATGTTAGGCACCCCTAAGTGATTGGCATCCACTTCCTTTTCCCAATTGGATAACATGCTAGTGTGGGCAATCACTGGGTGTACTAAGGCAGTGATTTTCAACCTTGTGCCTCCAGCTGTTAAGGAACTACAAGTCCCACAATGCAATGAAGGAGTCTGACAGCCACAGTCAGGCAAATGCATTGTGGGACAGTGTGTGTCTGAGTGATGTACAATATGTATCTAACATAAATGAAAAGCTCTTTATTGAGTAACCTGTAATTGTCAGTGCTGTCATATTTTTGTTATGGTTCTGACACCATCTTGTGGCTATAAGGGAAAAATGTATATTCACCAGATTTCTTTATTCACAGATACATTATAGGGGTCATTTACTGGCAGTGGGGCAGGGTGTGAAGTGTTATCTGTCAGGTGTTGAGCTGGTCTCTGTACAAGTCACTCATATTATTCCACTCCAACCTCAACAAACCCATTCTGTGCAGAATTCACATTGTATATAATGGTGTTATTGTGCTGGAACAAGACATTGCCTTCCCCAGACTGTTACCATAAAGTAGGAAGTGTGGAATCGTCAAGAATGTCATTGAACAATGTAGTATTACATAGACTTTCTCTGGAATCAGAAGACCCAGTCCTGACCATTGAAAACATCCCCTGGCCATTATTCCTTCTTTAGCAAATATTACAGTCAGCATTAGACATTCAGCATTACAGGTATCTTTCTCCTGGCAGACATACTCAAGAAACAAGCATCCTGGGTATTAGTAAAAATTGGGCTATAGTGCACCCAGGAACAGACATGATGTCAATTAGCTTTTTGCTACATAATGCATTGTATTGACATTGTGCAGTGATTATGTCACTACTGCATTGTAAAGTGATGTTATAATTGTTATAACAATACTGCTGTATTGGGGTCCAAGTGGCTACCTAGCTTACCATCTGATATATTGGATGGCCCTTGTGTTATCCTCCATATTTCCTAATTAGCAGGATCAACGACAGGGACACAGAATGAACATAGGGGTGGTGTTGTCAAAGAAACTGTACTTAAAGGTGGGCATAGACTCATAGAAAAAACATTTTCGTACAATATTCGTTATGTGTATGGTGGGAGACAAGCCGACCAATATTGGCAGAAGACTTGGATATCAGTTGGCTCATCGATCGGGCACCTTTGAAGGCACCTGAACAGTGCTGAATTATCAGATACAGTTAGAATTATATTGTTTCTACCTGTATATCTGACGATTCATCTCTGGGTATTAAAACTAATGATCTTTCTTGGAAAGTTCTTTTCATAATTGTTACGTCTATGGCCACCAAGGCAGCCATATACAGGCTGATAATAGCTGTCAACAGACCAAGTCAGCAGATTTTCGGTCCAAACGATCAGATTAGCCTATTACAACCGGGTTCTCAGTTCTTATTTGCATATTTGATTTAAAATGTTAGTCTGTAGTTTCCCTTTATAAGTGACATTGGCAGATAGAAATTAATGGCTACATCTTATTCCTGATATAAAATACCTGAGAGCTGCAAAATTGTTTTAATTCAAGTAAAAAATAATGTTATATTAAGGCTATGTGCATACTCTCCCGACTGTCCCTTTTTTTGGAGGGACAGTCCTTCTTTTGACAGCTCATCTGCAGTCCCTCATTTGTCCTGGAAAGTCCCTCTTTTCTCTGCACTGAACAGCCAGAAAAAGAAACAAAGTTTATAACTTTATTGCCTTTTGGCAGAGAGCCCAGAACAGCTAACAGGTGCAAATAAGATACTTTGTAACACTTTTGAGCTAAAAAAAAAAAGTAATTGTAACAGAAGAAATACTTTCAAACTTTCATAATCTGCCAAATTTTGTAAAATGAACATGGTAATTAGGGGTTGTGGTCACAAAAATGGGCGTGGTAAAAATGTAGCCGTGCAATTTGCGGAAAACATTTTTTGTCCCTCTTTTTACTTCCAAAATGTTGGGAGGTATGTATGTGACACTTTTACCAGAATATCTCCTTGTATTCTCCATACTGCTAAGTTCTGTGTGGAGCTGTAAAGAACAGGGAAATAAACTTTAACATCTGTAAAAGTCTTAGAGAAGTGATTGGAACAACAAGTGAGGCAAATAATGTAGATGTTCTTATAAAGAATGGAGAGAAAACAGCTTAAAATAAACTTCTCCAAGCCATAACAAATCCCTCCTTTGTGTGTGTAGAATAGTGGGTTGTTGGGATGTCGTTGAACAGTGTTGCCTATATATATAATGAAGGGGAAATTTTCTGATTAATTGTGAAAGTCTCTCGGGTTCAAGTAAGGTTACTCATCGACCTTATTCTGTTGGGGATTTGAATTGCCAGGATTGTGAATATTTTCTGTTAGAAGGAGTATAGTACCATCTAGTGGTCTTAAAGCAACACCAAACAAATGTGAATGCTTATGATAATTAAATTGAGCTACATAACATAATAATTCTCTTGTTTTATAGCAATCGGAAAAGTTTTAAATGTGTGTGACTTTTTAATCTTTGACCAGGCAAACCCTTTATAATATATTTCTAGAACTTAACCCCTGTGATTCCACTATATGCAAAATTCTACAAGATATTCCTGCAAATATAATCAACATTTCTAACAGATCAGCCTGCCAAATATTAGCTCGTCCATCCAGTGGCATAACTACTCGCTGGTGGGCAATGGTGCAGGATTGGCACCCGGCCCCCCCTAATGGGCTCTCCCCCTATGAATTGCACACTGGAGTTCTCCTAGCCTTTCCAGCGGGCCCTGAGAGGGAGCGGGCCCTGGTGCAATTGCACCCCCTGCTCCAGTGGCGTAACTACTTGCTGGTGGGCCCTGGTGCAGGATTGGCACCTGGGCCCCCCTATCGGGCTCTCCCCCTTTGAATTGCACATTTTAGTTCTCCTAGCCTCTCTGGCGGGCCCCAAGAGGGAGTGGGCCCTGGTGCAATTGCACCCCCTGCTCCCCTGGTAGTTATGCCACTGCCCTGCTCCCCTGGTAGTTACGCCACTGCGTCCATCTGTAAGCCTTGGTCTCCATTCTCTTGTGTCTCATTATACTGATTAATATCAATATAAGTGCCTGCTCGGGAAAAATTTAGACTACACTATACTAAAGGTGAATACAATACGTTTCATAAACATTTATAAATTATTTTGTTATTATGGGAATTCACCCAAATGGCAGATGTGGTAATACCTCACAGGTGTTTGCCTGTGTTTTATTTAAAGCAGGGTTTCACAAACAATACTTTTCACTTTTGCACAGCATATGCAACAAAGTAAAGTTCATGTTTTTGGTACCAAAGTATACTGGTTTACTGGCAGTGTAAATATCCCAGAAACTTCTCATTGTATAATGCCTCAGCCACTACAAGGGCAGAGCAATCCAGGATATTATAACAATGAATTCTCAGTCTCCCTGTGTTTTTTTCTGCTCTCCCAATAATTGTGCACACCCTTTCTACTTCCTTCCCACCTAGCTCAGCCCTCCCCCACCTTTATCACAGACAGGTGTTGGCTCCTTACTTCCAGCATCTACACATGTGGGTGACGGGAATGTTAGAATTTCTAAAGCCTACTGTGACAATTGATCAATTTGAATATATTGCAATATATAGACAAAAACCCCTATTTTATTTCAAGCAGTTTAATGCACAAAAGGTTACAAAAGGATATTCTTAGTGGAATTGAAGACCCCATTGCTCTTAAACTACGGTATCAGAGCACATCTGTATTTACAATTAAATACCCAGTTCTGCACATTCTGCAAGCACTGTAAATGAATAGCATGAACAGGGACCAAGATAATTAAATTCCTGACCTGCAGAGTTTGTACTATACATGGATGGGTAACTTAAAGGCAGAAATAGGAGGGTCATAAATGCTGGAGCATGTTTGGAGCATTGGCTCATAAGTGCTTGAGTCTGGCTGTAAAGATGCTAAGGGAGATCCTTACAGAGAAATTCAAGGATGGGTTCCCAGAGGGCTGCCATGTTGTTCATAATGTTGCATGTGTTTGCAAAATGTAGTATCACTTTTAGTATTAGTATTTAACTTGTATTTAAGAATACAAATGACTATACTGCCACTAGAACTCAGAACACAAATTCACAATTGCTTCACACAGAATGGTACTGCAAGAATCGTCCAATCAACCTGTCTGTAGACTTTAAGGATGTTCAAGATGAGGGCTCAGGTCCAGATCCTTTTCTGCCCCCTTTACTTTTTCCTTATGTTTTCTCTGTATACCTAGGGGCCGATTTACTAAATTCACGTGAATAGATCGAAGTTCAATCGAATCCGATCGAATTTCGATCGTAGGATTTATTCGTTTGGTCGAATATGTGAATTTTGGCATATTCGATCATTCGACCAGCAAAGGATTTGAATTTTAAAGTTTATTCGATTGCCTACTTTGGCAGATTGGACCTACCGAATTGCAATAGAAGCCTATGGGAGCACTCCCATAGGCTTCTGAGGTCCTGATCGAATAGGATTTGTACGATCGAAGAACGAATAAATTTGTATTCGATCGTCAAATGATCGAATATCAAATAAAAGGTAGCCTAGAACTATTTGATTAACATTCGAAAATCGAATGCTAATCGAATATCGAGCAGAAACTAATTTTTTTTGGGGAATAATAGTAAATTTGCCCCCTAATATCCTTTCCTCTGCTTATTAAAAAGTATATACATGATAGTTCTATGTGAAGGAGCCCTAATTTGTGTAACAAAACAAATGCGATGCACTGAGCTGCTACTGTTTAATATGCTTCAACAATGTTGCATGGATTATGACCTCTTCATTACTATACCTGAAATAAAAAGAAACCTAAAAAAACATAAAAATGAATATGAAATGAAAAAAATATAGAGCTGTTTGATTGAAGAGATCTAACATCTAGTACTGAAAGCTCATTTGAATAATATAATGGTGATTGGGGGGGGGTCAAGGAGCAAAGTTAGGAAACGAGATTACTTTTTGCACCTTTCCCATGTTTTGCATCCAGTGATGTAAAGCACCAGAAAATGGATAATACAAAGGCCAGCTATACTAAGGACATTTACCAGGCAGGCACTTAGAGGACTCCCTTGTGCTCCTCACAATTAAGCAAACTACTTTTGGATCTGTTTGGATAAAAGCATTTACTCTTGCACCCTGTGTTAATTCCCTCCATTAATTTCTATTTCCTGGGCAATGATCAATTAAACAAACAATATTGAATATTTACTGTCACAATTTGAACCCCTGATCTGGAGGTCAACCTTTGGCCAGGGCCTTCATCAGCTAATAACAAATATAGAAAATCACTGGAGAATCAGTCATTCATGGTTTCAAGAACATCTAGGATAGCAAACATGTTTCACAACTATTTCCATTCAAACTGTCATTCAGTATGGGCTAATGGGTATCTCAGTAGGGGAGCAAGAAGTCATTCTCCACAAATTTCACACTAAGTTGCCTTCAGACTGAGCCCTCCTTGCTGCTGCCAAATCTCCCGCTCCCCCCCTCAGGGTCCAGCCACATACTTTGGGAACCACTGCCTTAGAGATTACTTAGCTGAGCAATTGAGGTGAGAAAGCTTAGTGAGACACATGGAACAGCTCCACAGAAGTTTTAAAATATACAATGAAGGGAAAACTGAAAAATGTAACAGAACACATAAAAACAGGAACTGATATGGGAAAAATAAGACACTTAAAAAAAAATGAGCCATTTGATGACCATGGTACTGCTTGAAAGTTGAAACTATTATTTACCCTAGTGGTTTCAGGATTAACCAACATACAGTATTTCTTTATTTTCTTTTGTTTTCGTTGCCCTCTGGGAGCTGCAGTTCAGGAACAGCTGGAGAGACATAGGTTAAAGATCCTATTTGTAATGGGTCTGAAATGTGACAGGAAAGTCATGGTGTTAAATCTATGAAGTAAACGACTATCCATGTTCAGTCGGCTGCAGGAACTGTACAGGAAGCACTGATTTAAGGCCAGATGAGTATATATATCCGGCTGCAGGAATAGTTGGAATAGATGGAATGTTATGAACCGAAGACACAATGGGGCCTATTCACTCACTTTTAAAACCAAAATCATGAGTGAAGATGATTTTTTCTTTTATTTCTTCAGTAAATGTAAAAATAATTTTAAAAATTAATATATACTCTCCTGTTTTTTTGTGTGCTGCAATTTGGTACAGTCTATAAAATATTTTGGATTGCCCCCCGTTGAGGATCTTGGAATTCAACAGCATGGGAGTTGAGAAAGGAACATGCCAAGCTTATTTCAGGTCTGAAATTTGCTTTTAAAGTGAATACTTCTTTAGTGCATTAAATCTTCTGCAAGGTTGCCCAGGCATAGTCTGGTTCTTATGTATAACTATTAGGGATGCACCGAATCCAGGATTTGGTTCAGTATTCGGCCATTTTCAGCAGGATTCGGATTCGGCTTAATCCTTGTGCCTGGCCGAACTGAATCCGAATCCTTAAAATCATGTGACTTTTCGGCACAAACCAAGTGAGTCAAAAAGTGCACGGCTGGCTTTTGCCCTTCCTCTCACTAATATGCATATGCAAATTAGGGTTCGGATTCGGTTCGGTATTCGGCCGAATCTCTAGCATTGGATTCGGGAAGTTGCCCGAATCCGAAAAAGTATATTCGGTGCATCGCATCCCTAATAACTATTTGCACGGCTGGTGTCAAACTTTCAGTTTCCACAATTACATGACTTCTTGATATGCTAAACTCAAATGTAGACAAACAAGCAGTGACTCTGGACTCCAAGACACTGTTGTTTCATACTTAAAGCATGACACTCTCATGCGGAGAGGCACATTCACCATCATAAGAACATTTAAAATTCGCTCAGAAAAATGTCTGTTAAACAAAACATTCAGATACTATTAAAATATATGTCACCCACTTCAATGAATTTATCCCAAGCAACAAACACAGTTCCGCGAACTGTATTTATAGGTGACACCAGATGTCTGCTCAGTGTTTTCCTAGTGACAAAGACTGTTTCATTACAATGCAAAATGTTTTCTGGGTTCTCATCTTTCATCATTTTTGTAAGTGTTTAACTAATCAGAATTGTGTGTTTAAGCAAAAGGCCCCAGGATTGAGAAGTGGAAAAAAAAACTTTTAGAGAAAGAACCCTCTTTTTGTGAACTATTTTGTCCTTGGTGGAATGTGATTTTTTTTTCTTTTCGTCTGAATTATGTCACATCTGGTACAGACTGCCAGCATCTCAGGTTAAAGGCTGGCCTCATTTTTTTCCTCTGGTGTATTGGAAGCCAGAATCTGAATAGGTGCCTTTGTTCCCAGTTACCTTCCCAAAGAGTTGCCTTTTCATACTCCCACCTCCTGGGGTTGGGGGGGGGGGGATGGAGGTTGGTGGTGCTGAAATACCCAGACCGAGGAAGAAAGAAAAATGTACAGAAACAAGAGAACACTCACTGGTAATTAAGCTAAGAATAAAAAAAACACATTTGTCTCTTACTTGGGAACATACTTTCATTAAGTTTATTATCCCAACTTTCTCCACTTCAGGACCAATGCAGTTGCCTTACATTCAATAACAGTGATACCAGACTAGTATTACTTTCAAATACAGATAGAAAACCAGAAGACCAAGACTAAGAGCAGTGTTTGAGACTACAAGTTTTGGTGCACTGCATTTTACATAAACTGATTTATTAACTCTAATGTGCAACAAAACAAAACAGCTCAGCTGAGATTAGGCATTGCCGCGGACTGTATAAACATATATTTTGCTCATCATTTAATGATGGCAGTAATGGAATGTACTGATTTTGTTTGAACTAGTATGAATAAATATTTTCCTGTGTTTACATTATATGCATATGATAAATCATGTGTATCCTGTAAAATATACACCTAGTGATTTCAGTTATAGATGGTGTTAAATGATGTCACTTTTGTCACCTCTCATTGACTCTTGCCTCTTAGAATTTATAGTTTAGTCTTTGATGTGGAATATAAACATATTACCGATTAGGCTTCGAAGGCAGTCATATTCTGCCTTTACATGGTCCTTGAGCTTGCAACATTTTGTAGCAGTTTTGAATAAATTCACATTACTTAATAGAAGTGACAGGAAACAATTAATTCTATGCTGTGAATACCTAACTTATCTGCTATACCTAACTGCCTGCTATAGTGAAACAAGCAGAAATATAGTAAAGGTGGCCATACACGGACAGATCCGCTCGTTTGGCAATGTCACCAAATGAGCGGATCTGTCCCCGATATGCCCACCTTGAGGTGGGCGATATCGGGGTGATCCGATTGTGGGCCCTAGGGCCCAACGATCGGATCAGAATGGCACAGATACGGGTGCTCGGATCGTGGGATCGCATCAACGAACAGATGCGCCCGTGATCCGACGGGATTTTTAATCCTGCCCGATCGACATCTGGCCGACTTTTGGCCAGATATCGATCGGGGAAGCCCGTCGGAGGGCCCCCCACACAGGCCGATAAGCTGCCGACACAGTCTGTCGAATTTTTTCTATTCAATCGTTTGACCAATTGAATTGCAGTAAAATCCTTCGATATTCGAATTTGAAGGATTTTTCTTTCTACACTATTCCCAAGTATTCCCATGGTCAATTTTTTTAACCCTCAAATTCGACCCTTAGTAAATCTGCCCCTAAGTCTATAATGTTAAGGAAGAGTGCAAAAGGCAAAAACTGATGTCAGACACAATGTTTTTTGCCCTTTGAACCTTACCCTTTGGAATGGAGCGTAAGGTACTGTTTATTCTATATGAATATAGAGCTCTGCCTGTGTTTTGCAGCTCTGTACGTATAAGGGGCAGGCTAGTGGTATCAGATAACCCTTTTAGCCCTCTACTTGTCCTGTCATTCCAACAGCTGATAGGAAAATACTTCTTTGCACCACCACTGCTTACCAACTCTGCACTTTTTAAAGGAAAGTTAAATCTCTGTGATGTGTCAGATGTTAGACAGTTTTCTTCCTGCTTCTTCTCACCAGTTATGCATGCTCAGTAGAGTCAAAAGCTGGCCTTTATACTCTACTGTGCATACATTCGCCTGGGGTATTGAAGAACAAAGAAGAAAAAGTAGACAGGGTGCTCACTCAGAAGAACCCTGTGCAGTTTTTTGCTAACAGGAGCACCGGCTGTTTAAGTGATTATAATAACTGGGGAAGACTAACATTTGGCATAGCCCCAGTGATTTCACCTAAACTTCTCCTTTAAATGCTTACTGAACAAGAACTATGAAGCATAACTGGGCACAACTATAGGGCTCTAGTATCTATGCCCAGCTCCTTTATAAATAAGGACCACAAGTTTTATAACCAAGTTAAAAATGAAACACCTACACTACACCAGAAGAATAAAGCAAATAAGTCATCTGCAATTTTTGAGTACAAGAATCTGCTTAAAATTTAAATGGACATTCTAAAGAACCTGTAAACAAATATAAACTTCATAATTTTGCTAAATTCAGATTGTGTTTTGTTTTTACTGAGGGGATCCTCTAACAGCTTTGGCTCAGACATCAACTCTCAATCTCATTTACCCAATATAGTGAAAGCAAATTCTCTCTTATTAGGAGCATATGGCTTCTGAGTACTATTCACAATGGCAGTGTATGTCTAATCTAAATTAATATTTGTCTAAACTTTGTGCTAAGGGTCAGGTAGAGGTTTTAGGCAAAGCAAGTGAGGAAACAAAAGCATTAGAGGTCGCTGTCATACTTGTTGAAATGATAGGTGAGAAAAAGATGTTATGCTAATATTACAGACACCAAGGATGCCCATGGGATTATAGAAAGAAAGCCTATATTGTATAGATCACTTAAAGCATCACAGATGCTCTTTCCTCTTTCCTTTTGCATCTCTTAAAAGATAGTGTATTCCCTGAAGACATTTCTTCCCAACTCTTCTTTCCAATGAGGCATTGATGGCATATTAAATAAATACCTTGCAGAATTATTTGACTCTAGCTTTGTATCAATGTTTTAATTTTTTTGCAGTCTTCCACCCTGTCTACTTACTAAAATATGGACTCCTCGTGCTAGCCCCCTCACCCAGTCACATGTAATTGTAATTTCATAAATTTAAAAGCTCTATGTCGCCAAGCCAGGATTTGCTTAGTATCAATGACAGCAGACCCAGGGGCAAATTCACTAAGCGGCGAAAATGCGCTATCCTTGCCTTCGCTAACGTTCACCACACTTCACCAGGCGAATTTTCGCCAGCGCTACGCAAATTCACTAAAGTGCAAAGTTACGCTAGGGTCGGCGAACAGTAACGTAGTTGCGCTAATGTTACTTCGCCAGGCAAAGTGAATTTACACACTAGCGATGCCTAATTTGCATAAGGCGCAAATTTCAAAGTATATTATAAGTATATGTTACAACCACTACATTACACTACACAAGCCCAGGAAACAAAAATAAAATTGTCCTATTGCCCAACATGGGCCCTCTGTATAGTTGAGTTGCCATATGTTAGGAAATGTAAGGGGGAAGGAGGGTAAAGACAATATACAATTGTTTATCCGCACCTCCTAACATGCGTTATACAGTGAATTAATTGTTATAGTGGAATGTGCAGACAGCTTCCATTTGTTACATATATATATATTGGGAGAAGGAGAAAAGAGAAAGCTATAAATGTCGCACCATTCAGAATTCCTGACACCTTATGTCCCGAAAAAGTTAAAGCCACACTTATTTACTTATAATAGTGAGGTGAATTATACACAAAAAATTGCTTGTGTGAGTTAACATCAACAAGTGAAAAATTAATTTGATATTTATTAATCCAAATTATTGGTGATGTGAATCAATCGTTAAAACCCATTTAATAAAAAAAAATTAATTGATACAAAAGCTTGAAAAGAATCTATTGATCATGATTGTTGCGAATTGATATACGTGATATACTGATTACGTTCATTGTGCAGCTGTATACTCAATAAAGTGAATAACGTGATTAAATATATTTCATCCGTGTTAGCCTCAATTTCTCCGTTTTATGAAATATCACAAGTGAAGGTGAATATCAACCTCACTTCACATTCATTGCCGTAAGGAATAATTAGTGTAAATCTGCGAACATGATTATTAAATTAAAACATAACCTTTAATTCATTATGTTAAAATCAACCATACAATTATTTAAAAAGAGCATCAGTTTTGGGTTAAAAGCAGTTAAAATAAATGAATAAACAGATCTGAATTTCAATAGGGAAATAGCGTATTGATCGTAATGAAGATCATATCCTATTCAGATTCCAGCATCCTACCTATCAAACCCTCTAAGTAGATGTACCTCCTATCCGGCATAAATTTGGTGTGATCTGGTCGGCTATGGCCGATATGGTGAGAAGGAGCATCGCACGGACAAATTAGTCCCTCAGGGGATAAATTAAAATCACCGAAAACCAGTCGTTGTCCAGTAATCTTGAGTGCCGCGGAATGTTGAACTAGCTCTGGTCCTCTCAGAGGCACCTAAGTGTGGTAGTGGCCTAGTACCTATCGCTAATTTCCGAGGCAGTCAAGATCAACATGGACAAATAAATGAACTGGAGAAAGAACTCGCCGATTGTTTGCTGGAAATGTTTGCGCTGTGTGCAGTGCCCACCTTGACTCTCACCGCTTCTAGCCCACAAATGGCTTTACCCACCACCCCTGGCTGCAGAAAACATGGAGGCCCAAATTGGGAAAGCATGATGTTCTGCGCCTGACGCGCGTTTCGCCAGAAGGCTTTGTCAAAGGCAAAATGGCTGCCACATCTCGCGATCTTTACAGATTCCCGATCGCGGCCATTGGCTGAAGAAAAATCATGTGACCGCATTTATTGTTTACATTGTAAGATCAATACACGGAGTCAAATGTTAGCTAACCAATACATAGATAGCACTTTAAACCAGGAGCCGACACCAAACTCGCAACAACTCCCTTAAACCCCGTTTGCAAACCCTGCGCATTCGCAACATAATTTTGCACTTTTCACCAAGAATAATCTGCAAAATCTGTCAATTCAACTGCCAATAAATGTGTGTAGCGACAAACTCTCATTTAACCCATTAGGGGTAAAAGTGTTTAATTCATATATCCACCGGCATTCTTTAGATAATAACATTTGATCAAGGTTACCCCTTCTTATTCGTAGGGATACATGTTCCAGTACAGTAACGTTTAATCCTTCTGGATTACCATTATGACACAAATAAAAGTGTTTACCAAGGGGATTTATCTTTTTGTTATTATTGGCCAATGTCTTGTCCTTCACCATAGTGGGTAATTTGTCAGATCGTAGATCCTGCATGTTTGCAGCGGTAGTTTTAATACCTGAAATATGTTCAGATATTCTCTTTTTTAAAGTTCTCTTGGTTTTGCCAATGTATCGTAATTTACATGGACAGGTAATCATATACACTACTGCAGTTGTTTTACAATTATGCCAGGATCTAATGTGATGGGTTCTCCCAAATCTATCTAAGATTTCATTGACATTTGCAATATAAGGGCAGATAGTACAGGATCCGCATAGGAAGGTACCTGAACATTGCAGAGATTGTCTGAGTTTTGTTTTGCTGAAATGGCTACGTACCAATTTATCAGATAGGTTAGGGGCACGTCTTGAAGTTAACTGTGGATAAGTTCCTATATTTTTGGTGAGTGTGGCATCTGTCTGCAGAATATGCCAATGTTTTTTCAAAATCCTCCCAATTTCATTCCATTGATTGCAGTAAGAGGTAATGAATCTAATCGTGTCTGAGTTCGATTTATCCCTTTTTGGAGTCAGCGTGTCGATTCTAGATGTATTCATTGCTCTTAAGCGACCTTTTTTGATAACCTTATTACTGTAGCCCCGCTTTTTTAGTCTATTAGACAACTCGTCTGACCTTTGTTTGAAAGTGTTGTCATCTGAGCAGTTCCTTCTAACTCTCAGAAATTCTCCCACCGGTATAGATTTTTTTATGCTCGGTATATGATGACTCGAGAAATGTAGGGTAGAATTAGTCGCTGTTTCCTTTCTAAAGATGTCGGTTAGTAACTTATCTCCTTTGTCTTTGATAATAGTAATATCTAAGAAATCTATTTGGGTTGTGCTATATGCAAACGTTAATTTCAAATTGAGATCATTATTGTTCAGATAGTCCAAAAATTCCTTTAAAGATTCAATAGGCCCATCCCATATAATCAGTAGATCATCTATATAGCGTAACCACTGGTTGACATGACATGTCCATTTATCAGTGCATTCAGAAAATACAAAATATTGCTCCCACCATCCCAAAAATAAATTGGCATAGGTTGGCGCGAAGGGTGCCCCCATGGCAGTTCCCTGAGTCTGCAAGTAATATCTGTCATTAAAGACAAAATAGTTTTGAGTGAAATAGAAACATAAAAGATCTGTGAAAAACATTCTATGGTCTAAGTCATAACTGCTTTCACTCTCAAGAAAGGCATTCACCGCTCTAATGCCCAATTTATGTTCAATGCACGTATACAGGGATGTGACATCACACGTGACCAAAATGGTGTTCTTATTTACTTTAACATCCTGTAATTTGCGTAGAACATCACCTGTATCTTTTAAGTATGAAGGTAAGGATGTCACAAATGGGTGTAATATAGTGTCAATAAACTGACCTGTCATCTCACACAGATTGCCATTCCCAGAAATGATTGGTCGGCCAGGGGGTTTTGTGGACTTTTGGTAACATATAAAATGTTGAAATTCTTGGATTCAAGTTACTTAGGGCTTTAAATACTTGAGAGGATATTAGTCCTGTGTCATTGGCATCTTTTAACAAAGTATGATATTCCTTAGTAAAGGAGTCAGTAGGATCATGTAATAATTTTTGATAACACTTAATGTCATTCAGTTGTTTCAGAGCTTCGTTATATACATATTTTTTGGCCACAGGAGGGTAACCCCCCAAAAAAATTTCACTCTTTTTCAAACTATCACCCTACAAAAGGTAAAATACGCCAGTGTTTTTTTGGGACTTAGAAAAAATTTCCTTTTTTTTTTTCAAACGTCTAGCGTAACGTTCAGTAAAATGGTCATCTTAGTGAATTTGCGTAATTACGATCCTTCGTCAGTGCGCAACTTCGCCTGGTGTAAGGGTACGAAGTTGCGCTAGTCTATCTACTTCGCTAGCGAAAATTCGCCAGAGCCGGTGACGAAATGACGTAATGCTGGCGAATTAGCGCTAGCGTTAGACGCTTCGCGCTTTAGTGAATTTGTCCCCTAGTGTCTTTGCTACATAGCAACATAGAGAAAAGTCTACACTTTCATCAGATTTATTATTGGCAAATCATTCTGCATATTGTTTATTTGAAGGCAATGCAATTCTGGCAAAGCAGGACACCTGGAAAATAGGGTTGGATTTTTTAAATTGTAACCATCTTGTTACAAGAGTAGGCAATTATTAAATCAAATATTTTTGCCGGTCACAATAGAAGGCTTCTGCTAGCTTCATTGTCCAAGAGAAAATGAACATACAGTAATATATAAAGGGATAGATACAAGTGCTAGAGAGTGAAGTGCCCAAAATGGGTTACCTTGAAGTCATACACAGTGCACTTACGCTATGCAATCAGCACAATTAACTTTGATTTCTGGCACAAGGTGAAGATCAAAGTGCTGATGTGGTTCTGTACTTTTTAATATTCCCAATACCTAACTTCTGCCATAAGCAATTGAATGCTTTATGATCTATTGCTAGCCTTTCAATTACCCTTTATCTTGTATGATCTCAATAGAACAGAGGAAAGTTTATGTAATTTCAACATGTACAATTTCAACCAGACAATTATAAGCCTGCAAGTTTGACAGCTTTGTTGAGTAAGGTTTGTCAAGGGATCATGTTCAAGATTAATTCCTTGCATTAAAAGTAGTAATCAGCTTGACAGATCATCTCAAATAAATGTAATTACTTTTTATATTGTAGTTAATAGGAGCTTGGACGATAGTGTCAAGGTAGGCCTAGTAGGCACCCTAGGGGAGTAGTAGGGACCAAGGAGGAAGCTTAGGGGTTAAAGGTCCAATAACGCAGTACAGGAAAGTATCAGGCAGGAATCAAGGTCAAAGTCCAGGCAAAGGTTTATATAGGCAGGCAAAAGCAATACAAAGACCAGGCAAGGGTCAAAATACAGCAAAACAGGATCAAAATGCACCCAGGAACAAAAGCAATCAAGTCCTATAATTGGGTGCCAAATGACGCAGGCGCATGACGTCAGGGCACCGCAGCGTTACAGCGCCATGACGTCATTGCGCCGGCGCCGCTACCCACGTGTCGGCCATGGGCGCCGCCATTGTGGGAGCAGTGGCTGAACCGAGAGGACACGCCGCCCGGAGCTGCAGGTAAGACTCCGGGCGGCGCGATCCTGACAGTTGGGTTTGCAGCATATATGATCCAAGGTTTTTAATACAGTCTCTCACAAACACATTTCCTTTGTACTAAGATGTATCTTCTGATTATGCTACAAATTTGAGGGATGTATTTTTAAGCATTTTCCCTGTGGAGCACCTAGGATTAATTTTGTTGGTGCAAAAAGTTATGAAGATAATCAGATCATTAAAATATTAACATAACTAGAGCCAAAACATTGACATTTCAAATATTAATAAACAAAGACAAATGACATGACTGTGGCTGAGCCAAGTTGTATCTTGCTCCTTTAATAATTTTATTCATTACTTGTAATCTTGAGTAGAACCATATTGCACTGTTGTGCATTTTGCTAAACCTTAAAACTACCCAAATTATTAATCATTTGGTCCAAATGATGTATATGAAGAATATACAATAAATATGAATTTACCGAAGCCCTTAGTAAGCGTTTGGCTAACCCTGTGATTGTGGGTATTTGTGAAATATACTGAATTTAATACATTGTAGATTAATTTTTGTTGTTGTTCTTTTTATCCTCAGATATCCCAGTTGATGGAGAGTCAGATGGGTTTACAGCTAACTCTTGGACCAACTATTTCTGCAACTGAAAGTCTGATGCTATGTTGGTTTAAACAACATCCCTTGTATTTGTTCAGTAAAACTAATGATCTGTAACCTACCTCCTAATAAACCAGGCCACACAGATTGGTGATAATCAAAGGAATCTTTTAGCACTGCAGAGCATGCTCATTATTGGTTTGGTTCATATTACACTTCTGTAACTGAAAATAAGAGAAAAAGCAATTAATCATGGTTAATCCCTTACAATACCACCATCTTTGTTTACAACTTAAAATCCATTCTTATATTTGAGAAAGACTCCAACAATTTCTTTTCTTTCCTTGAAAACTAATTCTAAATTATTTTGTTTGTATTCGTACCTCTTTTTTTGAATTACTTCCCCTTGTGCCCTAAAGTCTTGGTATCTTATGTCTTTCCTGAAAGTGGCCCCTCACTTTACAGGATGTGTGACTTTTGAAGTCTGATAACATTCTCAGGAATGTAAACAGAACAAAAGGTTGAAACAAAAATAAAGGAAGAGCCACGTGGGCATTCACCACATGATACCATACTGCTTTTGTATCCTAAATGATGTGAAGGAACTTTACAAGGATTGTTGATGTAAAAAAAACTTTCTTTTCCAATACCTGCAACTGAACTTCTTTTAGAAACTTTTGAATTAGGTGCCAATGACAATAAATAATAAGTACTGTGTGTAAATAACTATGTAGTTATGTTAATGTAAAATATAAGATTTCTAATTTTTGCATCCCCGTCTTGGACAGCACTGCAGTTTCCTAAGATAAGTAGCAATTTTATGATGTTTGTTTATTGCCGACTTATTCAGTTAAAATGCACAAAAATATTAAATAAGTCAGAATATTATAATATTCATATAAAGAAAATATAACTGTGGGTAATTATAAATATAAAAACAGATGATGGTCTGAAATCCTGAAAAGACCTGCTACTCTTGGTTAAATCCTGATGCATATCACAAAATGTTCTGGGGTTGGTAGATTAGTTACCACTTATCTGCATTATCAACAATTTCAATTTTATTGTTGTGTCATTGCTGACATATTAAAAACATCTCACAACTATTCCTGAGTACTTCGTTTTTCTATGTGTTAACTCTTAGGAAGTCCTGTTTTCACTTTTTTGTAGTTTTGTGTGTAGCAACTTGGCCTTTAATGTTTGCCTTCACTTGTAGTTGTATAGGGAGCAAACTACACTGTAAAAGGGCACCAATGTCAAGGGTAAGGATATATTTTTCAATGGCTCTAGTGCATGTACAGATTTTTACCAAAATTGAGCTGTTGTGATGTGACAAACATTATCTGCCTAATTTTGTAATATTGTCACAGTTAATCAATTGAATAGATATTATGGAGCTCATACATAATTTTATAATGTGTTGCTCTCTGTAGTTTACAAGTTTTGGCAACATATTTGAAGTAATAAATATATATATATAGCTCATATAATGTATACCAAACCTTCAATTCTACATTGATACTGGTGCATTTATGAACATCTCCATAAAAATGTCTTCATAACCTGAAATTTATATTTCATGTAAAACTCAGGTTTAAGTTGCAGTAACTTCTATAAAATCATTACATGGAATCAAATATGATATTTTGAGGATATTTTAAAGACGTTTTAAAGATATTTTATTTTAAAGAGATACATTTAAAGGACATGTAAAGCCTACATTTTCCCCCCATGTATATAAGTTGGGCATATCTTCCCCACCCAAACTGCATCATATGTACTGCATATACCCCCTCTGTTTGCCAGCACATCACATTTTTCACATAGAAGCTTTCATCACCTGGCGGCCATTTTCCCTCTGATACATCATCAGTACTATTGACATCTGAAATAAGAAATGTATGCTGTAAAGTCCATGCAGTGCGGAATGCAGGTTTACACAGGCACAACATACTTTGATAAAAAAAAGTTCTGCTGGGTTTGAGCACCGTAATTGTTAAGCTGAGCTCAGGAGAGGTGGTTAGGAGAAATAAATAGCAACAGTCAGTTTCTATAGGAACAAGCAATGCTCTCTCTTCATTGGCTGTTAGTCTGGAGGGTAACATAGTAAGTTAGGCTGAAAAAAGACTCACGTCCATCAAGCTCAACCTTATTTTATTCTTTTTTTTTTAACTGCCTAACTGCTAGTTGATCCAGAGGAAGGCAAAAAAACCCCATCCTAAGCCTCTCCAATTTGCCTCAGAGGGGAAAAAAATTCCTTCCTGACTCCAAAAAGGCAATCGGACTAGTCCCTGGATCAACTTGTATAATGAGCTATCTTCCATAACCCTGTATTCCCTCACTTGCTAAAAAGCTATCCAACCCCTTCTTAAAGCTATCTAATGTATCAGTCTGTACAACAGTTTCAGGGAGAGAATTCCACATCTTCACAGCTCTCACTGTAAAAAACCCCTTCCGAATATTTATGTGGAACCTCTTTTCTTCTAAACGGAATGGGTGACCTCGTGTCTTTTGGAAGGACCTACTGGTGAATAAAGCATTAGAGAGATTATTATATGACCCCCTTATATATTTAAAAATAGTTATCATATCACCCCTTAAGCACCTCTTCTCCAGCGTGAACATCCCCAATTTGGCCAGTCTTTCCTCATAGCTAAGATTTTCCATACCTTTTACCAGCTTAGTTGCCCTTCTCTGTACCCTCTCTAATACAATAATGTCCTGTTTGAGTGAGGGAAACCAAAACTGTACAGCATATTCTAGATGTGGCCTTACAAGTGCTCTATAAAGTGGAAGAATGACCCCCTCCTCCCGTGACTCTATGCCCCTTTTAATACAGCTCAAGACCTTATTGGCCCTTGATGCTGCTGACTGGCATTGCTTGCTACAGCCAAGTTTATCATCTACAAGGACTCCAAGGTCCTTTTCCATAATGGATTTGCCTAGTGCAGTCCCATTAAGAGTATAAGTGGCTTGAATATTTTTACATCCCAGGTGCATGACTTTACATTTATCAATATTGAATCTCATCTGCCACTTAGCTGCCCAGATTGCCAGTTTGTCAAGATCCTGTTGCAAGGATGCCACATCCTGGATGGAATTAATTGGGCTGGATAGTTTTGTGTCATCTGCAAACACTGATACATTACTTACAACACCCTCCCCTAAGTCATTAATGAACAAGTTAAATAAAAGTGGACCCAATACCGAGCCCTGAGGGACCCCACTAAGAACCTTACTCCGAGTAGAGAATGTACAATTAACAACACCCTCTGTACCCGATCCTGTAGCCAGTTCCCGATCCATGTGCAAACTTCATTAAGCCCAACAGACCTTAGTTTAGAAAGCAGTCATTTGTGGGGCACGGTATCAAACGCTTTGGCAAAATCCAAATAGATCACATCTACTGCCCCCCCACTGTCCAGCATCTTACTTACCTCATCATAAAAAGAAATCAATTTTGTCTGGCATGACCTATCCTTCATAAAGCCATGCTGATTGCTGCTCATAATGCCATTCACTAGGACAAAATTTTGAATGTGATCCCTTAACAAGCCTTCAAATAATTTGCCCATCACAGATGTCAAATTTACTGGCCTATAATTGCCAGGCTGAGATCGTAATCCCTTTTTAAATATTGGGATGACATCAGCTTTTCTCCAATCCATAGGCACCATACCAGATGAAAGTGAATCTGAGAAAATCAGAAATAGGGGATGGTCTAAAACTGAACTAAACTCTCTTAGAACCCATGGATGTATACCATCAGGCACTGGCGCCTTGTTTTTAATCTGAGCTGAGAGGAACTGAGCATTCTCACTGAGCCAAGAGCCAAAGGAAATTCCTGAGGGAGGGGGCAGAGTGGTTTAGTGTAGTAGAAGGATTTGTAGCTAATTAAGGGGATACTGCAGCCTTACTGTTAACCTTTTAACAACCAGAGTGGCAGTTATCTAAAGATTTCAAAGAGGCTATTCATTGATTACATTTTTGTGGAGAGGGTTGACATGTCCTTTAAATGCAAAGCATATTTCCACTCATATTCACGAGAGTGTAATAATTGTTCCAGGGCATGAGAGAGATGAGGCAATAGAGAGGAATATGCTAATTTACTAATATGTGAAGTTTCATCCTGGGTGTTGAAAGCAGGTGTCTCTAGCATTACTTCAGCTGTGCAAGCATTTCATAGCGAAGATGTGCTAGAGTTCATTTGCGCTTAGGGAGGGAAATTTAAAGTTGTATGAACTTTATTATAAATCTTTGTGCAAATGGTTTAAGTTACCGTTTTTTATTACAAATGTCCAGGGAACCTTAATAAAGACAAAAGAGTTAATATAATACCCTATACATGAGCCCACTGTAAAGTTAAGTCCATATGTTATGAAATGTCTGGAGAAAACCGGTTACCCAAAAAAAGTGTAAGTTAGGACTTTTGCAGGCAATCTTGCTTAAAATAAGAAAACATTTTTTCAACCTCAATGCATTTTTTGGCAGACAGGATATGATGTAAATGACAGAAGATTGAGGGCAATTGGTTTAGGTGTGCTTCAAAAGCGGACCAGGCTCCTTGCAGCCCCTGGTGCAAGCTGTACCCCCTGCCAGGGCGAAACTCTGCATATATCCAAATGAAAACAGCAGCACTCAGGTATTGATGGAAGAAGTGAAAAACTTTACTTTAAGTAAAGTTTTTCACTTCTTTCATCAGTACTGGAGTGCTACTGTTTTCATTTGAATATGACAGAAGATTGAGGAAGAGCTAGCTTTTTTTAGCACTTCGCCTGGTCTGAGGTGGCAAAGTCAACTCTGGCAAAAAAAGGTAACATTCAGTAAAATCCACATTTTAGTGAATTTGCAGAATAATGATCGTTTGCCAGAGTGAAAAGTCACCTGGTGAAAGTGAACAAATGCTAGCAATGGTGTCTTTCACTAGTGAATTGGCACCTGCACCTAACAGTGAGTCGGCGATGTCCCTGCGGGTTGTCGCTAGCGTTAGCCACTTCTCCCTTTAGTAAATCTATCACAAAAGAACAACTGAGTGAAGCTGAAAAGACCTGTAGATGGATCAATAGTGAAAGATTCTGAAAAGTCAGAAAGGAAAAACAATACTTTGACTTTGTCAGAGCCAACTCATCAGCTGTGTTTGTAAGAGCTCTCTCTGTGGAATGTTGAGGGAATGTGCCAGATTTTAAAGTCCAGAGCAAGAAATTAGAATGTAAAGGTTCTTTTGGTGGATGCGATCAATTCATGAAATAAACAGGTAGATAGGAGAGAAATAACTCCTTAAAAGAACACTTGTTTATAGTGATTGGTGTTTTAAAGAAATTGCCACCATTGAATAAAAACCACTAAACTGCAGTGACTGATTTATTTTCACATAATTTTTACAGTTATATATTATATATATTGCAAAGTTATTTGTGAGTTCTCAACCAAACACTTTTTTCCCAGCTACAACTCATGCTAGGAGTCGCTGACAGATTTCACCTGTGTGGACTGGCTCATTCTAAAGTCATCAATTTTCAATGCATTACTGATACATCAGTAGGAAAAAAATGTTACAAAATAATGCATAGTGAAATCCAGGAATAAAAAGTAAGCGACAAGTATAGATGTGAAGTGCCAATTATAGATGTAAAGTACAGTGAACTTTGAGAAGGTTTTTTGAAAATAAAGAAATTATAACATGAAACTAGGACAAATGAAACATCCAAGCTTAAGCTCCTGCAGCAGGGTCAACAGAATGTCAGAAATAACTTTTCCAGTGCACTATAATATCCTGCCTGGAGTCAAACCTGTGACCTGGTGTAATGCTGGGTTTTTATGATACACATTTAGATTATTTGTAGTTTTAACACAGCCTATGTAGTTCACACAAACAATCACAAACACTATATTGAAATGGCATGACACTGAGAAGCAGCTGAAATGAGGCCTCTTGTTGCAATAGTTCTTAACTCTTAAACTGCCTTATAGACCATGGAAAAGAACAACAAAACGTTTTTGACCACTCATAATGTTGATGCTTTTTTATGTAACAATCAATGCCATTTGATCCATAGCTATCACTGTAACAAGACTAATTTTTCCAATATCCCTGGAAATTAACATTGCATATAGGTATCCTATTGGGTTCCTACATACCAAATAGGTTTTGGCTGGATTGGGATAATAAATGCTGAAGTCTTGAACAAGGTTGAATACTGACATTTATCAAACCTATCTAACTGGCCTACCAAATCAATATGCCAGTTATATTGTTCCTTAAAAAATCCCAGACAATTTGAAGAACTGGGGATCTTGCATTAGACCTGCATTGCAGTGCTAATCTTAAGTGTTTTGCTTCTTTCCAGTTATTTTATATTATGTGAAGGATACTCATAGCATATGTGGTGTACAAAAGGCTCATTTCATAAGTGTCTATTTTTGCCTAAACCGTCTTACCAAATATTTGTGAATTTACTTCTGTAAAAGTATGAAGGACCAGAATGTTTCCACTTGATCTTTTTAAATAGTGGTGTCAATATCACCTTCATTTAACTACTGCAAGCATTTTCAGCTTGCTTGCTTTGGGTCTGAATGGTAAATGCATGGAGCCCAGCTCTTGGCACTTCTGCACAGCTGACTGGAAAGTGATTGTGCTTTTCCCATGTATTTGGCAGCACTATATTTAGTAAGGGAGGTCCATGGATGTCACCAACTTACAAGTCATTCAGATATGCATGCTAAGAAGCACCAGTTGATGCCACAAAGCCCTATAGCTGTTGTAGAACCAGAGACTTGGTCTGTACTGGCCATTGGTCAGCAGGAAAGCTGAAGTGTAGAACATAAATGATTATTCCAGGTTTAAAATGTAATCTCACATGGGGCACATTTACTAAGGGTCAAAATGAATATTCAAATAAAATTAGAATTTTAAAAATTCTAATTTCAAAGTAATTTTGGGCTGCTTCAACTATTGAATGGGCCAAAATTAGTTTCAAATAGAAATTTTTTTTAAAATTTTTTCGAAGTACTGTCCCTTTAAAATTCTTCGAATTCGACACTTTGCCACCTTAAAGCTGCCGAATTGCCATTGTAGCCTATGGGGAACCTCCTAGAAAATGTGCTGGAATTCAAGGATTTCGCACAAAATCGTTTGAATCAGTGATGGAATGATTTGAACTATTTTTATTTGTTTGAAAATGGACCTATTCGATCGAATTAGGTCCATTTTCGATCAAAAAAGCACTTTAAAAAAATTTGATGACTGAATTTCTACGTTTTTCCACTTCAAAATTCGACCATTAGTAAATCTGCCCCTAAAATTTGTATTTGTCCAGAGACTGGTGGCATACTTGTAAACACATTGGGGCAAATTAACTAAAGCACGAAGCGTCTAACACTAGCGCTAATTCACCAACGTGGCGTCATTTCGAAACTTTGCCAATTTACTAACAGTGTCCCTGGCAAAAATTCGCTAGTGAAGTTTATAGACTAGCGCAATTTCGCACCCTTACGAAGATGACCATTTTACTGAACGTTAACTCTTGCTCTAGACTTTACTTCGCCAAGTCAGACCTGGCGAAGTTCAATACAATAGATAGGTGTTTGAAAAAATAGTATAATTTTTTGGGGGGGTTACCCTCCATCCTCCCTACATTTCCTAACATATGGCAACACAACTATACAGGGGGCACATGTAGGGCAATAGGACAACTTTATTTTATTTATTAAAGGTTTCCTGGGCTTGTGTAGTGTAATGTAGTGGCTGTCACATATACTTCTATTAAATGTTTAACTTCATGCCGTATGCAAATTAGGCATCGCTAGCGTAAATGTGCTTTGCCTGACGAAGTAACTGTAGCGCAACTTAGCATTTTAGTGAATTTGTGTAGTGTTGGCGAAACTACGCCTGGTGAAGTGCGGCGAAGGCTAGCGAAGCCAACGCAGGTGCGACTACACAGGTTAGTGAATTTGCCCCATTATCTTTAACTAAACAATTCTACAAACCTTTCAATTAGAGTGGATTAATCAAACAACCTTTGCATATCATATATATATATATATATATATATATATATGAGCCTACAGAAGTAGGCTACAAACATACCTAATACAATGCAGAAACCTGTGCCAATTTTTGCATATACTTTTGAAATCTCAGTGTGCCTACATGTATGGCAAATAGTGATGGGCGAATCTCCCGAGATTCGCTTCGCCGAATCGGCGAAAAATTCGCGAAACGAGTCGCGGGACGCTTTTGACGCGCGTCGCGTCAACTTTGACGCCTCGATCATTCGAATCGTAGAAATTTTTTTGGAGACTCGAAGGCAAAAGTACGATTTTTTCGTGGAATCATACGATCGTTATTCGATCATACGATTTCATCAAGAAATCGAATATCGAGGAAATAATAGTCTAAACCTATTCAATAAGCATTCGATAGTCGAATTTCGAATTAGGCCTGTCTATCTGACTAGTTTTATTTGGTTGTACAGATGGGCAGCAGAGAAAGGAGACATGCTGTGCAGAACTGCTTCTTAGGCAGAACTGAAAGCTAACACTGTAAAGAAAAAGAGAATTAAAACTGAACTCAATCAGATGTAAGAATTAACATAAGGCATGGGAAGAAAGAAGATTAGGCTAGTAAATTACCCTATGTAGTCCTGGTCTGCCAGCACATTACATTTAGCCTGAATGATGGTTTGGCTCTGGATGATAATGTAGTATATATGAAAAGACCTTTTATCCAGAAAAAAAACAGGTCTCAAGCCTTTAGATAAAACAAAGAAATGATTTTACTGGTTTCCTACTGTATGCTGTTGGCATTGGTTGGATTTTGGCAACAATCAACATAAGAATGATCTTATTCTTTAGTAAATAAAGGCTCTGACTGTGTCATCTACAATGCAAACAATTCACATTAAATCTTGGCTTTTATGAACTGTTCACTTTAATGTAAATTGTCTGGAAATACTTTGGTACACTGTGCGCTCAGTGCTATTAGGTGAGTGTTTGGAATACTGGAGAGCACTACATTCAACTAAGGCTATTATTTGTGTATGTATAATTTATGAATCACTTCAAGTACAGTAGGACTGTTGAGTGTTTGTCTGAAATAATTTGAAATATAGCAGTAGTATGTTTTTAGACACCCAGACACCAAAACCACCATTCTCAGTTGCCTTACAGACCATGAAAGTGATTGCTTTCAAAAGCATTAGCAACTGACTGCCAGCTCTAAATAAATGTTCTGAAATTATAGGAAAGTAAAATATACACAAACTTAGCAATTTTTATCCAAACAATTTCACAGTAGCCTCATTTTTCTTGTATTTAAGCTTGTCCAACAAATTGAGGAATATCTCAATCATAATTGTGATTTTAGGATTCTATGACTGTACACACAAGAAACCAGGTACATCTATGTATATTTTTATTTACATGTTCAGTGCTGTACAGTAAACTGAGATGTACAGCAGAACTGTCTATTATTAATAAAAACAGGGGTCAGCACAATATTAAAATATATACAAAATACAGTTACGTTCAACTTTGAAAGCTACTTTTAGTACCTGTATTAAAAAAAAAAAATGTTCCCCCGAACAATGTATGTACAGTAGGTCTCTATAGACATGTATTGCATAAAACAGCTCAAATGTAAAACCTTGCTTCATTTAACTAAACCATTATCATAATAATATACTTTTTTAGTAGAATGTGCCATTTGGTAATTCAAATTAGAAAACTGTAATTTTAAATAAATTGTTCCGTATAGAAATAAAAACTGTGCAGAATAAAAAATGTTTTTAATATAGTTAGAGAGACAATTAAAAGAGAGTTCTAGTAGTGCTGCTTGCTATTGGGATTCCTTTTCTCCAATAAAAAAGCACCCTTTTTGTATAAATATTTTTATTTTTAACATGGTAATTTAACCCTTTAAGTGCCAGAAGAATTTCACATTTTGGTTACGCGAAATGCCAGCC
>CM044434.1:132665652-132857400 GCA_024363595.1 Xenopus borealis
AGTGTCACCCCTGTAGAAAGTAGTTTCTACGTGGGGTGGCACTTAAAGGGTTAAAAAGAGAAAAATTATTTTATTAAATCAAATACTTAGCACATCTAACTTTCAGTGCTGGGGACCTGGTCTTGAGTTTGATTTTGATTTTCAGTTTGCATAAATCCAGGTTAATTTTGTATAGATGTTAATTATAATGTGCAAAATACAGTATTGTACTGCTATAGTATATATACAGCTTGTCAAATGGGACAGAATAAACCTCCAACTTGAGTTCAATAGGGATGAACATAAATTTTGACTATAGCTTTGATAAAAACTATATGTCTTTTTTATTTCTTGAGCTAAACAGTTCCCCTGTTTAGCTCAAGAAATAAAAAAGACATATATTTTTGTATGTCTGGAGCTACTCCAGGTTTGGTTGTGCAAGGTAAATATTTTGATTGCCAGGAATGGCCCAGTTTGGGGCCATATCAATATTGTACTGACCTATGTGTGTGTATACAGTATATATATATATATATATATATATATATATATAATTTTTATTGGAAGCTTTTAACCCACCTCCATAAAGCTTACCCTTTACTGATATACAGTTGATGTTTTGGGTGCATGTATCCTTTACATTCAACTGCTCAGATTTTGGCTTTGTTTACTTTGTATATATGTGGCAATGCATGGGTTAGCAGTACCCTACACCTAGAGGCAGAATTACTAATGGTCTAATTTCGAAGTGAAAATACTTCGAAAGTCGACCATCTAATTTTTTTAAAGGGCTTTTTCGATCGAAATTGACCTATTTTGATCGAATAGGTCCATTTTCGGTCGAATAAAAATAATTCATATCGTACGATCACATCGTTTCGAACTATTTTGCACGAAATCCTTCAAACTCCTAGGAATTAGAAAAAATTTCAGGACAGGTTCTAGGAGGTCCCCCGTAGGCTACAATGGCAATTCTGCAGCTTTAAGGTGGCGTGTCGAAGTTGAAGGATTTTAAAGGGCCAGTACTTCAAAATTTGAATTTTTTCTATTCAAATCAAATTTGGCCTATTCAATAGTCAAAGTAGCCCAAAATTACTTTGAAATTTGAATTTTTTAAATTTGAATTTTATTAAAATTTTGTTCAAATGTGCCCCCTAGCTTACAATACACATTATTTGTTTGCATTTGTAACTTAGTAAGTGCATATGCCAGACTTATTTTACTCACTATTTCTAGGGATGTTTCTATAAGGATAGTGATTGTGCCTAGCATAGGAAGAGTTTGTACTTGGATATTATTATAGAAAAAACTAATAGGAGCACACTGTACTTAATTCCAATTAAGCAAACAGTTAGTAAACAGAGCCAAACATTGGTGAGTACAGTTCACTGCAGACACTGAATGGAACAGCCATTTATATCAGAGAATGTGCATTGGTATAGTTGGCAACACTAGGATGATTTGAATGAATTATAGAGGGGGTTATATTTGTCAAGTAAAAGTGTTCATGTCATAAACAGTATATGGTAATTGTGTTTAAATGATTACTACATACATAAGTGAGAAAATACATTAGAAGAACATTCTTACATTAATTTATCTAATATGAACTAAATTCAAAATTTGAAACACAGCTAAGTAGTTTTTAATGGTACAATGACTCGCAACTCACCATATTCAGTGGATTAAAAAAGATTTTAATCTATGTTGGCATTGCCTTGTCAAATTGTATTAAATAGGAAATGATAAAGAATATGTGTAATATGACTTGACATGAAGGAAGCCCAATTATAGTTAATCCAGTCTAGTTAGAAGCTGAAACAATAACAAGAAAACTTTACATATTACAAATTAACCAGTTTACACTAGAAGAAACTAAAAATGTACTCTAGGTTATTAATGTGTAGCAATCAAGGGTATACCAACAGATACTGCAGACTTTTATGGGTTATTTATTAAGCTCCAAATACCACTTTTTTGGAGGAAAATACTCGATCTTTTCGGTATTTTAAATATATTAAAGATGGTGTTAAAAGTTTGATGACAAAAGTACCCCAACTCAGACCTGCTGAGAACATGTAGATGTCCCCTTGACATCTGGAAGATTTTCTGAGTTATGCTGGGTTTCCAAAAAAATTGCAGCTTTCAGGCAATTTTACTAAAAAATCATAGGTTTTGAGTGCAAATTTTTTTAAAGATTTTATCATGGCTTGTTCCACACAAGAAAATTTGTGACAATGTATTGATAAAGGGGGGGGGGGAGTCTGTGCGGATTTGGTCGGAGCAGTTTTCAGAAAATAGTGAGAACTTTTCAGATTTTGATAAATAACCCCCTATGTGTCTCATTAGGACCTTGCTTTTCATTCAGTTACGTTCATTGCACATCCTAAGGCAAAAATATTTACAAAGGCTTGAATTTGCAGAGGGATTGGGGTGGCCATTGACAATTTTTGTGGTCTTGTTTCAGGTATAAACTGCAGGTTAGGAAATAATTTGTACAACCACAAGTGTTTGTAAATGCATGAGTTTTTGTTCTGATATGAAACTAGTAGATGGTATAAAGTGTATGATATTCATTATAATATATGACAATACTGTAGCATGAAGGCATCTATCAAGAGGTTATACAGGTAAGGGATCCAATATCTGAAAACCTGTTATCCAGAAATCTCCAATAGACTTAATTTTATCCAAAGATTTTCTCTGTAATAATAAACCAGTACCATGTACTTACATAGTTAAATTGGGTTGAAAAAAGACAAAGTCCATCAAGTTCAACCCTTCCAAGTTAAAATCCAGCATACACACACATACACACCCAGGGCTCCTAGCACCAAGCCACGCCCACCCAAGCCCCGCCCCTAATCCCTGCCCACTCCACATCAAAGTTAAAAGACCACACATGCATCAGCGCTAAAAACGTAACCCTCCCCAAGGCTCCCTTATAAGTTAAAAAAAATTTGGCTCCAGGCCCCCCCATTAAAAAAGACGTTTTTTAAAAAAATTGGTGGTCAGGGCTCCCGACAAGTTAAAAAAAAATTGGGCCCCCAAAATTTTTTTTTTAAAGAAAATTGGTGGTCAGGCCCCCCGACAAGTTAAAAAAACAAAAATTGGGGCCCCAAAAAAATATTTTTTAAAAAAAAAATTGGTGGTCAGGCCCCCCGACAAGTTAAAAAAAAATTTGGGCCCCAAAAAAATATATTTTTAAAAAAATTGGTGCAGGGGCCTATAGAGTATTAAAATAAATATTGGTGGCCAGAGGATTAAAAAAAAACAAAAAACCCACATTGAACTCGTGGCTTCAGGACTTCAGTTATAGCTGTTTTAGTGACTGGGTATTTTCGCCGCTTCAGGACTTCAGTGTCGGCTCCTTTCGTGACTTCTGTTATTTTCGGCGCTTCAGGACTTCAGTGTCGGCTCCTTTCGTGACTTCGGGTATTTTCGGCGCTTCAGGACTTCAGTGTCGTCTCCTTTCGTGACTTCGGGTCTTTCTGCCCCTTCAGGACTTCGCAAACATTCGGCACTTCCACATTCTGCGCAGGACTTCAGCGATAGGTGAGCGCTTGCTGCTGCGCTCGTAAGGGGGGGCCCTCTTTGAATATTGCAGCGCTGCCGGACAGAAGTTTATCAGAACACAAGTCACATGACTTGGGGCAGCTGGGAAATTGATAAAATGTCTAGCCCCATGTCAGATTTCAAAATGAAATATAAAAAAATCTGTTTGCTCTTTTGAGAAATGGATTACAATGCAGAATTCTTCTGGAACAGCACTATTAACTGATGCATTTTGGAAAAAACATTTTTTCCCATGACAGGATCCCTTTAAGAATTTTAAGGGGTTATTCACTAAAACTATTTTTTTCCCCATATTTTACCAGAAACAAACTCAGCCTAAGTCCCATCCATGAATTTGGCTAGTTTCCTAATAATTAAACTTGAAAAAACTGCATCAAAACACTAAAAAATATATATGTTTATGTATATATCAGATTTTTGAGTTTCTATGCTTAAATACATCAAATTTTCAAGTTTATAGGTTTAAAAACCTTGAATACCTTGTATTGATTGGGGTTTCGAGCAAAAACCAGCATCAAACATCCCAAAAGTCCCAAAATCAGTGAAGGTTAAAAACATCTTCAATTGGTTAAAGGGACTTTTACTTTTTCATGAATTTGACAGGTTTTAGATGGAGTATTTATGAATGTAAATTGTTACTGGAAAGGCGTAATTTTTTTACAATGATATATTGACCCATGAATTAGAGTCCTTCAACGATTCGGGTAACCGAAAAAAAGCGGGTTACCTGCGGGTAGAAGTTTCGGATGCAGGTATAGACGCGGGTCTTCTCAATAGTGAGTTTTACTCCTTTTTTCTGATCATGCCTACTTCTAATGATGTCACGTTTGGTTTACAATAACAGCACTTTCTGTTTCTTGTTGGTCAGCGGGTCGCGGATCAGGTTGCGGATAAGGTACTTGCCGATCAGGTAGCAGTTAAGAATGTGGGTTGCGGGTCGTAGGTCGGGTTCGGGTTTAACAAATTGTTTCCGCACAGGACTCTACCATGAATCTTTTGTGGAAGATTCAGTATTCAGCTTAACTTCACAAATTCTATATTATATGCAACCATTATTACTACAGTGGTTTTCCTGTTAATGATGTAATAATGTACTGTCTATATGAATTCTAAAATATAAAGCAAGATGATCTAACACATAATCAGTTCAAACTTCATTCTGGATTTGCTCATCTGAAAAAACAGAGTGCTATGGATTAGTCAGCATAGAGGTACGTGCCGTTCTACATAAGAGCCCCCCAGGAGGTGGAGGGACAAATATTCACTGTAACAGGACTACTGAGAAAGAATGTGCAGTCAAGAGGTTTTAGAATAGTGTGAAAACAAACAGAAGAAAGATCCCATAGGAATAATAAAGCAAGGAACTGAGCGGCTACTTCTGAGACAGAATGAAAAAAGAAAAAAAGTGAATTTTCTGAGAAATAAAACCTGACCTATTCACACAGTTTTAGGAAAAAGGTTTGACAAGAGAACAACCTTGTGTTAAGAAAGCTTTAGTTATTATGCTATTGATATAGCAGAGGTTGTGTTTGATATATCGTTATTACTCTATGGGGCTAAACCTTAATTTTATGGATAATGCATTTAGATAAGTTAAGCTTAGTCTATACATGTTGAGGACAAGAAATAAGTTAGTTGCACAGCTTTCATTCTGCATAAAATTACTACTGCCTAAACCTAAACCATTAGGGTCTGTATCTTTAGTGGTATTTAATATTGTTGCCTGAGCTGTGTATTTTTCTGCTGTGGAGACACACTTACTAAACTCCGTTCGGGCTTTTTGGGTCAAAACTTGAATTTTTCAGTTTTTTTTAGCACAAATTTTTCAAGATTTATTAAAACCAGATGCAGCGAAAAGCCTGCATCCAAAAAAACACCATCTCAGACCTGCCGCAGTTGTGTATAAGTCAGTTGCAGATGTTCCTATCTTATTTTGAAGTTTCTGTGATCTTCGCTGGAATTAGCCCTAAAATATGACCATTCCTGGCAAAAATCAGAAAATTAAGCGATTCAGGATAATTTTTTTTTACCCCAATCCATGAAATTGAGCTTTTTTAATAATAAATAAATTTGAATCTTGGATTCTACTTTGGTAGGACTTTTTTTATTTAAAAAATCAGAAACATTCAGATTTTAATAAATAACCCACTGAATCTGTGCTTTAAACTGATAAGCACCTTTTGGGTTTCTAATGATTTTGCTTACAGTTCACTGCATGTCAGTAGCCCCCCATTGTCTTATTCATTTAGCTTTGAAGTATGAGTAACTTCAAAGTCAAGCAGCTGCAGATTGGAAAGGAAGCCAAAAATACAGATACAAGCGTTTTCCCGAAATATTATTAACTTTTTCATCTCCAGGTTGGAAGAAAGTAGAATATGAAAAAAAAAAACAAGAATAGAGCTTCATTTTTTTAAAGACAAAAAAGAATAGAGGTAAGGGTTAGATAACATTTTAACTTTTTAACTTTTTACTTTAAAAGAAAAGTAAGCCTAACTTATGCTGCTTAATGTGGGCCAGTGATACGTGGCTGAACATAATGGTCACATGCCTTTTTTTCAAACCAAATAGACTACAATATGTAACAATGCTACTGAATTTGTGAATATAAGCAAATGGGTTTTCAGCAAAAAAACATACTACCAAATACTACTGAACAAAAGTAACACAATGGTGTAAATCTGAGAGAACAGCCAAGCAAATATAATTAAATAGTAATGATTCCACCTTTAAATCACTATGGGGCAGATTTACTATTATTCCCTAATTCGAGGGCTTTACGTAATGCTTATCGAATAGTTTTAGGCTATTTTTTATTCGATATTTGATTTCTCGATAAAATTGTACGATCGAATACCAATCGTTCGATTTCATGAAGAAATCAAAACATTTCCTTTGATCCCTCGGGCAAACATTGATATAACTCTTCTGTCAACATATTCCTAATGTGCCCATAACACAATTCAATTCAAGCGTGTATTTTCTCATCAGATGAGCCGGAAATTCAGAAAAAGGCAACCCAACAGCTGAATCCATTTATTCATATATCACTAAAAACACTATACTATATTTCCCAAATCAGTGACTACAGCAGCCCCAAGTCCTGACCTGCACTCCACTCAGGCAGGGGATCCTGTCTTTAAACTCCTGATAAATTCCCAAAAATCTCGGCACTGGAACATTTGCAGAGACCCATGATCCAAAAAAGTCTGACCATCCTAGTATTGATAAGACCACTAAAACATTATCCCATTCTTGTTCTCCTTTAGATGTCCCTGTTTACCAGTCTTCCAGGAACACAGCTAATATATGGCAAAATGTGCAGTCTTCAGTTATATTTGTTGAAGCCTGCCAGAAAAGGTTCCCTGACAGACATTGTTGGGCTTCTCCTAATTAAAAGGTTGGAAACAAGACTTGGCTGTCTATTAAAGGAGAAGGAAGGTTAAAACTAAGTAAGCTTTAACAGAAAGGTCTATATAAATACACCAAGAATCCCTCAAAGTAATGCTGCTCAAAGTAATCCCTGTCAAAAGAAACACTGCATTTCTTTCCTTCTATTGTATACACATGGGCTTCTGTATCAGACTTCCTGCCTTCAGTTTAAACCTCTTTGCCCTGTGGATGAGCATGTTCAGTTTGCTCCTCTCTCCCCCTCCCTTTTCCCTCATCCCTCCCAACTTTAATCTAAGCCCAGAGTTTTGAGTGAGCAGGGAGAGGCAGGAAGTGATGTCACACCAAGCTATAATGTCAGTTGTATCCTAAACAAACAGTGAGGGCTTCTAGAGCTGTTTACTCAGGTATGGTATAGCATTCTACAGAAAAAATATAGTGTTCTAGCTTGCACTATTATGGCTATATCTATTGGTACTCAACTGGCTCAGTAGCTTTCCTTCTTCTTTAAATATATCCAACTTAAACTGGCAAGCTATCATCATCATCATCATCATCATCATCATTTATTTGTATAGCGCCGACAAGATACGCAGTGCTTTCCTTAGTTATAACAAAAAGGGAATAAAAGTGGATAACAATCAAGGATTTACAGATACAATAGAATTAGAGGGCCCTACACATTAGAGTTTACAACTAAAGGTTAGGGTACAATTGAGACATTAGGGTTTCAGACACAATTTGTGATTTATTTAGTGATTATTTAAGGTACATTGAATAAGCTTCTCTAAACAGGAGGGTCTTTAAGGAGCGTTTGAAAGTTTGGAAAGAAGGAGAAAGTCTGACAGCTCGAGGCAGAGAGTTCCAGAGACAAGCAGAAGCCCAAGAGAAGTCTTGTAGACGAGAATGGGCAGAAGTGATTAGAGGAGAAGCAAGGCGAAGGTCAGAAGCAGAGCGAAGGTTGCGTGTAGGAGTGTATTTGGAGATCAGAGATGAAATATAGGGAGGGGCTTCATTGTTAAGGGCCTTGAATGTGAGGGTTAGTAATTTGAATTTGATTCTGAAGGAGATTGGGAGCCAGTGAAGGGACATGCATATGGGAGCAGCGGATGCTGAGCGGTTAGATAGATGAATAAGTCTAGCAGCAGCATTTAGAACAGATTGGAGTAGTGAAAGTCGACTTGTTGGAATTCCTGCAAGGAGTAGGTTGCAGTAATCAAGTTGGGAGATGATTAGAGAATGAATAAGTGTTTTGGTTGATTCTGAGCTGAGATATGATCGTATCCGGGCAATGTTGTGTAGTTGAATACGACAAGATTTTGCAAGTGTTTGAATATGTGGTGAAAAAGACAGATGTGAGTCTAGTATAACTCCTAGGCAGCGTGCCTGTGAGGTGGAATGAAAGGTAGTGTTGTTTACTGTGAGTGAAATCTGAGGGACAGGGGAAGATCTTGGAGGAAAAATAATGAGTTCAGTTTTTGAAAGGTTCAGTTTTAGGTGGCGCTGTGACATCCAGGAGGAGACAGCAGAGAGACAGTCTGTAACTTGGGAAAGGACAGAAGGAGAGAGGTCAGGAGTGGACAAGTAGATTTGGGTGTCATCAGCATAGAGGTGATACTGAAGTCCAAATGACTGAATAAGTTTTCCTAGTGAAGTAGTGTAGAGCGAGAACAGCAGAGGGCCTAGAACAGAGCCTTGAGGAACTCCGACAGAGAGAGGGAACGTAGTAGAAGTAGAGTTAGAGAAGGCAACTTGGAAGGAACGGTCAGAGAGATAAGATGTAAACCATGAAAGAGCAGTGTCACGAATGCCAGCGGAGTATAGAATGTTGAGGAGGAGTGGGTGGTCAACTGTTTCAAAGGCTGCAGAGAGATCTAGAAGGATGAGTATGGAATAGTGACCTTTAGACTTTGCCAGTAGAAGATCATTGGTTACTTTCAGTGAGTGCAGTTTCAGTTGAGTGTGTTGGGCGGAAGCCTGATTGCAGGGGGTCAAGAAGGGAGTTGTCAGTAAGATGCTGGATCAGGCGTTTGTAAACAAGCCTTTCCAGTAATTTGGATGTGAACGGAAGAAGGGAAACCGGACGATAGTTAGCGGGAGAGCTGGGATCAAGGGAAGGTTTTTTGAGGATAGGAGTGATTAGTGCTTGTTTGTACGAGGATGGGAATGTACCAGTGGAGAGTGAAAGGTTGAATAGGTGGGTAAGTGCAGGAGAGAGTGTATCAGAGATTGGATAGAGGAGGCGAGAGGGTATGGGGTCTAGGGAGCAGGTTGTGGGTTTTGAGCAGGCTAGAAGTTTGCCGACTTCATCTAGTGTTGCAAGGGGCGAAGGAGTGTAAGGTGGATGTGAGTGGACTGCAATTTAGTCTGAGATTGTTGTCGGACGGTATGCTCAGTCTAATGAGATCTATTTTTTCATTAAAGAAATGAGCAAGATCTTGGGCAGTTACATTAATGGGTGGAGGGGGTGGAGGGGGGCATAGAAGTGATGACCAAAGCTATGACCAAAGTTTACCTGTCCACACAAGGTTCTTGAAGTTTTAAGCCCTGCCAATTTTCATTTAAACCTGCCAGCTAATTGTAAAAATGCTAATGTGTTTTCCTGTTAAAACAAGTTCATTCCACCAACTCTGGGAATCCAGAGGCCCCTTTTGAAGGGGGGGGGGGTAGAGTAACATCCTGATTGAATTTGAACCAGGGACCTGTACAGACAATAAGGTTCCTGGGTTAGTGCTTTGTTATTCTTGAGTTTTCAGGCATTGTCTGCTTAAGCTGTTATTAGTCTTACCACAGGTGCTCCGTTTACAATCAGCCTATCTATATATTCTGCAGCTCTGAGCTCACTCACTGCCCATGTAGGTCACGTTGACTTGTTCATGGGTGCCCTAATTCCTGAATGTTACTGCTGTATACTGTTTCTTTCTTCTCTTCATGGCCCACAGGATCTGGCCATTTACTTATGGCTCAAGCTGGTTTGAGCTATAAATTTAGTGTAAACTGTTGTAGTGAATCGGGTGTGAGTATTGATGGCCGACCTCGCATTTAAAGGCCTATTTACAAACATTCAAATGTCTATTTTTTTCATGTATCATAAAAACTGCTTTCCTCTTTTTCTAAATCTCAAAAATGTGACATTTATCAGGTGTAAAAACCACTAAAAACTCTAATACAAAAATTAAATTCCCAAGTAAGAGTTGATGAGGCCCTAGAGAAGTCAAAGGGGTATATTTATCAAAGCGTGAAGTTAAGAGTGAAGTTCCACCACTAGAGTGAAATTCCGCAGTTCTCTATTCATTTATATGGGATTTGTGAAGGCGTATTTATCAAAGGATGAAAATTATTCACCTTCCAGCCTGGAAAGTTTTAACTCTTACAATATGTTATCAATGGCATGCAGAAAATGTAGTCAAGCAGAAATTTTGTCCTCTTTTGAGTAATTGGAGCCCTGAGTTGCACTACAAATAGAGAGACATTGACACAAATGAGACTAATTGGGGAACATTCCTGAGACTTTAGTATACATTTTAGGGTTGTTTAATACCTGGATTAATCAACAGTAAAAAGGCTTCATGCATCATGTAGAAAAACCTAGCAAAGAAGTATGCTAAAATTGGATGTGGACACACAGGCCACATTATGGTATCTCTTATCCAAGAATTTAAAGGAAAACTATACCCTAAAAATTAATACTTGAGCAACAGATTATATCAAATTAAGTGACATATTAAAGAATCTTACCAACCTGGTATATATATTTAAGTAAATATTGCCCTTTTACTTCTCTTGCCTTGAACCACCATTTGGTGATGGTCTGTGTGCTGCCTCAGAGATCACCTGACCAGAAATATTTCAACTCTAACTGTAACAGAAAGAAGTGCGGAAGCAAAAGACAAAACTCTGTTAATTGGCTTAGTTTGTTTGGTATGTTTGTGTGCACTGTTGAATTATATGATCCCAGGAGGCTGTCCTTATTTTTTAAAATGGCTATTTTGTATTTAGGATTACCCAATGACACATACTACTAAAAAAGTATATTATTATGAAAATGGTTAATTTACACGAAGCAGGGTTTTACATATGAGTTGTTTTATGCAATATCTTTTTATAAAGACCTACATTGTTCGGAGGGATTAGTTTTCCTTTAAGCCGGTTAGAGTACCACCTCATCCCTCTGATAAGTAAGTTTTTTTTAATTGTAACACACCCACAAAAAAACAATGTAAGGGTGGTGGTGATATTAAGTATGGTTAGTTCATAATACAACTTAAAGCAATATCTCAATATGTGGGTATGTGTATAGGCACAAATATTTCTTTTCAACTTCAAACATATGTATAAAAAAATTGAGAATTAGGACAGGGGCAATTTCACAGTCCCCTATTCTTGGTTGTATGGACGTGCAGAGAAAACCTTGTATTTTTTTTTTAAGTATAGAGTGATACAGAATGCAGATTGACTTACTAATAAAGAATGATTGGGCCTCATTTATTTATTAGATTAAAAATCCAGCACAAGGTGAAGGGAGTGTTAGGCACATGACTGCCCTGTACTTAATGCTTGTTATTCGCAAATGCTCAGTACAGGGCTGTGCTGCACATTGCCCTATCTTGTGCAAGATGGGGTGCAGGTCCATTCTGGAGCTATGGTGGTGGTTTTTACCTGTTTTTTTTGTACTTCAAACCACAACATGCCCTTATTGAATGAGGCCTACTACATTCTCCATTGTATGTGGTGCTTATAATTTTTCATATTGCGGATGATGGGTGTTTTTTTTTCAAATGATGACCATTTAAAAGAATTTTCTATAAGAGCTAAGTTTGGCGTATTAACGACATGCACTTCCGGGAATCATGAGAATACACAGGAAATTGCTTCTGTCTCCTTAGTGATGCTGTGTTTTGAAGGTAACTAAAATAGAAATAGTTGTGAGAAAAATCAGTATAACATTTTAGCAACAGTTTATTAAAAATATAGTAGCTACCATAATATTAAATAAATCTATCTATTGATAGGAATACATTTTCTTTAAGTGTAAGAAGACTATATAGAGTGTATGTTGCAATGAGCAGAGGTTTTGGGTCTCTTACTGGAGACATGAATCTACTTAAATATGGCTGGGGGCTTTTTAAGGTGCAAAGGGTCTTCAGCACTGGCGAACTCTCAAGCCTACTAACTATACTAAGGGAATTCCTTCCCTTCAGAGCCTCTGAATACAAATCAAGACTGGTTGCTTATTCAGCCCCACACATACAGCCATCTGGCTCTCCAACCATGGGTTACTGGAGATAACTGCCAGGGAAGGTCTCTCAGGAAACATAATATCCCTAAAGGAATCAGGAAAGGAAACTGAAAAAGTCTGCAAGATGTACCAGAAACCCAAGCAAAAACATCATAAAGATGCCTGATCTCTGGAGAGAAGTGTTTAGCTCTGATCAACCACTGCCTGCTCTGATCTGGGTAGTGTAATTTCAATGATCTTATTATTATTCTTATTAAGTAAAGCTGCTAGAGCAAACAAAGGACAAAATATGTTGGGGTCTGCAGCCTCAGGCAGCAAATACCAAGCTGCTCCTTTCACCCTCACACTTATGAACTTAATGCAGATTGAGCGGGGCACCATGAACTCACAAAGTTCCATTTGCTGCTTCACGTAAACTCAACTTGCCTCATGGTAAAACACCCCTGTTTAACATGTGATTGTGAACAGATTGTGTCCTTTCAATACAACTGGATAAATATTGGTTGTATAATAGGCACCCTATGCACAAGGTTGTATGTAGTACTCACTTATTTTAGCCAAATGGTGGATGCTTATATTCACTTTTACTTTCTTCCTTATTCTTCCACCAGCTGGGCAACATGATAATTCTCCTATTAGATGACCTATGTACTCTCTAAGTCAAGACATGAATCTTTAATTCAGTCTGGCAGGTACCTACACCCTGACATTACTAGAGCCATATTATTTAAAGGCCGAACAATTTGTCAGGTTTAATTTTTCTTTAAACCTCCAAGGAAAGATGGCGCTCCGATAAGGGAGACAGGTTTTAAGGGATTGATTCCCGAAACGCGTAGGGCCTAGCATCCCTAAACAGAAAACCTGTCTCCCTTATCGGAGTGCCGTCTTTCCTTGGAGGTTTGGTGAACTATAGCAGGGGGACGCTGCTGATTGAGCACCTGGCAGGGAGTTGTGGAGCAGACAAGAGTGGTGAGCTCTGAGCAGTCTTTTCTTGTTTGCATTTCATTTTTCTTTACTGTATCTGGTGCAAATTCATAGGTTTTCTGCATAGCAGACAGCTCCAGTGCCTTACCAGATTCCCATTATGACTGTTTAGCTGCCTCCTGAAAGATCTTAATCTGCAACTTGTGACAATGACTCTCATCCACAATAACAATTCAACTCCATTCTTTACATTACCCCATTATGAGAGTGTTTATTATATGACACCAAGGGGGTTATTTATCAAAGTTCAAAATTTATCTCAATATTTTCTGCTACAACCCCCAATCAAATCCACTCAGATTTTTTATTATTATTACATTTTCTCAAAAATTTGCTATGTGGGAAAAAAAAATCAGATTTTCACTATTTTTTCATCTGATTTTCATGATTTTTCGTAATTTTCACCCAAAAACTCAGAATATTTCGGGTTATTGCACGAAAGCCAGCGCACATCAAAAAATCATTGGGACATCTGCAACCTCAAGAGTTTTGAGATGCCAGATTTTCAGATTCCATCCTCAGGGTTTAATAAATTCCGAAACATTTGTGATTTAAAAAAAAATAAAAAAATCACTTTTTTCGTGATTTTTGCATTTGTAGTTTAGTAAATAAACCCCCTAGTATATTTATGCAAAGTAATCATGTCCCCCCCTTAAGCACCTCTTAACAATCCCAATTTAGCCAACTTTTTCTCAAAACTGAGACCCTCAATTCCCTTTTATCAGCTTAGTAGCTCTTGTTTCGATTTTCTCTATGACATTAATATCCTTTTTAAGGATAGGGGACCAAAACTGCACTGCATTTTATAGATGGCGCTTTACCAATGCTTGAAGGAGGGAGTATGAACCTCTTCTGCCATGACTCTATACCCCTTTAAATACAGAAGAAACCTTGCTTACCCTTGCACCTGCAGACTGCCTTTGCTTGGTATAGTTAAATGTGAGGCTACTCGCGCTGGCCAGGCGCAGCGTCCGGTTCAGCGTGTGCGCATTTCGGCACGCCGATGTGCGGGTGTGCGCGGGCGTCGAGTTGGACGCGCGTCGTTTTGGACGCGCGTGCGTTCTGACGACGTCGGTTCGTGCGTGCGACGAGTGCGCCGCTGCGTGGCTCGTTTGGCGCCAAATAGGCCTATTTAAAGGACTTCCTGAACTTGCTCTATGCCTGGTTATTAGGTTAACTCCTGAAGCCTAGCTGTGCATGATTTTCTGCTTTCCTGTTATGACCCTGCTACTCCGGACTCTACGCTGATTGCTTCATACCCTGACCTTCCTGCCTGTCCCTGATCTGATACTTGCTGCCTGCCCACGACCTTTGGATTGTCTGACTACGCCTCTGCCTGATCCCTGGTACCTCGCCTCCATTAGTCTCACCGGCTACTCTCCACTCACTTTCCCCCTGTTCAACCTTCGGGGCGGATTGTGTTGTGTGAGGCGCTTGTGAGTCCTCTCATCTCAACCTTCCTCGCTGGATTCTGACGGTAAGCCTGACAGTTAAATTTATTATTCTATGGTGCATCATGAGTTTTCTCCATCAAGGATTTGCCTAACTTCATTGCATTTAGGGTATGAGTGGTTTGCATAATTTTATATTCCTTCCTTGAACAAAGCAGCACTTTTGGCTGTGATTTCTGACTACAGTGATCTGAGATACTATTTAAAATCCACCAGTAATATTATAGCAGCATTTGAAGTAATTTACTTTGATTAATTAGTCAGTTTTTCAGCTGACACGAGGTCACCCATACCAAATAAAAGAAAAGAGGTTCCACCTAAATATTTGTTTTTTTTTTACAGTGAGAGCTGTGAAGGTGTGGAATTCTCTCCCTGAATCAATTGTACAGACTGATACATTAGATAGCTTTAAGAAGGGGTTGGATGGCTTTTTAGCAAGTGAGGGAAAACAGGGTTATGGAAGATAGCTCATAGTACTAGTTGATCCAGGGACTAGTCCGATTGTCATCTTTGAGTTAGGAAGGAATTTTTCCCCACTCTGAGGCAAATTGCAGAGGCTTCAGGTGGGTTTTTTTTTGCCTTCCTCTGGATAAACTAACAGTTAGGCAGGTAAAAAAAAAAAGTTGAACTTGATGGATGTGTGTCTTTTTTCAACCTAACTTACTATGTATTACATTTTATTTAGTTAAAATATATTAAAAGCCTTAGGCCTCCACCAGAAGCCTCACTAACGACTGGCACCACTGCAGACCCCCAGTAAAGCCCAATTTGACTGCTCATAGAAAGCACAGTGGGGTTGGCATGTGCAATCTAGAGATACTCAGGGTATCAGGGTAAAAAAGCTGTGCAAAAAAAAAATGGCAAATTTATTGAGCTGTGCAGGGTTGGGCTGGGCTGCCGTTGTGGGCCCCGCCGGCCCAGACCTGCGATTTGCAAGCTCCTTCCTACCGCGACTGCCTCAAAAACTTAGTGCGCAGAAGCCATGGCGCAATAGTGGGGTCTGGAGGGGGGCTCTGGACAGCAGCCCTGGTGGGCCCCTGGCTCCCCAGTCCGACCCTGGAGTTGTATGTAATTTTATACCATGGGAACACCAGATGTGCCCTCGTTATTTTGCATTGCTTCTGGCGGAAATCAGTCCAAGAAAAAACTCATACAAATTTAGGAAGTTTTTATACAACTGCGAAAGCTAGTGATATGTGGTGCACTATCCCACTGTTTTTTACACAGTATAATAAATATGTACCTTGATTTAATATTTACAGCAATCTAGCATCAGGAGCATGGGAAGTTGATGCTGAAGGAAACCTGACTTCAACTGTCCATGCTCCAGGGATCATTAAGAGGAGAAAATCAAGCATCTTGAGGCTGTATCCATCAACCACCTTGTGCTACTGTGCTTTATATGAACAGATAAGTACATGTGGCAGTATTTGGGATTTGCAGTGGTGCGACTCTGGACTGGGGCCTTTGGAGAGGACTTTGGGTTTTAAAAAGTCTTTTATTCTCCTTAAAGCAAAACTGCTCCATTTAATACTTCATTCTACAAAAACCTGATTCTGAATACTTTTGTAATCATAAGTGCACAGAAGCAAAATATTAGAGAAGGAAAACATTTGATTAAAGCCCTGATTCCTAACCTTGGATCCATAGGTGTTGTTGAAATACAGCTCCCAGAATCCTGTAATCAAGCTAAATGCATGTTGGTCCTGCAGTATCTGTGTACCCCAGAAACAGGAGTCTAAGGGGCAGCTTTACTAAGGGTCGAAGTGAATATTCAGATTAAATTCGAATTTAAAAAATTCAAATTTATAAGTAATTTTGGGCTACTTTGACTATCGAATAGCCCAAAATTCGATTCAAATTGAAAAAATTAAAAATTTCTAATTTTGAAGTACTGTCTCTTTAAAAAACTTCTAATTCGCTACTTCGCCACCTTAAAGCTGCTCAATTGCCATTGCATCCTATTGGGACCTCCTTGAACCTTTACATACATTTTTTCTGAGTTTGAAAAATCGAAGGATTTTGCAAACAATATGTTTTCGATCGAAAACGGAGCTATTCGGTCCATTTTCGATTGAAAATGCCCTTTAAAAAAATTCAATAGTAGAATTTGGAAGTTTTTTAACCTCGAAATCTGACCCCATGGGTATGCTAACCAGAAATGACATTGCAATGTCAATTTTAGATTGTAAGCTCTAATTTACCTCCTGCATGAGCTAGTATTTGTGTGTAAATTGTATATTTGATGTACATGCTCTTCTGTTGTACAGTGATGCAGAATGTAGAGTGGTGCTTTATAAATACTGTCTCCTTACATTTTGTGAAATTTAAAGCAGAATTCATACAACTAGTGGCAACATTTATGTGGGTTAGAATGGTTAGACTGCTGTATCTTCATCATTCCTGGTTTAGCTGAAATATCTCATTGCAAATTTTCAGTCTTTCACTGAAGGACACATTGTAGGTCCAATAATGTGCTGCTGTTGAAGACTTGATCTGGACTTGCTTGGCACATTCCTGACATTCAATGTGGCATTCAAATTAAAACCTGAAATTCCAAAGTAATGAAAGAGCGCATTAAGTGTTTTTTTCTTTCTATGCATGCTAAAAGAGTTGCAAAAAAAATATTGCACATCTGTAAGTGAAGTTGTGCAGCCATTCAAGTCTTAAAATCATTTCACAGAACTAGTTCTATTCTGTACCTCTTAAAGTTGTACTCCACCCAAAAACATCTATAAACAATAATAAAAAAAAAAGAATTCTAAGCTAATTTCCACTATACATGAATATAAAAATGTATGTTATATGTGTTATTTGTTCACATTGCTTATTTGTGAGATACCATTGTACACAAGTAGTCACATGGTTTATGTCACATCCCCATCCCCTGCTCTGAGTCAGATCGGGCAAAATTATTGAATTACTGAATAGGGTTTTTTTTGCATGTTTTGGCTAATATCCCGCCTGCTAAATTGTGCTTTCAGTCTTCAGAATGGCTTCAGTGTCTGTCTGTTATCTTTTTACTAGCAGTCAATCAGAATTAGTGAGTTTTAACACCAGTTGTAATCTAAGTAGTGGGCTTATGGGCTCACCAGCAAGTCTCAAAGCTTGTGTATAAAATAAACAGTGGCATAAAATGGTAAGATGTTCATTAGGCTGTTCATTAAAAATCTCTTACTCATTACTATTTTCAGAACCCATGAAGTATGTCAGGGGTGTCCAACCTGCAGCCCGAAGGCCACATGCTGCCTAGGATGGATATGAATGCGGCCAAGCTTGAAACCCTTGGTTCCTGAGGAAACTTCATGTTACAAAGGATTTAGGAGTAGGCAGGAGGGGGGACCCATTGTCCAGTTAGTAGTAATAATAATATAATAACAACAAGGGGCAGATTTACTAAGGGTCGAATTTGAGAGTTAAAAAACCCTTGAATTATACCATTGAATTTTAAGGGAATTAAAATCCTTTGAATATCGAATTTACCGCAATTCGATTGGTCAAACGATCGAATAGTAAATATTGGTTTGAACTATAAAATTGTTCAAATCGAACGATTCAAACGATTTTAACCATTCGATCGAATTTTGTTATTTGATCAAAAATAGTTAAACCAATTTGGTAGGTTTAATCTGGCGAACTAGGCAGTCGAATAAAAATTTAAAGTGCAAGTTATTCGACTGTCGAATATTCAAATAGAATTTTATTTGAATTATTCGAATCATTCGATTCGATTGAATTTTCAAAATTTTTGGTTGAAGTGGCCTTTGAATTTGAAAATTCAAATTCGTATCTTTTTGAAAATTCGATCGAATTTTGAATCATTCATGTGAATTTAGTAAATCTGCCCCTTAGTCTATTTACTATCCATGTGTTCCATATTCCAGTTTATAGCTCCATCTGGTTATTCATAAGGTATTGTAGTTCTTTTCTGTGCATTTTCTTTACTTTTACAAATCAAAAGTGTTTGTGTATTTCATGTGTGGCCCCAGACATTTTTTTTTCCAATGTGGCCCAGGAAAGCCAAATTCTGGCATGGCACAATGAAACAGTAGAAGCTTGCAGTTTAAAATAAACACCACGTCCAAAAATACAACTTTAAATCTAGAAATAAATAGCTACTTTTATTGTTCAGCTTTTGCCACAGAGGCTTATGTTAACATGCTAAGCAGCAATAGTTTGAAGAATAAAGAAGATTCAGATCTATCAGTAAGCCAATATTCTTAAGCAGTAATTGATAATGATGTTGGAGGGACTGCTGTCATGAGCCTATTTGGCTTCTGAAAACCTTTACACCACCTCTGATTTAAAATTTCCATACAGTTTTACCGTCTATATTGCTGACCTTAGAATAATCCCTCTAGTGAATATGTCTCAGACAACAAACTATTATGAAAGACTTTTGCCAAAATTGTCACAGTGGGTAATTGTGTCTTAAATATTCTCTGCAAGAAACTTGTCTATTTAGACGATAAATCAATATGCCGCAAATTTGCGATGGCAGAAATACTGTGTCCATGTTTTCCGGCCAATATACTCCCAACCTATTAATAACATTCCAAGACACATTTTTCCCGTGACTCCTAGGACAGGCCAACAACCTTTATAGACATTTCAACAGCCGGCTAAAATGAACTTGTGTGAAACAGACAGTCTATTCTAAGAGCGATATTTAATACAGTTATCTAATGGTGAAGAGCTAGAGTTAGTCACTGCTTGCTCAATAAAATCATTTTGTTCCAAGAAAAGTCATCAATGGAAGTTTGGTTAGCTATGCACACAAAGAAGGGCAAGATTGAATGTTTTGGTTTCTGAATTTGACATTCTCATGCCGGCAATAAACATATAATATAAACATAGGTTTTTCCTAACACTGTTATCATATGAAAACCTTATCATGAAATGATAGTAACTAAAAAGGTTGCAAGACACATTGAAGGAATATTATGGGGCTGATTTCTATTAATGTTTGTACTTTGTTTCACAATTCTTTTTAGCGCTAAAAATATTGCATGTATAAAACACAAGACTCTTGATATCCGTCGAAGTAATGTATAAGTCAGTAGGGCTTGTGTATAAACTTTGCGCAGAGCAGAATGATTCACACAGTGAATATATTTGCCTTGTGCCTGGTTATATTTAAAGAGCTGTATAAGAGTGACGTTTTTAACATTCAAACAGAATTGCAATTTTTTTTTTCACACTGCAAATGTCCATAAGAGCTTTTTCAATATGGCAAAAATCATAAATTGCAAATATTTATGCACACATTTACTCCAAGACTTTGGTGGAAGAGAAAATATTCGCAAAACAGTTTCACAGATTGCAAATTTAAATTGTTTTCAATGTTATTTTCTTGCACAACAGCCTTACACAGTGGCCACACTCAAGCAAACACCCATCTCATTTGGAAAATTTGTCCATAATGCAAAAAATGGTAATATGGGCACAACAGTGCAATATTTTAGAGTTCAGGAAAAACATGGCCAATACAACCATTTGCAAATAAATATGCGATGCACAAACTTTCTAAATGGCCCCAGTTGACGTTGTCTTTAACAAGTTTTAAAATATTTCGAGGTTTCACACTTTTCAATGTTTTTTAGCTTGTAAACACACTAAAAATTTCAAGTAAACAAGGTATGAGGTTTTATTAAGATTTATTAAGGGTCGAATTTCGAAGTTAAAAAACTTTGAAATTCGACCATCAAATTTTTTTTAAAAGGGTTTTTTCTATTGAGCAGGTCCATTTTCAATCGAATAAAAATCGTTTGAATTATTCGAGGAGGTCCCCCATAGGCTAAAACAGCAATTCGGCTGGTTTAAGGTGGGTAAGGGTCAAATTTGAGAATTTTAAAGAGACAGTACTTTCGATTTTTGAATGGTCGAATTTTTAAATTCTTATAGAGCACTTGTAAGGCCCCATCTAGAATATGCAGTACACTTTTGGTCTCCATCACTCAAACAGGACTTTATTGTATTAGAGAGGGTACAGAGAAGGGCAACTAAGCTGGTAAAAGGTATGGAAAAGATGAGGAAATCTCTCCCTCAATCAATTGTACAGGCTGTTACATTAGATAGCTTCAAGAAGGGGTCGGATAGCTTATGGAAGATAGCTCATAGTACAAGTTGATTCCTTACTCTGAATCAACTAGCAGTTAGGCAGGTAAAAAAAAAAGGTTGAACGTGTGTCTTTTTTCAACATAACTTACTATGTTACTATGAATCAATTTTTTTCAATTCAAATCTAATTTTGGCCTATTCGATAGAGTAGCCCAAAATTACTTCAAAATTCATACTTTTTTAATTAAAATTTTCACTTTAACCCTTAGTAAATGTGCCTCTTATTTTATTTTTTTCATTCTAGCTTTTTATATTCTGGTCTTCAAATAATTAAGTAGACAATCGTGCTTTTTTTTTTTTAAATTGAGTTTAATTGTGGTTGAAGAAACCTCTGAAACTGCACCCATTAGAATTTTAGTAAACAGTAAATAGGCTTCCCCTTGTTTTATCTCGTTACAATAATAATACAATATCCTAGAAAATAACCACATCTACTTTAAACTCATATAAAAGAACATTTCCAAAAGCAGACTGAATAGATTGTGCTACACTAGACAAAGCAGATGCAACAAAATCTCAACAACTTCCTTTCCTGACATAGTTTTAAGGATGTGTAAGGGTTTCTAACCAACTTCCTTTATCCTGATAGTAAAGTGCATACTTCAGATTCAATTTACCAGCTGACCTGAGATATGTGCTTAGTGAAGAAGTGACTCATTTGGCGTAAACCATACCATAAACTGTATAGTAATAATGTAGCAGGTGAAGCCGTGGGCCTATGGTAGTTATTTAACTTTTTCACACTCCCATTTTCATGAAGAAACATTTGTTTTAGAAAATAAATTGCCTTGCTGACTATTTGTTGTTTACTTAACCTTAAGAAGTCAGTAATATATAAGGATATATTTTACCATGTACCAGAAGTGGAATTCCCCAGAGGCTTCAAAGAAAGTTCATCTGCAGTGAACTAAGCATATATTTGGTTGCCTAGTTTTGGTTTACATATCAACAAAAAGCAGGTGTAAGCATGAATAAAGATTCAACAATCCTTTCATAATTATTATTATTAACATGTATTTCTATAGCGCCAACTTATTTCGTAGCGCTGTAAAGTGAATGTGATCATACAACTAAATCACATGAATTACATGCATAGAACATAAGGAGTTACATACATCACAATAAATATGGAGTTACAAACATCACAATAAATACCAGTACAGAAGGTGAGGAAGGCCCTGCACAGAAAAGCTTACAATCTAAAGGGAAGGGAATGATACACAAGGTGTGGGATTGGGCAAGATCAGAGTAAAGTGGGTGAGAGATGTAGTACTGTAAGCAGTATTGCATTGGGTAGTTAACAGTGAGGGTAGGCTTCTCTAAAAAAGTGGGTTTTAAGAGATTTCTTGAAAACTGAAAGATTGGGACAAAGTCAGACAGACCGTGGGAGAGAATTCCAGAGGAGGGTGCAGCCCTTGCAAAGTCTTGAATTTGAGCATGTGAGGAGGTAATGAGAGAAGAGTTGAGTAGCAGGTCAGTAGAGGAGCGTAGTAAGCGGTTGGGTGAGTATATAGATATGAGGTCAGAGATGTAGGGGGGGGGCAGAGTTATGAAGTGCTTTAAATGTCAGGGTCATTAATTTGAATTTAATTCTGAAGGGCAGTGGAAGCCAGTGCAGGGATTGGCAGAATGGCATGGCAGAGGAGGAGCGGTTGCTGAGGTGTATAAGCCTAGCAGCAGTGTTCATTATGGACTGGAGAGGTGACAGTCTCTGGAGGGGAAGGACAATTAAAATAGTCTAGACGCAATATGACAAGAGAGTGAATAAGAATTTTGGCAGCATCTTGGGTGATAAATAATTGTATTTTGGATATGTATAATGGGAGAGTGCACTAACGTGCACCTTGCACAATAGAGATACGACAGAATATAGTGGTCTTGAGAGTTCAGTGTGGTCAAAATGTGATTGTGCTCTTCACTAGTGAAAATGATGAAAAATTCTCAAAACGGTGATAAAATGCAGATAAGTCATTTGGCATTATTGGCCTCTTTTTTGCTCAAAATGCACAGGTAAATTTAATTTTTAATTTTTCCCTGAAATCTATGTGAAACAATTTGGTGATTGCAGAAAACAGAATTTTGCTGCAAATCCATGCCTTCTGAAAAATTTTGCTCATCATTACTCTTCACACAAAGTAAGTACTGCCAATGGGTTATGGGTTCACATCATAACTTTATCCTGGGGATCACAGTACTTGTGTTAGCTGTGTTGTTGTGGGAGTCACAGTGCTGTGCTGTTTTGAAGTTGCTGGTAGTCACAGTGCTGCCTAATGCTCAGTGCCATATTCATTATATTGATTAATATTATGTCACTGTCATTGAACATAATACCAGTGCTTGAATTGGAATGAAAAAAGTGGAGGGATGCTATGTGTGGTAAGCATAGCACAGCATGCTTAAACAAGCTCCTCCCATAACCATAAGCCACACCCATTGTTATAATGAGACTCACACACCAATACTTTCTGGTTTCACCCACTTTAAAGGAAAACCATTTTGCTATTTCCATTTTGGTATTTCCTTCTAATGCACAGTTTCATGCCCAGTATGCATAGATTTACCTAAATAAGTGACCTGTAGGGACCCCAAAACAAAAATTCTGCATGTAACTTTTCTTAGCTGTCAATCCAGCTTGTGCCTGTGTATTGTGTGTCATAACATAGCACAACCCCATCAAATTCTATATCACCCAAGAGTATTTCATATATATCATTCTCTCACTATTCTGTAATTTGCTCCTCCACTTTCTTTATCTATTAACACTTCTCTATCTCTTCTCTTTTTCTCTCCCAGCTATTTTTTCTCACCATTTATCTTCAATATATTTAACTATATTTATTTTATATCTGCATTTTATTTGCATGCAGGAATGAAGAGGAGCAAAAGAAGGTTCCGGGATGCAAAACTCTTGCACAGGGCCAGATTTACCTAGCGGGCGCCCCTAGGCCCACTGTCGTTTGTCTCCCCCGTGCCCTCCCTTTTATTTGCTCATATTTTCATCATCAGGACAGAGCAATGGGAATTGGGACACAGGAAATTTGATTTCTGAACAAATGTGGGTGTGGTTGGGAAGCATGCCGCCCCCTAAAATCCTTCCAACCTAGGTGGCCTCTCCACAAACCGGGCCTAGGTGGCCTCTCCACAAACCCGGGCCTGCTCTTGCATCCCCTTTGAGGGGGATGCTCTTTCACAAAAATAAAGAAGCGAAGGGATGGCATCCCTCCCCAATTCCAGCACTGCATAATACTGTATGTTAGGGTGCAAAGGAGGAGACATTGGAAAATAGCTGGTACATCAAGAAGTGAAATGAACCTTTATATTATCTACCAGAGTTCCACCTGGTATGAATAATGCATTTTATATGTTAGCCTATTGTTGATTCTTTTCTTTAACTTTTTGTGACAGGTTTTATGCCTGTGTTTTACATTTTGGTTCTATTTTGCATGGATGCTTTGTGATTATGCCCGGTGTCCTGTAGGATGGTAAAAAGGATTAGTGCATATTTTTTCAATTGGTCAATGTTTTTTGATGTGTGACGCTTACTAAATAGTTATGTAAGATTTGTAAGGTTGTAGCCTATGGGGCAGATTTATCAACATTTCAATTCAACTTGAATTGCAATTCAAATGGCAAAAATAGTAAACTTGAATTTGAGTTTCCACAACTCTGTCAAGGTTCATTAAGCTAAAAAAAAATATATAATGACTTAAATATAGAAATGTTGCATCTAAAAGCTGGTGTGTTTTTGTATTAAGTCAGCGGGAGTTATATTAGCATTAATCAAGCAATTTTTCAATTTGGATTTGTGACATTAATTTGGCACACTCACTGAAAATGATGGTTAGAATGTTATTTTGCATGTTGTTTTTTTAAATTTTGAGTTGTTTTTATGGGTTTTTACGATGTTCGATAAACAAGCCCCTCTATGAAATAAGTGCAGCGAGTTAGCACACACTGGGCAGATATTGGCATGGGAACGAGAATGTATGCATTCTGCACCAAATTCTTCTACCTTTTTACCATCTGTGTACAAATGTTACAGAAATCTGAATATTTTAAAATTTGATTAAAAAATTGGATCAAATAAGACAGTGAAAAATGAATACCTTAATTTTTTATATTATTCATTATTTTTAATGGAGTGACAAGTTATAAAATATTTTGAAATACTCTGACTAAATTGTTTACATTTTGCATGTACAGCTCCCTTTGATTTTTTCATGACCTTGCAAGCTTTCAGATGCTGATGTTTTACAAGAGACGTCCCCCTTTTTTGTCTGATAAATATAAAAAAAGTTTTTTAAACTACTATTCAAATTTATGATTTTTAGTATAGAATAATTTGCATTGTGGGAAAAAACAATAACTGTTGATAACCCCCTGAGTGTGCTGCTGACCAAAAGCATGCAAACTGACTAGATTCATCCCATATAATGGAATAAAATAAGGCAGAGCAACACAGGATATTATAGGGATGCAATTTTTCAGCTCCATCTTTCATCAGGCATTTTTTAAAGCATCTGTAGCTTTTCCTCAGTCAGCTGGTACATTGTTGATATAGGGACTGCCAGGCTTTTGGAGTGAAAACTGATTTTCCTCACCATTGCTGGGAAATCTGAAAGCATCATGACTGTGGATTGTGTTTGCCGTCTTCTGAATCAACAAAGTGTAATCTGGCAACTGTTGACTCCAGTAGATTTATGTCTCTGTTCAGGCTCACCAAATATGTAACTAAGAAACCTCATTACAGAATTCTTGTAATTCTTCTGTGTCGATCATGGTATTTCAGCTTTGGAAACTGGAACTGGACCATTTTCTGTTGTTCATAGTTATGGGAGTTGTCATTCACCGAATTCTATTGATCAGAGTTGTGGATAAAATAAACATCATCATTATTCAAGAAAACATCTAAAGGTCGATTTATCAAAATTCAAGTTTGAGAAAAAAAAAAAACTAGCTTGGAAACATTAGCTTACTTAATCAAGCACTTTTGTTTTGTGTAAAAAAGGTTGCAGTAAACTTTACATTATTACCGTTATTCTTAATCATACGATTCAGGTTTTGCTCAATTTTATTGAGTTTTTTCCCCGATCCGATTAATTTGAGTTTTTTACAATAACAAATATGTTGAAATTGTGGATTCAAGTTTGGTCAGACTTTTTTTTCAAATAAAATAACACAAAAATTTGTATTTTGATAAATAACCCCATAAGTGTAAAAAACTCGAAAAACTCAAATGTAAAAATTTGTCATCTAAAAGTTGGCAAATTCAGTCAATGAGAGTTGTACTAGGCAAAATATAAGCAATTTTTCTGCATTTCGCAAACCATTGAAATTGAGGAGTTTAATAAGAATTTGCTGCATTCAGGGTTTTTTCACATTCTTATTAGATTTTTTAAAAAAATAAAATATGTAAACATTCAAGTTTTGTACATTATTTTAATTAATTCAAAAATATTCACAAATAAAATTTTGATACATCATTCTCTGAATGAATATTTTATGAATTAATAATAAACTGAGATTCCAGAGAAACAAACTGAGACAGATGAGCCAGAAACTAGCTCCTTCTTTGATGAATTCTCAAAGCATAAATGTCAAAGTCAATGCTATATAAATGTGTATAGTGCTTAAAAATGGTAAAACTATTATCTAGAATCAAGCTTGCATGCCACCACTGGCACAGTTGCATGTTTAAACAATAATGCATTCAAACCACCAGAAACAGTTATTGCAACATAAAGGTTGGGCTGTTACTATTCGAAGCAAGGTATTACATGCTTTAAAGCTTAGTAGAAAGTGACTTGGGCTACCAGTACCTTTCATCTTGCAAGCTTTTTACAAATACCAGGGTTTAACTTGACTGATAACTTTCCAGCACAACAGCAAGATTACTGTACCATATACATTAACTACATTGCTGATTTTGGTGCAGTCACTCAGCCAATAACAACTTTTTGTCATGGTAAATATTGTATTTAAAAAATCTATATTTAAAAAATAGAATACACGTTTCATATCTTCTTACATGCAAGGTACAGGCTAATTATAGAGGAGGAAACAATTATGAAGAACAGGCAATACAGAGGATGCATTCTGCATAGATGTTTAATGAGCAAGACCATCTAGTATTCATAAATTAACTTTATCTGAGCATTGATACGACAACTCTTATGCATGTAGATACACAAGGATACTGTGTTAAAACAAAGGGCTAAATCTTTGTAACTTTAAAGAGGACCTGTCACCTTGAGACATGAGTAAAATATTTATTTTCCCTCCTTAGTTAAACCCTTTAGTCAGCTGTTTTTGTCTATATCTGAAACGGATTAGAAAATATCCTTCATGTAAAAAGGGCTTCATAGGCGCTGCCATGTTTAAACACCCCTTTGTTTTGCATGTGTGGGCTGTGCCAAACTGCCAAATCTCATTCATGCTTAGTCAGAGTTTACTCTATGATAGACAAGCTCTGTATAACTCATGTCACACCAGGACTTGATATTCTATGGGAATTATTTTAAACACCTTCTATTGTTCTATTCAGATTGTGTGGGCTACTCCAGCCACTAACAACTGCACAAACTGGTGATATTGTGAGAGGAGTCTGCAGTACTGATTCTACCCATGATGCTTTGCTCTCCTGACTTTCTGGAAAGTCAGGGCTTCAGTTAGTGTCTCATGCACATTTGAAAAGTAGTTATAAATTGAGAATTAGTGAGATTTGAGCATAATAAATAGGGGCATGTGGTTTGTTTTAAAAGTTTTATTTCCTTCCTAGTGTTAACTCAATCATGACAGGTTTCCTTTAAGGGAAAACTTGGTCATAACATATGAGTTAGACATTAAGCAGTATTTGGGATGTCTCATACTTTTTTACCTTGTCACTCTAACTTCCCCCTTATTTGTGAACAACTAATAATTTTGTCCATCAAGTTAATCCCCATGCCCCAAGCATTATACTGATACTGTTTCTGTTTACATTCATATTTTCTTTTCCTTCCTTCCTATATTACACTAAAGAGACAATGTCTCCACAAACACTGGAATAGCATAACAGTTAATCTCTATATGTGGCACATTGCTCACATTAGTGCATTAGACTTGCTTAGTATATTTTTGAACCCACTGGTTACACTTTACATATTGACAACATACAGAAGTGCTATCCCAATTAAAAAAAAATCAAACTTTTCCTTAAAAGACACATTTAGTCCTCTTGATAAAGCAGATATTGTTCCTAGTAATAATTCTGTAAGAGGTGAATAACTGCTGATGAAATACGGCCTTTAAATGTGGATGGAAACATTTTACCACCACTCTAAGGGTTAAATTCAATACAATATATTTCTATGGGCAGTTTCTTGAACATGTGACTTCCAGCAACAGTGCATATGCAAAATGCCACCATTTCCTTTGGAAAAACTATACTGTCTAAAGGCATAGCCCACATACCTTAGGTATCGAATTTTGTATGTTTTCTCTGCAAACAACTGAAAACAGATTGGGAATTCATTGTGGGCCCATTTAAAGAAACTATTGGAATTATTCTGTGAAATGCATCAGAAGGCAAATTAATTCACAAATCTGACACAGTCGCAGAAATAAAACAGATGTAGTTCGGGGTACTATTATTGATATTTTTCATGCTGCAGGCTATGAATCCTTATTATTTGGAATGCTTCCTTTGCTACAATTTTGTTTACCGTTTCCTAGAAAGATAGGTCTTTGTATAAAAATAACTTTGAATCTTGCAATGTAACAGGAAACCAATGATTCCTTTTTTTTAAATGAGGGAGTTAATTACTGTGTATGTAGGAAGAACCTGAAATGAGATTATAATGAGAAAGCCAGAATGTACAATGGACGTTATATATGGTTTGTTGCCAAAGAATAGCCCTATGCAGTGGAACCTCCAGACTACTCCCAAGTCATATGTTTGTAAGTTAGACCTGTATCTTAACCAGCCCTGAAGGCACCCAAAGCATGCATGGTAAGTAGTATGACATGGTGTGGCATAAGAAGGATGAAGTTGTGATCTTTGGAGGACATGGTCATTATTCTAGGACACTCATAGAAAAGATACCTTTTTGCCATCTATCATTGTAAGGTTACCTGGTGAGCCAATGAATGGACTAAAGCACTTATCAGCCTTAAGCAAACTGTTTAACTAAGTTTACTGCTCCTTCAAGTGGGAAATGCCACAACTCTCTATTCAGTGGTATATTTGGGACGTGGGCAAAAGTGAGAATTCACCCTTTGAAACCTGTACCCCTAAAAATGACATACAAGTGAATGTATATATATACAGAAAATGAATTACTGGAGTATTGTAGATAACTCTTTTTTCATCATTGACATAGAGTGAAGTATCCAAATGATACAAATGTAAACAAAGCTATGCTTTAAAGGGATCCTGTCATGGGAAAAAATTTTTTTTCAAAATGCATCAGTTACTAGTGCTGTTCCAGAAGAATTCTGCATTGAAATCCATTTCTCAAAAGAGCAAACAGGTTTTTTTATATTTCATTTTGAAATCTGACATGGGGCTAGATATATTGTCAATTTACCAGCTGCCCCAAGTCATGTGACTTGTGCTCTGATAAACTTCAAACACTAATTTTGAGTGATATCACCCCCTCCCTTTCCCCGAACTAGCAGCCTAACAAAAGAACAATGGGAAGGTAACCAGATAACAGTTCCCTAACACAAGATAACAGCTGCCTGATAGATCTAAGAACAGCACTCAATATTAAAACCCATGTCCCACTGCGTACTATTCAGTTACATTGAGAAGGAAAAACAACAGCCTGCCAGAAAGCAGTTCCCTCCTAAAGTCACATGACTAGGGGCAGCTGGGAAATTGACAAAATGGCTATCCCCATGTCAGATTTCAAAACTGAATATAAAAAAAATCTGTTTGAGCTTTTGAGAAATGGATTTCAGTGCATAAGTCTACTGGAGCAGCACTATTAACTGATGCATTTTTAAAAAAACATGTTTTCCCATGACAGTTTCCCTTTAGGGCTAGGCCAGACGGGGAGATTCGGGGGCATTTTGTCGCCTGGCGACTTCTCGCCGCGACTTGTAGCCCCCGAACTTCCCCGAATAGCCACTTACCTAAGCGCACCGGCGTTGCTTGAAAACGCCGGCGCGTATCCACACGGAGCGGCGCGCTTTTTGAAATTGCCTGGCGAGGCAATTTGGAGCAATTTCAAAAAGCGCGCCGCTCCGTGTGGATACACGACGGCGTTTTCAAGCAACGCCGGTGCGCTCAGGTAAGTGGCTATTCGGGGAGGTTCGGGGGCTACAAGTCGCGGCGAGAAGTCGCCAGGCGACAAAATGCCCCCGAATCTCCCCGTCTGGCCTTAGCCTAAAGCTTTCCAGTTTAAACCAAGACAATTGTTTGGAACAGTAGACTAGTCCAATGTCTGTTCTAAATGCAGCCCTAATCTCTTCTGCTTATCTCTGTGTTTCATATCAGCTGCTTCCCTATACTAATCCATTCACAGATTTACAATTTCCTCTCCAGTTAACATTGACGCTTCCCTCCACATTTTCAAGTGATCATTAAATACATACCCTATGATACTCCCTGGATTATTAAAGATAAACTATAAAAGATAACCTGAGGTTCCATCAAACAGCCTAATGTTGTCATTCAGCCCTACTGGGAGCAGGGTCTTCTAACCCACCTGTTTCATTATGTAACATGTTTAGTTTATTGTAATTAGTCTGTTTATTAGATCAGCATTATAAAGTCTTATTTAACTTGTTGGCACTATAAAAATCAGTAATGCAGAAGATTTTCTTAATAGCTTAAGTTATGAAGAATCATTGCAACATCATTCCATCCGCTGAAGCCCAGATTATTAAAAGTAACCATTGCAACTAAAGTTTTGTCTTTCTAAAAACAATGGCAGCCATCTATTCTTTTTATTCATGGCTAGCAGATTTCATTCCACGAAATTATTCAATGCTAGACTAGCAATTTGAAAATGAATGTATACAAGGAATCATAATATTAGTTAAACTGACTAAAACTGAGTCTCCCTCTGGCAAATAAGGTGAGCGCAGGGGGACATGGGCGGCAGCAGGGTAAGAATTGCCCCTGGCCACACCTGTGTGAATAGGGTTTGCCTAAAAGTAAAGTCTGCACTTTCAAATTAACCCATATCCAATGATTATATACATTCAAGCCAGGAAACAGCAAAAATGTTTTTGTTTTGTAACTGGAGAGCATTGACCTCATAGTGTTAATTAGGAATACAGAGGAATACGGCAACTCAACTCATCCTGGTATAGTAATATAACACAGCTTTTAGCTTTGTGGCTGCTTCAATATTTTTTTTACTTTTTGGATTTGAATAATTGCCCTTCTTTAAATCCACACATTCTCTGAACTTATTCACCCAACCAAATTGTTTGGTATAGTAAAGGGTATTGATGGGATAAGAATAAGCATAACAATTTTCATTATAGAGCAATGGTATTTTTATACAGGTATGGGATTCGTTATCTGGAAAACCATTATCCAGATGATCTGAATTATGGGAAGCCCATCTCCTATAGAAGCAACAAATTATGCAAAAATCCCTTATCCAGAAAACCCCAGGTCCCCAGCATTCTGGATTATTTATTGACAATGTTCTCAATAATTCAGCCAATGATGTAAAGTGGGAAGACTGGTAGAAACTCCGCAGTGGAACCTAAAGTTAAAATCACATCTTTATTTTTTCAAGTTAAAATAAGAAATTCATGCAAGCAGGGAGACGCGGCTTGATGCGTTTCTTGACCAAAATCGTCACTTCATCAGAAGCCTGGGCGCCCCCTGCAGGGAGAATACTTATATAGCCAAGACCTAATAAAAGAATATAAACACCATATTTAAAAGGTCACATACATATGCATATCAAGCCAAATATCTCAGGTCATTGTTATAATAGTATATTAACGTTTTAAACACAGCAGTCCAAGATATTAGTTGGTAATACTCTACATAACCGATACAAATTAAGTGTACCTAATGCTGAAAATTGATACAAAGTGGAGAGCAGACACAGTAATCTAAGAGACATATACAAAATAGCGAATGACCATAAATAAATAAATAATGATACAAATACCCACTGATTTCCAAATTCACACGGGCAATAAACATGGTTAGCAAAGGCTTAAGCATGATTATAATATTATTAGCAAAGGCTTATTCATCAATATAATATGATGTAATATAATGTAATAATAACCCTAAAGGTCAGATTAGCCAACTTCAATCAGATGGTCTTAATAGAGATTGGGAATTTAACTGCTTTATTGATTGAAGTTGGCTAATCTGACCTTTAGGGTCCTTTCACAAAGCAGCAACCTCTGGTGGCTAAATCGGCATTAAAATAACGCCATGAAGGGATAACTGCTGTTTGAGGTGGGTGTGCCATTGGTTTGCATACCAATAAAAGGCCATCAAACATGAACACTTTCCTAAATTGCTCAGTATAATGCTTCTTTAACAGAACATGAATTTCATGACTGTGCAGGTGAAACCAGTATGAAAGACAGCTGCTTTAATAGCACCTCATTCATGTGCAAGAAAGACCATAGCTAAACACTTTACTTCCGGGAGAGGCCACATCACCCCAAATAGATTAATTCCTTTTGTAAATATGTACAGTGTTAGACCCATGGAAACTGGGAAAAGCAGGGGGACATTAAAAAAGGTGTGGGGGGTAGAATTATTTGCTACAGTCAGCCATGGCTTTTAGAAAGTTATAATTAGAGATGATTAGGGACTTTTATGCAGGAGTAGTCTGTTCTTCACATGAAGTCAGGAATAACGATCACAGTAACCCAACTGTTCCCCTTCTAACTTGAGATTCATAAAATATTTTTCAGCTTTTGGCAGCAAAAGCAGCCGTTCACTGTAGATTCACAATGGACATCATTTTCTTGGCCAAGCTTCCCCAGATCAGAAGATACTCTTGATCTGTCAAGTCAAAACTATTGCAAATTGTATTAAACTGGAATCACTAGTGGTCCTTGTTTACAGTACATGGACATATCTGCCATTGATCAGTTAGAGCAAGAAGTTGTACATGGTAGGTCTGAGTCTATCACATCATGAAAAAAATTGTTTACACAGAAGTAGAATATAATATGAACCAAAAATAACAATAATGTCACAGAATGCTGCAACTACTGTTGTGTTTGGTAGCCGAGGAGGAGGAGAGTATAACAGTGCTTTATTAGCAGGTTCATGCAGCCATGAGCAGACTTTACAGAAAGTCCTGTGTAAACACCACATATTCCCCCTATGGTAGGAAAGCATTTGGACAAATATAATAAACAGTAACAATTAAATAGTATGTTTCTTAAAGAACTATATACATTCTTCACATGACATAGTCCTTGGTCCATGCAGGTAGTTTTCTGATTCTCTCAGTATGCCTTATAGGTTCATTTTTTGCAGTTGGCAGTTGGCATTAGGAGTAGGAAAATGTCCTTCATCAAATGGAAAGTTTGCAAAGTCATATCTAGCAGGAGCAAGACGACTTGCATTCCATATGCGTCCATCAGACAGTTCATATGTGTATGGTCCTCGCTAGTGTCTCACTTCAAGTGGTGTAGTAAATTTAGATTGTCCTTGTTTCAGTATTCCTGGTTTCTTAATTCTGACTAAAGATCCAGGCTGAAAGTGCACTTCTCTTTCACCACGTTTTTTGTCAGTACAAAGTTCTTTGCACATCCCAATGAAGTGTTTTTTTGTGGTGGCACTGGTGCTTTAGTAATGAGACCATCAAGTAATTGTAGGTTTAATGTAGCAAAGAGATCCCTTCCAAGTATAGCAGTACCCTTATTCACAATGTAAAAGTCACATTTTGCAGTATTTGATTCAAATTGTACAGTCACTGGCAAGCAACAAGCACAGGGATTGGATCCTTTAAGTAACTGAACAGTCTCAGGGCAAGTGCAACCAGCTAATCTTTTGCAGAGTATTTCAAGAAAATATGCTTTGGTAGTATAGAAACAGCTGAACCTGTATCAAGCATGAGGTTAATGGAGTATCCCTTGTCAGCAGAAGCAGTATTGACATTGGCAGTGCATATAAACTTGTCTGGAATAAATGTACCAGCTTTATCCACACTTAATACTGTGACATTTGTAGTAGTGAGTTCATGGACATCTTTAGCAGAACTACAGCAGACTGTAGCAAAGTGACCTGACTTTAAACATTTGCAGCACTGTATAGCTTTTGCAGGACATTTAGCATAGTTTGCAAGGTGTTGTGTTGCACCACAGTGAAAGCAGTATTTTTTATTTGTATTTGCTGCACGGTTTTGCAGTGAATCCCTTTTCTTAGCACTGTATTTTTCCTGTGACTGCGTATGATTAGGCCACAGTTTTAAATTCACAATCTGTACATTCCCAGCAGTTCCCTGACTGAGAGTTTTAGCCTCTGCCACAGCTGTTTCAATTTGGCTAGCAACTGTAATTGCCTTTGCAAGGGTTAAATCTTGCTCTAGGAGCAGTCTCTCTCTCTAATGCAATGTGAGTTTGTTTTTTCCACTATTTGGTCTCTTAGAATTTCATCTGTTCGATTCCCAAACTCACAGGTAACAACCAGCTCTCTCAATTTAGAAGCAAGTGAAATTGAGGCAAAATACAAGAATAACTTAACAAGATCTGAGTACCAGTCAATGGAATCTCTCATAAAGAATGAAAATATAGTGATCAGGAACTCTGATAAGGGGGTTTCTATAATCATCCTTAATCGAGACTATTATGAGGGAGTCATTAGAAACCACTTGGAAGAGACTGTTAATTACGGGCTAGCAATCCAACTACTATTTTTCAAAGTAAATTATTTGAATTTCTCAAATATGGTAAAGATATGGGTGTTCTAAATGATAATGAATTACAGTATTTACAAGTTGAATATCCTAAAGAACCGATTTTTCATACACTTCCAAAAGTACATAAGGATCCATATAACTGATTGGACAGTTGATCAGGCTCCGTAAGAACTGTTCCACTTGGGACACTTTCCAAGAGAAAGCTATGGAGCTTTGGGATAGATTAGTATCCAGGGGTTATTAAACAGTTAATATCAAATGAGCCTATGATAAAGCAATATTTAGAGATAGAATTGATTTATTGGTTACAGTGAACAAAGATAAAGATAGAAAGGGGAGGGATAGAATGAAATATATAACTACATACAGTAGGGAAGCTAAGGATATTGAAATTTTTACTTATGGATCCCATTCTATCAACAATGCAACCGCAGATGGTTTATAGACGTGGTTATAATTTATGGGACAAAATGTCACCAACAGAATAAGAATTGGATGACTATATTAGGTACATACAAATGTGGAGCCAATGTATGTAAATGCTGTAAATATATAAAGAAATCTAATCAGTTTCAAAGTAGTAATACATCAAAGGTTTATAAAAACAGAGCCTATGCTAACTGTAGGAAAGAGAATGTTGTCTACTTAGCTACTTGTGGGTGTGGACAACAGTATGTGGGAAAAACTACCAGGAGAAAGATTGGGTGTTAGAACACATAGCATGCATAGATAGAGGGGATATGAGATCTGCTATAGCAGAAAATGTTATACAGTATCATAATGCAAATTGCAAATTACCAGAATATAACTTTTCAAGTGGTAGAGGTAGTCAAATTGGGTAGGAGAAGAGGGGATTTAGATAAGTAATTCTAAAAAAACTGGACTTGCTGAGTAAATATTGAAGACATTTCACTACTCATCCGAGCAGCTTTTTCAGTTCAACTGACTGGTATGGGAAGTTCTCGGCATATAAGTGGAAGATTAGTGGAAGAGTTTATATGCCGAGAACTTCCCAAACCAGTCAGTTGAACTGAAAAAGCTGCTCGGATGAGTAGTAGCAAGTCCATTTGTTTTAGAATTACTTATATCAGACATATTAAGGAATCTTACCAAACTGGAATATATATTTAAATAAATATTGCCCTTTTACATCTTTTGCCTTGAACCACCATTTTATGATGGTTTGTGTGCTGCCTCAGAGATCACCTGACCAGAAATAGTTCAACTCTAACTGTAACAGGAAGAAGTGTTGAAGCAAAAGACAGAACTCTGTCTGTTAATTGGCTCATGTGACCTCACTTCACTATAGTTTGTTTGGTATGTTTGTGTGCACCGTTGAATCATACGATCCCAGGAGTCTGTTCTTATTTTTTAAAATGGCAATTTTCTATTTATGATTACCCAATGGCACATACTACTAAAAAAAGTACATTATTATGAAAATGGTTTATTTACATGAAGCAGGGTTTTACATATACGTTTTCCTATGCAATATCTTTTTATAGAGCTCTACATTGTTCGGGGGTATAGTTTTTCTTGAATAGAGATTGTGACATAAAAATTTTTATTAGGTCTTAGACTTAGGGGCAAATTCACAAAAAAAATTCACTATTTTTCAGACTATCACCCTACAAAAGGAAAAAGACGCCAGCGTTTTTTGGGACTTAGAAAAAAATTAAATTTTTTTTTTCAAACTCCTATCTATTGTATTGAACTTCGCCAGGTCTGACCGGGCAAAGTAAAGTCTAGCGCAAGAGGTAACGTTCACTAAAATGGGCATCTTTGTGAATTAGCGTAGTTACGTCCCTTTGTCAGTGCGCAACTTCGCCTGGCGTAAGGTTGTGAAGGTACGCTAACCTATCTACTTCGCTAGCAAATTTTCGCCAGAGTCTGACTTAGTAAATTCGCAAAGTTGCGAATTGACGTTACGCTGGCGAATTAGCGCTAGCGTTAGACTCTTCACGCTTTAGTGAATTTGCCCCTTAGTCTCCTAGTAAGGAAATTCAATTGATAGATCCAATGGTAAAAAAAAGAAAATATAATAAAAGAGAGAAATAGATCTAATTATGAATAACAGTGCATTGAGAGCTTTGATATGAAAATGATCTAAATTGATTGACTTTATTATTATATAGAAATAATGGGAGGATTCATGTGACATACAGTATATTTATTATAGGAACAAATTTCAAATAAGAATGTGACTACATATAAATAACACTAATAAATAAGGAATGTAATGTTAAATAATTGAAAATTTTATATTACTGTTCCAGAAAATGCATAGTATAGGATAGGATAGAATCCTGCGCCCTGTAATAGTTAAACATTTGAGATGGAATTTTAACGAAAACAGACATTACATGCAAGATTTTATATATAAATGAATAAATAAGAAATTTAAAGGCACAGTTCAGGGTAAAATTAAAAACTGGCTAAATAGACTTAGACTTACAGCCTTTATACATTACATTTTTGCCAAACTAACTATATTAGAAACCTTTTTTATTTTGCACAGCCTATCTGTTTACCTAGTTTTTACTTTTATACTGAACAATTCCTTTAAACGTATTAAAATGTAGAAAAAAATATTGAACACTCAATTCATTATAAGTGGTTTTATATGGGTTACAAATAAATCAATGTTGTTACAGTTAAATAAGTTAATATATTTACACAACATAATGTATTTTTAACATGGACACTAGTAAGTATGTATGTTTATTTTTCTTTTTGTTCAAGTGAATCACTGCTAGTAACATTAATTGTGAGTGAAACAATGTTGCAAACTGGAGGAAAGTTTCTGTTTTTTACTTAATCATTAAGTATACAGTATGTTATATTTATGATTGACATATAGAATATATATTTTCTATTTTAGTTAAATCACACACTATATAGCACATGTGTTGGCAATTACTAATGAGCACCTTGAACGCTATTTAAGTTTCTATTCGGCACCCCCAAGTGATTGTGACTTTCCTTCTTTAGTTCTAAACATGAACTTTGATCATGTTCATCTAGAAACCCTGCAATAAAAGTTAAAAAAAGAAAAACAAGTAAAATAATTTGTTATTCATGAGATATATTTGCTTCCAGACACAGTCTATCATGCTTTTGTGTTTGTGGTGGAGAAAATAACAAATAATTAATAAAGAATTAAAGTTAAAGAAAACAATATTTTTACTGGATTCAATCATTTTTTAGACTAGTAATATATAAACACTACCTGATCATCATCTGCTGCATGCTCAATGAGAGTAAGGCAGGTCCTCAGCTCAGTCAGGTCTTTCCTTCCTGTTGTGCCATGTGGTGCCTGTGCACCTGCAAGTATGGGCTACACTGTGCTTCTAATATGGGTAATGCAGAACCATCCACAAAAAAAAACACAAATCTCCTTAGTTTGTTGAGCTCAGTGATGAAAAACAAGCATGCAGAACCTGTCAACCAACCTCTTCAAGGGGCACCACAAAACCAACAATAAACATATTCAGCTAAAGATAGAGTAGCTTGGAAGACACATCCTTTAGGAAAATGTGTATCAAATCAGAAGTTACATTAAAACAAAAATAGAACCTAAATAAAATGCTCATTTAGCTGCTTAAAATAAAAGGGTCTGCCGTTTCTTGGGAATGCTTCATGCAAAACTCATTTTATTTTAAGTATCATTTGTTGCCACATTCAAACTTTGAGCTTATTTGATATTTGATAGCATGGGTTGGACAAAAGCTACTACCCTGATTGATGCCATTTTTCTTAAACACATTGACCCACAAAAATGTTCCACTTGAAGTGGCTCTCTATTCCTGCTGAGAAGAGCTCAATGGGGATAGTAGAACAAGTCCCAGAATTGACCGGATACATGTACATATTTTTGCAATGTATTATGCTGTTTAGTCAAGATTCTTCCAGATTATGCACCAGCACCAGTAGGGTCAGATTCATGAGAAAATGTTATCTCACAAGTACTAGGTACTGTTTTATTGTCACCGAGAAAAAGAAAATCATTTTTAGAAATCTGAATTATTTGATAAAATGAACTCTATGGGAGATGGGCTTCCCGGTAAAGTTGACAGCTTATTGGTTGCTATGATATTATGTCTTTTTTTTATTACATATGTGGAGTATGTGGTATGGTACACACCATAGCAAATACCTATGGATATTCCTTGGAAATCATGTAGTTGACTGCTTGACATCTCAAAGTCTTTAAGTGCCTGCACTCCGATCCAACAATTGCGGGGTGCACAGTTGAAAACACACCACATCACAATGAGAGTGCTAGCCCAGGCAACCTGTTTACAAAACAACACCTGTTGAATTGAAAGGTTTTGCTTTGTAAAATAAAAATTGTATGAATAACACACACATGCAGACTTTATATTTTCCTAAAATATTTGTTAATGGCTGTGATGTAAGAGCTACTGAACACACTCCTGGAAAATCACACAAGAGGGCATAAGCAGGAAATATTTTAGATATGTTTGCATCCTAGAAGAGTAGCGACCAGACTGTTTGGCTTTAGCCATCTCCAAAAAAAGGCCCCAGTTATGTTTTTGTTGGAACAAAGAAACTCAAGATACATTGGTGCATTACAGAAGAACACCATCCCTTCTTCTAGGTGATCCTTACTGGGGGCATGAACAGTATAGTAAAGTCCTAGCTCCCTGTGTGATGAAAAGGGTAGCTTGGAGAAGGAACTCCTTGCATTTTTAATGCATAATTGAGTATATGCTTTATTGAGAAAAAAATAAATAAATAATGAATTGTATTTAAGTAACAGCACTAAAATACTTACACAAAGAGGGGATACAACTATTGCTATCCAACCAAGATCAATACTGGTTCAGGTATGGGATCCGTTATCCGGAAATCCATTATCCATAAATCTCCTAGACCCATTTTATCCAAAAAATCCAAACTTTTATAAATTATTTCCTTTTTATCTGTAGTAATAAAACTGTACCTTGTCTTGATTCAAACTCATATAATTAATCCTTATTGGAAGCAGAAACAGCCTATTGGGCATAAATAATGTTTATATGATTTTCTAGTAGACTGAAGATATGAAGATCCAAATTACAGAAAGATCCCTTATCTAGGTTTCCAGCTTTGTGGATAACAGATCTCATACCTGCACCAAGTTTATTCATAAATACATAAAAACTACTCAAGAACTACCCAGGAAAAAATCTAATCAGTAAGCATTGCAGCAGCTTGTGTTATACTTTACAGTAATTCGAATGAGTCAGTATCAGTAGGGCAAGTATGAGACCATTATGGAGATATCTAGAGTGAAGGACTGTGTTATGCTAGTTATATCTTTCAATGAATACATCAAAATCACAGAGAGCATTCTTATAGTCATTACATCTGTCCATATTATGTCAAGGTGTTGCTTCTTCCAGCATGGCAGCTCAAACAAAAGGAAGGACAGCCCTTACTGGGTATAGTATAGTTAATGCACACCAAAGCAGGGTGCTGTAAAGATGTTAGAGATGCATCTGGTATTGCTATTTAATGAAACTGGGCCCCAATGTTGTCAGTATCATTCTTATTCATATAGCCCTGATATATCATATAGCACATTCAAGAGAATATACATTCTCATTGTCCCCTGCCCAGTGGTCGTTACAAGGTATTTTCCTTACCACTGGCACACAAATGCACAAAACATGGTAGGACCTGCTTCAGAAGCCGTGTTTTTGAGAAAGAAACTGGAGGAGGAATTATGTTAAAATGAATCCAATCTGATTAAAAAGATGTGCAAAAAAGGCTAAAATTAAGCTTTATCAGAAAGGTCTATATAAATACATCAGTAAACACTCAAAGTAATGCAGCTCTGAGTCCTCTGTCAAAAGAAACACATAATTTATTTCCTTCTATTGTGTACACATGGGCTTCTGTAGCAGACTTCCTGTTTTCAGCATAAACCTCCAGGGCTAGGGCTTGAGCATGCTCAGTTTGCTCCTCTCCCTTCTCCCACTCCCATTTCCCCCTCCCTCCTCTCATAGTTACATAGTTTAATTGGGTTGAAAAAAGACAAAGTCCATCAAGTTCAACCCCTCCAACAATAGCCTCCATGCTGTAATCTGAGCCCAGAGCTATGAGTGAGCAGGGAGAGACTCAGGCAGGAAGTGATATCACACCAAGCTAATGCTGCAGCTGATATCCTAAAAAAGCAGAGAGCTTCTATAACTGTTTACTCAGCTATGGCTAAGCATTCTACAGATTGGGTTGCCATCTGGCCGGTGAAAATGTTGCTTGATGCCAATGTTATTTATTGGGAAAAACCATAAAAATACAGGAAGGCTGGTATTCTTTTCCAGAAAAGGGGGCAACCCTATCTACAGAATAAATATAGTCTTATAGCTTGCACTAACATGGCTAATCTATTGGAAATAAACTGCTATGGTAGCTTTCCTTCTACTCTAAACAAACAATCCCTTTATGTTATGTGCACTAACATTTGGTTGCTAGTGGTTGGCTATGTCATTCAAAGGGCCCTACATTCTTTACATGTCTATGTGGCCACATAACTCCACTAACATTCTGCGTAACACTTGCGTGACATTTACCAACTCCCCTCCTGGACTAACTGTTCCCTAATTTCCAGCTCCTTCCCCCGCCAAGCCTGTTATCTGAATATTCTAAGCACCATTGAAGCTGATCTGTAGGGCCTGGGGGGTGAAAGTGACCTGGGTACAATCAATTTACAGTTTCCTGATTCAATGATACTGGGAAATCAGGTTGTTGACAAGCAGATACCTGGAAACTGGGTGATTATCTGCTCTCCATGTTTGAGAGCCCTAAGAGCTGTCATGCTAATAACATGATGCTTGACAGATCTGAAATAAGTGTTTTTATACTAACGTGGTAAAGAAAGGAAGCATTCCAAACATAGAAGTGGAGTCTTTTGTGTAGTTCATGGCATCATCTAGATTTTCACTATGTTGGTTTACTAGTAGAATTACATTTAATCAGTCACAATCAGTCTTATGGGGGGTTATAAACAAACTTGGCGGCATGAGGGGGTGGAATCTCTTATCGCATATGGTATATAAAAATAAAGCACCTTTGCAAAGTGTACTCTAGCGGTAATGTGCTAGCCCTTTTTTTAACAGTGTTAGTAATAATTCACTGATATAAGAGCCAAAAGAAGAGTACAATCTCAGTTTACCAACAACATACACTGAACTCTACAATATGAAGGGATGCAAAACAATGCCTGTTTTTTCTGTATTTTTCATTTGTTCTGGTTGTTCTGGTTGAAAATACTACAAAAGAAAAAAGCAATTGGCTTAAATGCACAGAAAATACTACCATGCAGCAGTCACAACCCTATTCCTGATCAAGCTCTGGACTTGGAACTTCATTGAAAGACGTTACTCTTGGAACTCAGATGAGCCACAATCACGTTGGGAGGCCAGAAAATCATGAAGATTCTCTGTCTGCACTAGCAGTAATGCAACATTTGTAATGACTGTCAGGCAGTTTTCTATGACCCTTTGACAGCTCTGCAACTGGTGCTATCCTTTCCAGATGGGTGTTGCTCTCAGTGGCCTTGACGCTGAATTCCTGGTTTAGAGGCAAGTTTTTATTGCATATAAATCAGGTGTACTGCCCAACGAGCCACCTGAAGGCTTCAAGTCCACATAGAGGCTACCAAATAGCCAATCACAGTCTTTATTTGGCATCTCCATGGACTTTTTCATGCTTGTGTTGCTCCTCAACTCTTTTTACCTTTAAATGTGGCTCAAGTGTATAAATTAATTTTCAGTTCCTTCTGTTGTTTTAAAATGCACTGGGTCACCTTCATGCATTGCCTTTTTAAACTTATTTTTGTTAAGCAAACAGGCATATATACAAAGAACAACCAGCAATAATCAAACATGGATCTAATAAGATTATACATCAAGGAGTCTCACATACTGCTGCAAAGTACTATGCATTGCTTTTCCATATACTAATTGTACAACAATTGTCTGCTTTCCTCTGGCACATTAAAACCAGGTACAAGGCCAGCATTATGAAGCACCTGGCCAGTTTTCTTGCCGAATTGCCACCTTGTTCCTTTAAGAAGATAACAGACCTCTTTGTTCATCCCTTCCTTTTATTATAGGCTACAATGTATTTTTAATGACTCGTTTGGATTTTAGGGTTGTGGTAAACAGCAATTTAATCCCAATTTTAAATCATAGCTTGAGTGTAAAATTGTATAAAATGTTCTTTAGGGCTCTTAGGGCCAATTAATGAGTTCCCTTATGTTGCCATTTTTATGTACTCAGATGCATGGGAACAAATTACATAACATAGCCCAATCTTTTCTATTGTCCCCATGGCAACATACTGGACCTCTGAAGGCAGGCGATTGACATGCATTTAGGGGTTTAGTGTGATTCTTTGGGTACAGGCAACATATTGAAGAACACATGCAAAAGGCTGCACTGGAACATACTGTAAGTAAAAATGCTCATGTGAGAAATATTGTTATTTGTTAGACAAATATTAAGTATATATATGTGTGTGTATTTATATACAGTATATATATCTACATATACATAAGTAGCTCTAGATTAAGCTCTATATTTGAATGAACAGTACAGAAGGGCAGAAAGAATTGGTGTGTGATCATGTAAGTAGAGCTAATCCCCATGGATCCTCAGAGAGTGAATGAATAAGTCTCTGGAAAAATGAAAAAAAAAAAAATAAAACCTTGCAGTGATCGGTAAGTGAAAAAAGCTGAGGAATGTCTATGCCTTAACTACTTGCCCGATTATGAAAAAGCACCTCTGTTTTATCCCTGTTCGCTAACTGTAAGAACATCACTGCCTGAATGACTTCTACAGTTAGTGTCTATAAAAGGATCATTGTGCTTATAAAGGATAGCCCTGTAAGCCAAAGCCTCTATCAGCTGCATGCAAAGTGTGTTCAGACAGATTTAAGATAACATTATCTAGAACTACTCAGCCAATGGTCATCTTAGGAGGAAGGGGATGTCTGGCTTTATTCTTGTGATGCAAGTTGGCATTATATGTTTTAAACCTCACAACATGTCTAACTTGAACCTTTCCCATTAATAAACTACATCCCCCAGCACCCCCTGAAGCCCTACTGGGAGTTACAGGTCAAGAAGACAAATTATTAAACATCTGTTTTTATAGATTTTGGTAGTGGCAATGAACCCAAATCAATATATCTTGACTTTACTTAGGTATATTTATGCAATGCCATATATGTAATTGGAGATGGAACTTTGTGAAAGTGGAAGAGTAAAAACATAATTAGCTAGATATTCATAATTAATGAGCCAGACCTGAAGCATTTACAATGTAAAACTACTTACTAGTTCTTGTGTTCTTCAATCAGCCTTTCTGGAATCTGTAAATATTAATAATATCACAGATTGTGTTGATTAGAGTACAAAGAAATACTTGTTTTTCCAGTGGCAGTAACTCTCTAGTAAGCGTATCTGAGATTTAATCAGTATATCATTGAAATAACTTGCATCCTGCAGCTGCTTCCTGGTATTAAAATCTATTTGCATACTCTTTGCATTGCAATAACATCTAAAAATTCTCCTCTCATTCCTCCTTTAAGGTAGGCTAAGATGAGGCAATGGTCTTGAAGACCTTGGAATTTCAGTATGTAAGCACTAGGGGGCATGCTCTGGAAAAAGTTTTTTTTTATCAAAAAATGTTGTTTAATTTTATCATAGGTTTTTTCCGTGGCAGTAAAATTACCTTAAAGCAGTATTAAACAGAGCTGTTCTAGTTATTGTTCTAATAGCTTGCTATTATAATTCAGTCTGACAACATGAAATGCAATTTGCTAAGATTAATGCCTGGAAGACATCAGCTGTGTTAGTAGCATATACTGTAAATACATGTAATATAAGCAATTCAGATTGTCAGCATGAAGCAATCATTCATTATTGGTGCTCTTCTTTCAGTTGGTGGAAACCATTACTTGGAAATGGCAACAATTTCTCGGAATACTGTATGGCCGCAAAAGAGAACTTTCATGTGCTGTTAAAAATCATGTAGCTTGTATCAAGGAATGCTGGATGGGATGTCAGTGTAAGCAGGAAGATTTTATTCCAACATATAACCAAGATTGGACTGCACCAGCAGTGGTGGTGGTGGGGGTTGTAGGCTCTTGGGGGACTAGATGGTGGGTCCCTGTGTCAGGCACCCAGTAGCAGATCGGATTCAAAATAGGCCCTGGAATTTAAGTACAAAGAGGAGCAAACAACCCTCACTAAATAGTGACTGTCTATAGTACCCCTGGGTACTAGAGGTTAGCCTTTACGTGCATTTCTGAATTTGCTTGTTCAGAGGTTGGTGTTTTAATGAACATATAACATATAAACCATCGATTGACCATCAAATCATCAAATCAAATGACAGCAAATGCAGTATGCACAATTCACCATGTAGTAAAAGGTAAAGACTGGCACACTCAGGGTTTGTAGGAGAGTTTATTTGACATTAAGGTTCTAAACCTGACGAAGGTCCTGGTTTAGGCCCGAACGTTTAATGAACTCTCTTTTTTTTTGCATCATATACAAACCATGAGTGTGCCAGTTTTTACCATTGGTTTACATTTTTCACTTTGCACCCAGATTGCAGACTCTGTACCTGGAGTGCACCTATATAACTGTGTGTATAAAAAAAAAAAATAAAAAAAAAAAATATATATATATAGATAGATAGATAGATAGATAGATAGATATACATTTGATGCCACCCCTAAATCTGCTGCTCTAGGTCTGGGCCCCCTGGTGCCTATATAGAAATATATCCCTAACCCTAATGTCAACAAAGCAAAAGGATTAATTGGGCCTTGTGTGCAATGTTATTGGTTAGATTGTCCATCTGGCTGTCAAACACATTGTGTTGTTTGTTTGGTTTAGGAACAGGTTTATAAATAGGACCACATATGTGTAAATCTGAAAGGGGGCTCTTCATTTCTCAAGTATCGCTTAAATGAAAATCACTTGCCCAGTCAATATAAGCATGGGGTGTACCATTTCTGGGGGTTCCTTAGCTCAAATATTTTTATGGTCCAAAGATCGCTGTGTTACTTGCAGTACTGCCATTTACCTGGTGCTGGCAGCAAATCCCTTTTGTAGACAACTAACAGAATGTTGCCACCATCTATGGATAAGCTAAAGATATAACAATATTTGAAATATGCCTGACTTTGTTTTTGAAGGGGGTGCAAGGAAATGCTTTCCTTATTCTACCACTAGGGTGCATAATATTTCCCAACAAGCTAGGAAGTTTGTCTGACAGCATGCTGGGTCAGAACAAAGTCCTCAGATGGGCGCAAATCCTGCCCTTTGGTAGGAATCTTCACAATACCAGCTGCTTGAAGGAGCAGAAATGGCAGGGTTCCCTATGGCATTCTGTGTGCCTTCCAGGGTTACCAAACTATTGGGGTGCATCTTTTTCCAATTAGCCTGCACATATATAATTAGAGGCATACATTCAAATATAGCCCTGAACAAAGTTGTGACTTTGGGCACAATATAAATATATGGAATTAGGAATAAAAATCAAGGTTTAATAATAGGCATAAAGTTCCTGTCTTGCTTCCTATAGCCAGCAACCCTATCCCACTAAGCACAAAGCTGCAGAGCTGCTTAACTTTCCTCCAGGTTCCACCCGTAACCCTGTTTGGGAACACCGTTGTGTATGTATATAAGTTCTGCTTAGTGGAGCGCTATATTATATAAAATAGGGATGCTGGCCATGACAGATGACACAGCAGCCCTTTCAGGAACACAGCCTGTTTTAGGAAATTGCCAATACTTTCTTTAAGGCTCAGCAAAACACCCCATTTGATTCTATTTATATACATGGGGGCAGGAGGGCTATTAAGGCTTCATTAAGGCATACTTCAGCTGAAAGTGAAAAAAATTGTGTTTGGGTGTGATCATGACTGCTCATTATTCACTTAATTCTGCACATGAAAGAAAAAGCTTTCAGTCATTTTACCAATTAAGAATATAATTACTTCATGGTAATAAAATAAGAGCACTGATATAGTTTTGTTTCTAGTGTTTAATTTATAGTGTGTAAAATATTACTCACCCAAGACATATATTTCAGGCAGGTTGTTTGTATAAAACGGGGTTGTTAATGAAACACCACTTTGTTGTTGTTTACTTACTTGTGACACTGTACAATTCAAAAGCTTGAGGAATGTGGTGCATAACAATCCACCCATATCTGCTGGCACTTGGAAATGGGGCAAGCACTACAGAGACCTGGTTCCAGTAGGTAGAAATGGGTTGGGCAACCGCAAGAAAATGCTACAAAAGTAATTAAGGTTTTCACTTGGCTGGTATTTTACTGGTCTGGCCAGTAAAAATGATGGTTGATCCCAATGTTATTAAAAAGTAAAAAAAAAAATATATAGGAAGGTCTGTATTTTTTTCCAGAAAAGGTGACAACCCAATCTATTTTGTTTGCCTTTTTGCTCTACTATTATTTTAAATGTACAAATATAGTATCTAGTGTTGCCCTTCTGAAAACTGGGCTGGGTCAAAATAAGGAAAACCAGAAATAAGGAAAACTGGGCAGGATCCCCATAACTGATATGGCAATGAGCGAATTGTCATTTGCCAGATCATAGCCCCACAATGACACTCAGCCCGTCACTGACCAGCCCCTATGAAGTTATTGTCCCGCCCCGCTGAACAGATCACAGCAAAAGGCGGAAACCGTAAAAGTATCTGACTAAGAAAAGAACCGCATTTATTTCCTCTTTACTTGTGTGTTTACTGCTGTACTGATGACTGGGTCTATACAATGTCAAGAGTAAATGGCATTTACAGCAAAACAGCTTATGGAATGGATTATACTGAAACCTATGAAAATACATTCATTTATTTATACAGAGTCATGTCACAAACGGTCATGTACCACCATTACTTTCTGGCTTCCACTGTTTATTATGTCTAGTAGAAGCTCTTTCATCAATGTGTTTGTGGTAAATGCCTTTAAAAAGTAAGTTCATTTGCCTTAATTTTGTTTATAGCTAGTATAGACCACGACTATAAAAAGTTAAAAGGATATGAACTTTTTTGTTTTTATAATTATTTTCTATGATAGGTGCTAGATCAATTATCTGACATATACTTTTCTTATCATATTAGCTTATTGCATTTTATCTAAATCTGTCTTATTTCCCTCAACTCATGTCTCATACCACAGTTTGAGTACAGCCTAAGCATCAGAAAATTCTCAGTAGGTTATACTCCAAGGCCATGTGAAAAAAGGCCTAAAGAGCAGCAGAGTAATGAGAAGTGTCCTCAAGACAAATAAATAGTAACAAGTATCTACATTAATCATGACTTTATTAGATGACTTTTCTTGGTACAGCTTGAGCAGAGAACATTTTGAACACAAAACAGATTTGTTTAAACCGCAAACCTGAATCTAAACAGAAACAAAGATTCTTACTTCAAATAAAATTCTTCAAGACGAAGCAGAGACAAAAAATACAGAAGAGAAAGTAGTGAAGCGTTGCTATTCCAACATATACTGTACATCTATTCCAACCATAGCAGCCTTATTAAAGGTGTTTGTAGTGTATCAGGTCTTAAAGTAGACATACCACTAAAGGTCCCCATAGACGCAAAGATCTTTCTCCCCAAAGAGGACAAATTAATCCCCTTGACAAAGGCCTTGGGCCGAAACGTTGGGGCGTTCTCACTAGTGGCTTGTGTATCCGCTGCTTGTAGGTTAACTTTTTTGCCACATATTCATTTGTCCTCTTTGGGGGTATGTATACTTTTACTTAAAATGGCTGTATATTGTACTTCATATACACTGTTAATGTGATGTTGTATTGTATTTTGAATATATTCAGTAAAGATTTTTTTATGCATACACCCCTCGGTTGAATGTCATAATTATTAGAGTGTGCATACCCATACGTTTGGATCTATTGGAGCAGCACTATTAACTGATGTTTTGAATAAAACATGTTTCCCCATGACAGTTTCCCTTTAATAAAGCTAGTAGCATCAATAGGAAGACGCTGATAGGGACCACCAATTAACAGCTCCCATGTGCGCTGTGTTGGAGATTGGTGTAAATGGCAGTGTTGATGGGAAGCTGCCTGGCAATCTACCCGTTATGTTTGAATCACACCGCAGCCTCTCACCACCAACAAACTGTGCTTCCACCCGATCACTTCCCCAATTTTAGCGAGAGTTCTGACGCCCTCCATATACTGTAGAAACTAAAGGAGGATAAAATGCACCTGATATGCATTTCACCTGGTAGCACCAAGATTTTCTGTCCTTCAACTATGATTAATAATAGGTTTCATAGGACTATAGATAAAAACATACTTTGGGAATTAGAATATGCTTGATAAAAATATATTCTAGCATGACTCACTCATCTGATCCCCTATTAAAACATGATTTATTATGAACAAATCTTAATTTGTATTATTGCTCTGCTCCTGCAATCAGTACAAACCTAAAAGCTTTGCTCAAAAAAACCTTGAGCCCCCACCCACTTCTGATTTGTGCTACACCTTCCTTTCCTTCTACACTTTTCTCTTATCTGTCCCATACTCATTCTTAGGTTTGTGTATTTCAGTCAAAATTCATTGGCAGGAGTCCAGTCCAAACCACCGAAAATTCACGTGACATTCTCACTGTGGGACAAACTTAGCATCACATGGATGCTTTCAAAGTCATTGGCATTCATACCCTTGTGACCCTGAATCTTTTTGAATTGCTCTGAAGCTGCATGTGTAAGAAAGGTCAATATGTCCAAAGCAAGCAGTAGTGCATTTTGTGTTTCTTACAGCGTGAGAGATGAACAAAAATATTAAGAATAACAATATGGATGGTTTAAAAATGTTAACACTGAATTTGCAAAACAAAACACTGACGTCAACAAAGGTTAAATGCTTTCTTTAAATTCATTCTCCTACTTTGAAATTTCAATATTTAAATAATGTCTGTGCTATTTTTTTGTTGTTAAGCATTCCTGACATTTTATTTAAAATACTTCAATACCTTCTGGTATGACTGAACCAAAATAAAAGTAAATTACTTCAAGACATTTTAACTTGTTAATTCAAGAATGGTGAGAGGACTGAGGGATCACATAGTGCTCCTTTGACATACAGTAGCTTTTTCAAGGAAAGCATTCAGTTCTACTACCTTTTCCTGAGACCTTCGTAGCTAATAGGAACAAGGGCCTTTTTGTTCACAGATGTCTTTTTTTAACCCTCCTGACACGATCAGTAATAAGTTATGGGCTCTGCAGAAAAGTGATGTCAACAAACGTTCTAAGAACCTCAGTGGTATTTTGTGTGTTCTAAAAACATCAGATTCTTTTTTTATTTAGGTTTAAGGAATTACTGTGCACTGTATTTCTTCTTTAAAGAATTCAGCAACCCCTTGAGCCCTTTAAGCAGAACAGTATTTATTACGTGTCTTTATGAAATTTGGGTTTGTACTAAAAATCTTTTGTATACTCAGTATACACCAAGTGACTCTTTTTTCATGCAAAATCTTGATTCTTAACTTTTAACTGGAATCTTTAATTGGAAATCTTAAACTGTAAAACTGGTAAATAATTACATATTTTCCAGTTTAATGGCCTTTTGAGACTGCTTATCTAATTGTAAGCTCAATGGGCCAGGGACCTCCTTCCTCTTGTCTCACTTACCTTTTACTGTTTTGGTCTACTGTACAGTACAACACTCGCCAGATTACAGTAAGGCCATCTCTGGCAGAGTCCATTTTAAACAAATAATCGTAATTTTGGAAAACATTATTCCCTTTTTCACTATAATAATAAAACAGTTGTACTTTGATCCTAACTAAGCTACATGAATCTATATTGTTGGGAAAACAATCCTATTTTGTTTATTTAACATCTAAATCAGAGGTGTCCAACCTTTTGGCTTCCCTGGGCCACATTGTAAAAAAATTGTCTGGGGCCACACACGAAATACACAAACACTTTTGATTTGCAAAAGTAAAGAAAATGCACAGAAAAGAACTACAATACCAGTTGAATAACCAGATGGAACTGTACACTGAAATATGGGACACCTGGATATTAAATAGACTTATTATATTATTATTATTACTACTAACATTAACAGGTTGAATGGGCAGTTTAAAAGTACCACCCCCAAAAGTGGCCAGGAAATTTCCTTAATTAATATATGAAGTAATTTTTTAACTAGGTATAAACATTTTTAATACAACATGGTATAAACTGAACTGCATTTATATGATATTTAGATTTCAGGGATTATGGCACACTACTGGTTCCCTTGAGCAACTGTAGTTGGCTTGACCAGCAATTCCTTGGATAGTCATCCACTAATCCCAACCCTTTTTTGCTTTGCTGAAAATTCATGATACACCAAAAAAAAGATCAGTGGAGCGTTTCCTGGGCAACATTTTTCAAACATGCAATATTTTAAATGATTTACTAGCACTTTTTCACAGTGAAACACAGTGAAATATTTCATTAATCCCTTGCTAGTTCAAGATGACAGAAGTAAATTATGGCAAATGACTAGGAATTGTGTCCAGTATCAAATCTGGCAAATCCTGGCAAATTTTTCTATTTATATAAATGCAACCAGGAAAGCAGCTGTGTAAAGAAAGCTTAATGATGAACATGCCAGTAAACTGGTTTCTGTTCCCAGTTAGCAGACTTGTTACTTGGGAGCTGTAAGTCTCACAAACTGACAGGGAAATTATGCACAACCCTACATAAAAGTGTCACTGGAGGTTGAAAGGATCCATTTATTATGATTTAAGTACCACAGAAGCTTTGATAAATGTTCTGTTTATCCAATCAATGAAAGTGAGAACCAGAGCTGAAACCAAATTGTTTTAGTCACTGGGAACAAGGTTATCACGTGAATGAAGGTAAATGGTCCTTAAAAGATGGTAATAGCCAGTTTATAACCTCCATACATAGGATTATAGGTATTTTTTCTTTCCCCGCAGACCAATAGCCCATCGTAACTCATCAGCTTCAATTCAGATACCAGTGGAACACCTCTCAGTATATCCCCAGCGCTCCTGGCTAGCTAGTACCCATTCACAGCAAGTGCAGCATACTCCAGAAAAATAAACAAGGAGTGTTTTCTCTCCCCCTTTCACCAACTTGGTTTTAAATTAAGGTGAAGATGGCTCTTGTCCTGGGTTATCAGAGTAGGTATTAAATAACGTTTTGACATTGGTCATACACATAGATTTTGCCTGCACAACAATCCAAACACTGGCACAGTGGCAAAATGATCAATTCAAACTAATTTAGATGATAGCAATTCTTCATAAATAAAACAGTTTAAATATAACAGTTGAACACACAGCTCTTGGTTTATGTTGAATATGATCTCCTTATGAAGCTGTCATTAGACCTACTGTATACTTTAGAGGTTGCATTCGACAAAGGGAGCAAATGTGTTTGGGTCCGTCATAGATTAAGACATATATGGGCCTATAAATACTGATTTATTGGCCAGTATACAAGCTTGTTGCATTAAAAAAACCCTATTAGACAGCATGCATCAATAGAGATTTGCAATGCTCTTGACACTCTCAAATAAGCTCTACCTCCTCACCCAGTTGTTGTTCCTGCTGTTATTGATATGTTTTCACTTTTCCAATTAGAAAATGTTCCATTTACCACCACTCTTTGTAGTCTATCTTTTAGCCAGTTTTCTACCCAGTTATAAATACTATGTTCCAGGGCAACATTCCTTAATTTAACCATTAATCTTCTGTGTGGCACTGTATCAAATGCTTTAGCAAAGTCTAAGTAAATGACATCAACTGCCATCCCAGAATTGAGGTCTCTGTTTACCTTCTCATAAAAAGAATTTAAGTCAGTCTGGCAAGATCTATTACGCATAAAACCATGCTCACACAAACTTATAGTATTGTTATTTGCTATGAAGTCCAGTATCTTATGCTTTATTAATCCTTTGAAAAGCTTTCCTATCACCGAAGTCAGACCAACTGGCCTATAGTTTTGAGGCTGAGAATGGGATCCATTTTTGAATAGTGGCACGACATTAGAATTCTTCTAACTGGTCTGATCAATTGAACAACCGAACGGCATGGCAAGACAAATGTCAGGACAAAGGACATTTGTGTCAGGACAAAGGACAGAGGACTAAGCCCTCTGATTGAAACCAATGACTAGGTCAGGATACATTTATCCCAAGAAATGCTACCATGCAGGGATGTGCCAGCCTTTACATAATATGAGGCAAACCATATGGAGTTTACCTTGACATGGTATGGCAGCTTACCAATTTTATGATCATAACTTTGTAACCTTGTTTTTGTAAATTCATGCACTTGCATAGATATTGGATAATTTATGAGATAGGGGACCAGGAAATGTGCATTGATCAAGTCGCCCTCTGTTTTTATATTATTTACGATATAAGCAAATAACAGAAAAACCCCACCAGGAGTCTTATAAAGGAAATTATTTTCAGAGATGGTGGGAGAAGCTTTTTTTTGTTGTTTTACTCTGTATTCTGGCTAGTAACACACACACTGCAAGCATACCAAGCTACAAATAAGTGTTAGGTGATAGATTGATACTAACTGCCAAAGACAACACATAGCCATCATCTCTTGAATTAATCTTTTTCCTTGGACACCAGCCTGCAGGGCTGAGATAAAAAGAAGTACAGAGGTACTTTGAAAATGAACTAACTCAGTGGCTCCCCAAAAGTCCTACCTTTGGAATGCACCCAAATGGGTGAATGTCTTTTGCATAGCCTGTCCTACTAACATACATCTATTTCCAATGTTCTAAAAATGCATTGCTACTGATTATCAGACTGCATACAACTATAGATATAAACATTTTACATAGTCAAAATGAACACAATTCCTAGTTTGTTGTAATTCTTGTTATTATGTTGGACACCACCATCTGTCCTCAAGTTTGCAGAGCAAGTAACAAGAAGGGACAGACTCATCTTCAGCAGATACAGTGAAGGACACTTACATTGGCATTACCTCATCAGTTGTTTGTTGTTTTTTTTTTACTCTATTCTATTTCTAATATCTGTATCAGTCATCAGGTTATTAGTCTTTACATGTATCATCAGTGAAGTGATTGGATCTTGGATTGGATCTTGCACAAATGCATGTATGCATGTATAACTTTATTTGTAAAGCACTGTTAAGGATTTGCAGTGGTGTACAGTGCATAAAAGTACAATATACAGTATAAGTATACATGGGGAAGACAAATCACATAATAAATGTATACAGAATCATATAAGGACAAAGAGCTTAAGTGCTATGTGGTAAGAGGTCCCTGCCCTGTAGAGCTCACAGTCATAGTGGATGGAAGGCTAACGTAAGGCACAAATTTGAGATGAAAAGGTGCACAAGGTAAGGTATAGTCAGCACAGGACTAGGCTAATATTCTAGTGCTCCAAAAGGTAGGCTCTGTTTTTCTAGAACAGATTGAGAGAGGGTTCCTTACATAGGAATTTAAGGATGAAATTCCAGAGGTAAGGAGCAGCAAGATAGAAGGGTTTGAGATGAGAGGTGGCAGTTGATGGTGTGAAGAGAAGGTCTGAGAAGAGCGGAGAAGATGACCAGGAATGTATAGCGAGACAAGAGAAGAAATGTAGTGAGGAGCAGTGGAGTGAAGGGCTTTGAATGTTAGTAGAAGGAGTTTATGGGACAGATTCACTAAAGGGAAAAGTGACTAACGCTAGCGAAAATTCTCCAGCATTACATCATTTCGTTACTTCACCGATTTACTAACGAGCACAGGAGCCCCTTCGCTAGCAAAGTAAAGGTACACTAGCACTGCTTTGCACTCTAACGCCAGGCGAATTTTCACTCTGGCATGAGCGTTACTAAGCCAATTCAATAAGATGCAGATTTTACCGAATGTTACCTCTTTTGTGCCAGAGTTGCCTTCGCCACCTCAGACCAGGCGAAGTGCAATAAAGTAGATAGGAGTTCATAAAAAAATAGTTGAAAATGTTTCTAAGTCCCAAAAAAAACGCTAGCGTCTTTTCATATTTACAGGGTGATAGGCTGCAAAATATCATACATTTTTTTCTAGGGTACCCGGTTCCCCCTACATTTCCTCACTTATGGAGAATAAACTATACAGTGGGCACATGTGAAGGGCAATATAACAAAAATTTTTATTTTATTAAAGTTTCCAGGGCTTGTGTAATGTAATGTATTTGCTACAACATATATGTCCATTGAACTTTAACTTCCTGCCATATGCAAATAGGCAACTCTAGCGGTTTGCTTGACAAAGTAACTCTAGGGCAACTTCGCCACCGTTCAGGGGCCCTGATCTGGCAAAGTGTTGTGATGGCTGCAAAGCAGACGCTGGCGAAGTTGCACTCTTTAGTGAATTAGCCTCTATATGTTATCCTTTGATTAACAGGTAGCCACACTAAGGATGTTAGTTGGGGTTGATCAGGTTCCCTTTTAGGATAGAGCAGAACGATGCCGGTAGCAGAGTTTAAGATTGATTGGAGGGGAGAGAGATGGGAGTCAGGAAGACCATTTTGGACGAGATTGCACCAGTCAAAATGGGATAAGATAAGGGCGTGGATTAGTGTTTTGGCTGTTGTTTGTGAAATAAATGGACGTATCTTGGCTATATTGAGGAGGAAAGTATTATAATTATTTGGCAGTATTATTAATATGAGAAGGAAAGGGACTGGTCAAAGATGACCCCCAAGCAGCATGCTGAGTTAAACAGGTTAATGGTTATGCCATCAATATTAATGGTGAAAGGAAGAGCAGGGATCGGTTTGGTTGTAAAGACCATGAGCTCATTCTTGACCAATTTTTGCTTGAGATGCAGTTGGTTCATCCAGGAAGAGATAGCTACTAAGCAGTCAGCGATCTTGGTTTGAATGTCAGTGGTTAGTGAGGGAGTATCAAAATTTATCTGAATGTCATCTGCATACAGGTGATATTTAAGGCCAAATGAAGATATAAGTTCTCCTAAAGAGAGAGTGTACAAGGAGGACAACAGAGGACCAAGTGCAGAACCCTGCAAAATTAACAGAGAAGGAGCGGTCAAAAAGGTAGGAAGAGAACCAGGATGCAGCTTGATCATGGATACCAATTGAATGTAGAACTTGCATTAGAACATAATGGTTAACAGTATCAAAAGCAGAGGATAAGTCCAGGACAATGAGAATAGAGTAATGTCCTTTGGCCTTAGCAGTCTGGAGATCATTTACAACTCTACATAAGGCAGTCTCAGTGGAGTGTGAGGTCAAAAGCCAGACTGCATAGGGTCAAGCAGATTATTAGCATAGAGAAAGTTAGTAATACAGGAGAAGAAAAGTTTAGAGGCTAGCGGTAAGAGAGACATGTATTGACACTCCACACTGTCTCTCATATATATGCGACATACCAAAGGGTTACTCTCTTAGTTCTCTTAGCAATTTAGACTAAGGTTATCAAATTGTGTAAAAACTCAGGGGCAAATTCACTAAAGCGCGAAAATGCACTAGCGACATCTTCACCGGCGTTCACTGCACTTTGCCAGGCGATTTTTTGCCAGCGCTACGCAAATTCAATAAATGTGAAGTTGCGCTCAGGGCAGCGAATGGTAGCGAACTTGCGCTACCGTTACTTCAACAGGCAAAGCGCATTTACACTAGCGAGGCCTAATTTGCATACGGCGCAAACTTAAATGTATAATAGAAGTATATGTTACAGCCAATACATTCCACTACACAAGCCCAGGAAACCTTTAATAAATAAAATAAAGTTGTCCTATTGCCCTACATGTGCCTACTGTATAGTTGGGTTGCCATATGTTAGGAAATGTAGGGGGGAAGGAGGGTACCCCCAAAAAAAATTTCACTATTTTTCAGACTATCACCCTACAAAAGGTAAAAGACACTAGCATTTTTCAAACTTCTATCTATTGTATTGAACTTCGCCAGGTCTGACCTGGCGAAGTAAAGTCTAGCGTAAGGGGTAACGTTCAGTAAAATTTTCATCTTAGTGAAGTTGCGCAAGTCTATCTACTTCGCTAGCGAATTTTCGCCAGGGACACTGTTAGTGAATCGGCGAAGTTGTGAATTGACATCACGCTGGTGAATTAGCGCTAGCGTTAGACGCTTCGCGCTTTAGTGAATTTGCACCTCAGTGTAAATACTGAGTATATGTATTGACAATATGGGATCCATTATACGGAAACCAGTTATCAAGAAACCTCTGAATGACCTTATCTCCCATAGACTCCATTATAATCAAATAATCCAAATGAAAGAAAAATATATAATTTTCTCTGAATATTAAAACAGTACCTTGTACTTGATCCGAACTAAGATATAATTAATCCTTATTGGACGCAAAACCAGCCTATTGGGTTTATTTAATGTTTACATTATTTTCTAGTAGACTTAAGGTGTGAAGATCCAAATTACGGAAAGATCTGTTATCCAGAAAACCCCAGGTCCAAAGCATTCTGGATAACAGGTCCCCTATACCTGCACTAGAAAACCCAATTAGAAGGGCTGCATTGCATGGGATATAAAAAGGCTTGCAAATAGCACAGCCAAACTGGAAGAGTTGCTGATCGACCACCTTAACTTGTACTGAAAAAATGCATGAAAACTTTGAGAAAAAATTACAGTGACTTAATTTAGAATTACAGGGATCAGAAAGAATTTAAATCAGAAAATGACAGTCATCTTCTTTCCAACCTAGACTCAGTTCTCTAGAATATAATGGCAAACATATGAAGGAGCAGGCCAAATTCTCTGCTTCACATGTCAAAGGTAGTCTTAGAAATGTATCCCATCTTTAACTGTGCAATGATGATGATGATGCAGGAGATACATACTTTTACTGAAATTTACTGAAATTTGCCCCATAAAGATCCACCTAATAATGTCACTTTCAGAATTCAGTTATAGCACAGGTATGAGATTCATTATCCACAAACCCATTATCCAGAAAGCTCAGAGTTATGGAAAGGATGTCTCTCATAGACTCCATTTGTAAAAATTTTTATTTTTCTCTGTAATATTAAAGCAGTACCTTGCTCTTGATACAAACTAAGAAATAATTAATCCTTATGGGAGGCAAAACCAGCCTATTGGGTTTATTTCATGTTTACATGATCTTCTACTAGACATAGGGGCAGATTTACTAAGCTCGGGTGAAGGATTCGAATCCAAAGAATTCGATTTTCGAATTTGTTTTTTGGGCTACTTCGACCATCGAATTTGCTAAATTTGATCTAATCGAATTATTCGAATGAATCATTTGATAGAATAGAATGATTCGAATAAATGGAACGATTCGAATAAGAAAATCATTCAACCATTCGATGGTCGATGTATTTGCCCTTTAAAATTTTATTCGATTACCTACTTCGCCAGACCTAACGAGTCGCTATATTTGCAATAAGTTTTTTTTATTGAATAGAAATCATTCCGATTTTTTCGTGAAATCGGATGTTTAGTATGATTTTTTCGTGAAATCTAATGATCGCTACTCCATTTCATTATAACTGAGAAAAAGGAAATCATTTAAAAAATGTTTAATTATTTGATTAAAATAGAGTTTATGGGAGATGGCCTCCCTGTAAGTCGGATCTTGCTGGTAACGGTTTTCCAGATAACTGATATAGCAGTACAAAATGTTCTAATTTTTACATTGCAATAATAATTTCAGAAGCATTTGGAAATTGCAGTTTGTAACATTTTTGCTATATCTACAGGGCAAAGCAGCTTATTACCTGCAGAACAGACTTTGTTCTGATTATTGCCAGTGAAAAAAGCTCTGTGTGACACCAAGGAAGCAAGTCAATGAGAACTCTACAAGTACACATTTCACATACACATGTTGAATTCAAGAAATGTCAACAGAGAGCAGAGCAAATGACAAAAATAGGCCAATGGACAAGGAATGAGCCAGCAGAATGTGCTGTGAAAATGGTCAACCTGTATGAAATAGACTACAGCTGGGAGATAAAACTTATAATTTTGTGGCATTTTATCCTGCATGTAAAAATGTACAGTTTGTGTGTGTGTGTGAAATATATTCACTGTTAGAGTTAAAGAATAGGGGATGCCAGGCATTGTTGGAAGTGCAGTGCAGGCCGTAACAGTCTACTTTGAGTGTATAGGTGGTTATACCAAAGCAAATATTCAGGTCTTTGTTATCTATACAGGTAATATTAATTTTCCTTACTCTACCCCCTTGTTGCACCATTTCATGTAGTTTTAAGGGGAAATTAAGATTTCTATATACTGTACTTACATTACAAAGCAGAAAGTCATGTCACCAAACACATGGAATAATGTCATCCTTTCTGCAGTGCATAGCTAGTTAACATTTACAACATTTTTATTATATTTTTATACTTTTAGTATATTCTTCACTCACTGTCACTTATGTAAATAATATGGTTTAATTACGCCATATTACCCAAATCTCATACCCTTTCCCGTTTTTCACCTGCACCTGCTTCTATCTGACACATTACGTCACCACAATACAGTACTATACAATCCACATACTGTGTACTGTTACTGCACCGTTTTCTTTTATTTCACCTTCACTGTAACATGGTTATTTGGTATACTGTACTGCACTGCTGTTTTTTTTTATACTGTCATATATTGCACTGCTGTTTTTATATTTTATATTTTGATACACTCTTCACTCACTGTCATTTATGTAAATAACATGGTTCATCTTGTACTACAGTTGTGCTCATAAGTTTACATACCCTAGCAGAATTTATGATTTATTAACCATTTTTCAGAGAATATGAATGATAACACAGAAACTTTTCTTTCACTCATGGTTAGTGGTTGACTGAAGCCATTTATTGTCAAACAACTGTGTTTACTCTTTTTAAATCATAATCACCACACAAACTACCCAAATGACCCTGATCAAAAGTTTACATACCCTGGTGATTTAGCCTGATAACATGCATACAACTTGACACAAAAGGGTTAGAATGTCTATTAAAGGTAACTATCTTCACCTGTGATCAGTTTGCTTGTAATTAGTGGGTGTGTATAAAGGGTCAATGACTTTCTGGACTCCTGACAGACCCTTGTATCTTTCATCCAGTGCTGCACTGATGTTTTTTGGATTCTAAGTCATGGGGAAAGCAAACGAATTGTCAAAGGCTCTGGGGGAAAAGATATTTGAACTCTATAAAACAGTATATGGAAATAAGGAAATATCAAAGTAATTGAGAATTGCCACAAAGTATCCTGCTTACAATATGCAAAACAGCACAGAGACAAGCCTTAAACCTTCTGGCACAAAGTCCTTTGGAGTGATGAGATAATAAACGCTACATTTGGAGAGGAGTCAACAAGGCCTATGATGAAAGGTACACCATGAAACACTGTGAAACATGGTGGTGGATCACTGATGTTTTGGGGATGTGTGAGCTACAAAGGCACAGGAAATTTGGTCAGAATTGATGGCAAAATGAATGCAGTAAGTTATAAAAAAAGGAAAATTTACACTCCTCATGGGACGTACTTTTACATTCCAACATGACAATGATCCAAAACACAAGGCCAAGTCGACCTGTCATTGGCTACAGCAAAATAAAGTGAAGGTTCTGGAGTGGCCATCTCAGTCTCCTGACCTCAATATCATTGAGCCACTCTGGGGAGACCTCAAACCTGCAGTTCATGCAAGACAGCCTAAGAATTTAAGGGAAATGGAGGCTTTTTGCCAGGAAGAATGGGCAGCTTTACCGTCTGAGAAGATAAAGAGCCTCATTCACAACTACCACAAAAGACTTCAAGCTGTCATTAATGTTAAAGGGGGGAATACACGGTAATAAGAACTGGGGTATGTACATTTTTGATCAGGGTCATTTGGGTAGTTTAGGTAGTGGTCTAGATCTAGACCTACATTTGTAGACAGTATTCTAAGTAAGACACGTGTTTTACATTCTTCTGAGACTGAAAAGTAAACACAGCTTTATTTGACACAGCTCTCTTTTTGTGTTTGCATTTTAAATGGCCAACTTGAATGTATTAGCTGACTTTTCATGGGAAACTATTTATCAAACAGGGCATTGTCATTCTATTTAAATCAGATGTGTAACATTAGCACATGTTTCCATCTAGGCTGTGATGGAAAACAAGGGTATAGACCCTCTTAGGAAAACTGTGCCCTTTCTCCATGAAACATTGTCTAACTGTCTAAATAAGGACCCTCATAATTCTTCCACGATCCCTTTAAAAAAGATCATGTTGCAATATGTGACATATGGGCCATATTTATACTGAAGACTAAAGCTTAGGCTTTTATTACGTGCAATTTTTACGATCAAATAAACCAGCATTGGCTAACTAAATCTGTCATTAATGTTTGACAGGCACTGCAAAACTGCAGCATAACAAGTCTAAAGTAGTGAGGATACACAGAAGTTGACAAGAGAACCAAGAGACAGTGATCACAGGTGGATTATCTAAAGCATAAAATAAATAAAACTGTATTATTTTTTAGACAGGCGATAGGTACACCATATGAACCTATAAATTGACTTGCTATAACATTCTACTAGGCTGTTAGTAGAGTAGCATGGTGCTACCCTACCCTGTCCCATGATTCAAAGCTCCCAATCAGAAATTAGCATTGTAAGTTTTACTAATATGTAGAGGAATATTATAGGAATTAACTTTGTTTTGATGCACATTTAATTTAGATACCCCAATTAAATTAAAGGAACACTAACACAAAAAAAGTATTATAATGCAATTAAAATATAATGCACTGTTGCCCTGCATTTGGTAAAAGTTGTGTGTTTACTTTAGAAATATTACTATAGTTTATATCAGGGGTGTCCAAACTTGGCCCTCCAGATGTTAAGGAACTACAAGTCCCACAATGCAATGAAGGAGTCTGACAGCCACAGTCAGGCAAATGCATTGTGGGACTTGTAGTTCCTTAACATCTGGAGGGCCAAATTTGGACACCCCTGGTTTATATGATTAGTCTGCTTTGTAGCCATGGAGAGGGCAGTCATTTAAGCTGAAAAAAGAGGAAAAGCACAGGTTACTTAGCAGATAACAGATAATTGCAGAGTATTGTGCAGAGTGCATATGTTATCTGCTACGCAACCTGAGCCTTTAATGGCTGCCCCCATGGATACATAGCAGCATGTTTATATAAACTATAATAGTGTTTCTGAAGCAACGACACTAGTTATATCAGTGCATGGAAACAGCACTTTATATCTGATTTACTTTAATACACTTTCAAATGTAGTTGTTACTGTTCCTTTAAGTGTCAACTAACAGCCTTATTAACAGACCTACTGAGGCAGGATACACTGTACCTCTAAATCTGATTTGAATTCAAAGGGGAATTCAACCCCTCTGGCACTAAACTTCCTGACATATACACATGCACTGTATAAGTGGTATACTCAAAAATATTGCAAAAATATTGCAAAACATACACCTCATGTAGTTCCTCCACATTATCCTCTAGTGATTAGCAGTCATTCACATTCCCCGTGCAATGCCCCTAAACACCAACCCACCCACCAGTTCTTATATTTATTTAGAATACCAAGCTTCTCAACCATGTTCAGGGTGCTTCATTTTGGATAGTTATGGCTTAACCTTCCTATTGTATTTTTTTACCATCTATAGTGTTTTGTTTCCATACTGCAGGAGGCAGTTCATAAAAATGTTCATAAAAGTTGAAGCCCTACATTACCAGGTAACATGGATAAGGAGAGGATGCCACAACCATGGACAAAATGACAGGCACTCGCATATCCCAAGAATAGGCAGGTAAAAGAACTGTAGACTTTATTTTAGGCAAATGGTAGACAAACACACAGCATTAGCGTTTTGTGCCTACAGGCACTTAATCATCTGCTTCAAGAGGATCCTTCAAACTAAAACTAAGGATAAGTCATATCTTCTAAGACAGCCTTTACTATAACATAAACAGATGGGATTAAGGGGGTTATTTTTAAAGTCCGATTGCCAAAAACCTTTTTAGTGGAAAAAAACTCTAATTTTTCGAGATTTATTATACTCCCATGATGGAAAAAGTCTGAATCTGAAAATCCTGCATCTCAGACCTACCAAATTTGTATATAATTCAATACAAGAACTGTGGTACCATGTTAGCAAGTAGCAAAAATAACAAATAAAAAAACAAATACAAAAAGTTTTTTTTTATATATCTATAATTGATCTCTATCTATCTGTAAATTCCTAATTTATTGCCCATGAATACCTTTCACTGATCTAACAGTATAAAAGCTGTGCCTTTCTAGATTTCATTTGTATTTTGCTCCAAAAGCTTGCAATGTATTTTTATTGTTAACCAATATAGGTATTACTGCTACAATATTTTTGTAAACAATTTTTTTTTTTTTTTATTTGTCATATAATTCAGTGTGGTCTGCATTAGAATTAGCCTGGGCTTTTCGGTGAAACTGGTAGAAAGTAAAAATGAATGGGAACAAAAGGAAACACTGTATCAAATGATAGCCTTCCAGCCAATGTGTTAGGGGCAAATTTTTTAGGATAAATAAAAACTTGTATGCTCTGTGATTTCATATTTCTTTGTCCTGTTGGATAATCAGCTCAAAAAACAAAAAGTGACATAAGTATCTCTACACCTTTTCAAAAATCACACATCCCACTCACTGCTGAGTTCCAAACTGTTTTGGAATGAACTTCAAAACAAAAGAGATTTTATCGGTAAACAAGCCTAGTATGAATAAATTTCCACCAGTGGATTTTGGATCAGTGGCAACAGGTGTCACATGTCACCACTTGGAAAATTGATTCTGGGTCAGTAGATCCAGGAGAGTGCAGCCAGAAAATGTAATGCCTACTGTAAAGTTTGACATGGGAGTAAAAATCCATGGTTTGTTTTAGGGCCACTGGTTCTAGTGACAGCAAACACAAATACTACACTATACTGAGCATCCCCTTTCCTTTTTAAACAAAGCATTGCCCCAATGCACAAGACAAGGTCCATCTAGATTGGTTTGTTGAGATGTTAAAAGAAGAATTTGACCTTAACCCAACTGAAAACCTTTGAAATTTACTATAATGCTGACTGTGAACCAGGCTTCACTGCTTCCCATTATAGTAGCAAAGAAAGGCCAACATTTCAAAACCCTTAGTTTCAAAATAAGATGTAGAACAGGCAGGTGTCTGGATACTTTTAGAAATAAAGTCTATTTACTTTACCTACAGACCAGTTGCAAGTAGGCCAGTTGAAATGACTACACTTGTATTAACATACAAGGCCCTCTAAAAGTCCAAGAAAACAAATCAGCAGCTGACAATGTTTGAGCAACTGAATCCTTAAAAAGTTTTATTTCATGGCTCCTGCACAACAACCCAAACCTTAACTGCAGCCGGAGTAATTCAAAGGGTAAACAACTATTCTGTTCTATAACTTGGCCTGCCTGACACTCTGTTTGTGAACAAACATTTAGCTACCACCAACAGTTCTGCTTCAATTCACTCTTCCTTCAGAAACCATAACAATAAAGGCTAATTGGTCAACAGCTAAACATTACTTTCATTGTTCCATTTTAGGGCAATGCTGGGTCACTGATTTATCCCATCAAATAAATTATTTTAACTTTAATAATTTAATAATGTTATTTACTTTGTTTTAGATTGCAAATTCAGGGGTACTTGCAAATAAGTATAACAATATAAGTTTCAATGACAATATTATGATAAAAGTCTGCCTCAAACCAGGGTCATCTTGGCACATTACACTGCCAGTCTGTTAAAAATCTTCCCATAATGCTGTTTTTAGGTTTTATCATCTCCATCCATGTGATGTTACTTGCTTCAGTATATTAAACTGTTTGGTTGGCTAGCTGGACAACCTTCCTTACAGTATCAGCTGCCATACCTTTGCTATTGTCTTATAATCTCCTTACGAGACACTTTCTCAAGAATTGTGCAGTTTCCTTTACTAAAGTACTGAACAGGAATATAACCACTATGGGGGCAGATTCACTACAGGGCGAGGTGACTAATGCTAGCGAAAATGTGACGTAATTTTCGTAACTTCACTGATTTACTAATGGGCGCTGGCATAACTTTGCTAGCAAAGTAGATAGACTCTAGAGTTACTTCACACCCTAATGCCAGTCGAATTTTTGTTCTGTGCTACTACGCAAATTCACTAAGATGCATATAACCTCAATTTTTGGTTCCCAAAAAACGCTGGCATCTTTTACTTTTTTCAGGGTGATAACCTGCAAAAGACCGTAATTTTATTTTAGGGTACTGGGTTCCCCCCTACATTTACTAACACTGTGCTCATGTGTAGGGCATTATAACAACTCTATTTCATTAAGGATCCCTGGGCTTGTGTAATGTAATATATTAACTGCAACAAATACGTGCATTCAAACTTCAGTTCCCGCTGTATGCTAATTAGCCAATGCTAGCGCAATTTCGCTTTGCTTGCTGAAGTAATGCTAGTGCAAGTGCGCCAGCATCTGGCACCCTGGACACAATTTCGCATTTTAATGAATTAGCGAATCTACGCCTGGCGAATCTACGCCTGGCAAAGTGTTGCAATGTAAAAGAAGTGGATGCTGGCAAAGTTACACTCTTTAGGGAGTTTGCCCCAAGTCTCTAAACACCACATCTTAGGGGCAAATTCACTAAGATCCGAAAATTCGCTAGTGTTTACTGCACTTCGCCAGGTGAATTTTCGCCAGCGCTACGCAAATTCACTAAAGTACAAATTTACGCTCAGGTCATGGAACGGTAGTGTAGTTGCGCTAGTGTTACTTCACTAGGCAGAGCGCTGTTACACTAGCGAAGCCTAATTTGCAAACGGCGGGAACTTTAACTTAGAATAGAAGTATATGTTACAGCCACTACATTCTACTACACAAGCCCAGGAAACCTTTAATAAATTAAATAAAGTTGTCCTATTGCCCTACATGTGATCCCTGTATAGTTGTGTTGCCATATGTTAGGAAATGTAGGGGGGAAGGAGGGTAACCCCCCAAAAAAAATCGATCTTTTTCAGACTATCACCCTCCTATGCTAAAATACGCCAGAGTTTTTTTGGGACTTAGAAAAATTTGCCATTTTTTTTCAACCTCCTATCTATTGTATTGAACTTCGCCTGGTCTAACGTTCAGGAAAATGTTCATCTTTGCGAATTTACGATCTTTCATCAGTGCCTGGCGTAAGGGTGCGAAGTTGCGAAAGTCTATCTACTTCGCTAGCGTTAATTCGCCAGAGCCGGTGTTAGTGAATTTCTGAAGTTAGAAATTGACGTCACACTGGTGAATTGGCGCTAGAGTTAGACGCTTTGCGCAATAATCAATTTGCCTCATAGTCCCAGGGTTTATGTAATAAGAAGTGCAAAGTTTGCTACAGTGCTAATCAACTATAGCAACCAATCCTGAACAGCAGCAGAAATCTGCCCTTGGTCAGCAGCCATAATGTAATTGTCAAACATACAGATCCAAGCAGTAAAAGGTATGGTAGGCTCACCAGGGAAAAAGAGAAAAGGTGCAGGCTGCTGCAGTGGTTGAAGAGACAACTCATCGCCAATTTGTTGTATTTTGATAGCCGAGGATGAGTAGAGTATAACAGGGCTTTATTAGTAGGCTCATGCAGCCATTACACAACAGTAACATAAACTCTAGCACCTTAAGCAGTATAGTGTACTGTGTATGCACAGTATAACTCATGCACAGTGACATCTACAGGCCATTTGTATAAACTGCTCCTTGAAATACATTGTGCCTTTTATTACATAAGAGAGCTAAACATTAGCAGGCTCTCATGTATACTACTACTTTCCATACAGTCTGATGCTTCTCTTACCCAAATATATTTTGAAAACAGGATAACTATATTTTCCCAAAGCTAACCATCAGAATATATTGTCCAAAAGGTATAATGTAAAAAGATGGCTAGTACATATTGTCCCATTGAAATTCTGATTTTGACCCTTTAAGATGTAGTAGAAGTAACAATCCTTTTTAATGTTGAATATATATTTTTAGTTCTAAAATGCTACTTGTTTATGCAGCACTGTAAAAATTGGTATGTTCTGGTTTATAGGTGGTGTCGAAGATTTGGACACCACCTGTCTGCTACATACAATTCTGTTCTCACATCGGTACCCAAGCGGTTTCAGAACACTTCACACATCCATTCATGCAACTCTCACAAGTAACACCTGTGTCTAGGAGTTGCATGGCACATTGGTAATCCTATCACAGTAACTACCGAGAATCAAATTCAGATGTCACCTCTTTGAAGATTTACAATGTGCCATTGTGATTGGATTAGTTGAAGAGTTTATATGCTGAGAACTTCCCATACCAGTCAGTTGAACTGAAGAAACTGCTCGGATGAGTAGTGAAACGTCTTCAATAATTACTCAGCAAGTCCAGTTGTTTTATAATTACTTATATTAGATGTAGAGACCATGAACATTGTATATTTTTTTTACATTCTCACACACACCTGCTGAAATTGAAGATAATCACTCTAATAATAGTAGACAAATGGCTGTGTTTAAGCAAACAATGTCTATTTGCCTTTGTATTAGCCAAATACAAATTTTGGGATATAGGGTATAGCTCAAAGAAGAATAAATATGTAATATGCCTATTAATAAAGTACATTTAATGCTCCATTTTGAAATATGCATTTTCAACATTGCAACAGCTCAAAAAAGTGCTTTACATCACTAGAGAGAGTCCATAGGAAAACATCCATATTAATTAGGCTAATTTAACATTTGGGAAGTGACAAAGAGCATTGATTAATGTATATAAATGCATAAAGGAGACACAGGAAAATATTGTACCAAGAACTGGCATTGGCTTTTAGTAAAATCTTCCAGGGGACCTTAAAATTATAAATACACACAACAAACAGTAATTAACAATTATGTTTTTTGGAACATAGAAAACCAAGTTACCCATAAACTTGTGAAGAACATACATTCATATTTACCTGGGTTACAACAAAATCCCAGAGGATTTTATATACAGTAGTTTTATAGTTTTATAGTTTTTCCTACAAAACTTTCCTCGAGGGCACATATCAGGGAGAAAGGCAATGCAGTCTTAGACCTGGACTTACTGATATACCAAACAAGGTGAAAGGTTTTCAACCACAAATAACATCACAGCATCCATGCAGTTTTTTTGAATGCCAGACTGGATTGTAATTGTCTGATCTGAAGAATAAGTTATAATCAGTAATAACAGACAATAATCTATTTTATAGTTGCTAGGAGTTACTGACCCCAGCAACTGGATAGCATTTTCAGCTTCAGCTTCAGCTCCACGAAACATTACATAGAAAGTAAATCACGCAAGTACCACAAAGCAGTCAAAAAAGCATAATAATTGCAAATAGCATTAGCATCTTCATTAATTTATTTATAGAATTGTCATTCCATTAAAATGCTTGTTGGTGTGATCAAAACTAGTAAACCTCCTCGTTGAAACCAAATTGTGCTGGCTACAGATGCAAAAAGATAAAGTCGCACAAAAATTCGTTTTGAATGATTTTCTGGCTGTGTGTGCGTCGTCCCAACATTTTTTGTACCATGCCGATCAGTTGTTTAGTTGATTAGACAGCTGCGAAGATTTCTGTCGGCTAACCTTAATTTCTCCGTATGTATAACCTATTTGACTATATCAGTGGGATACTCACAACAGTATTTGTCTGGCATAACTTTCGTATTATTGTTGTCATGACCAGAACATTATCTGATTTGTTCTTTTACTACTGTAGTTAAATTAAATGGTTAGTTGCAGGTCAGGAGATAGGGCCATACGAATGTTCATATGATAAGAGACTAAAATATGCACAGCTATGGCCAGCTTTATGCAGACAAGTATTTAATACAATAATATATTCAGAACCTAATTTACTGTAGGTATTTTAGAAATGGAGAAGGAAAGGTCAAATCACCTATCTGATACCCTTGGACCAGTGCTCCTGTTAGCAGAAAAATGCCGCAGCCCAGGTTCCATACAGCGAGCACAACAGAGCAATCCTCTTCCTTGTTTCTTGTGCAGTACAGCGAAATCCTGATCATTAACAATAAAGATACCCTTTTCACTGTACTGTGCATGTGTCAGCCCTGGGGCAGAAAAGAAGAACAAAGTGGAAGAAGAGAATGGCTTTGTGGTGCTTACTGAGAAGAACCTTGGGCTGGTACAGTTTTCTGCTAACAGGAGCACTGGTCTGGCCTGAGGGCTGAGTGTTGCCTAAAGTTTGGCACTTACCACTGATTTAACCTTTCCTTCTCCTCCAAACAGCTACTTGTAAAAAAAAAAAAAAGAGAATGGGGAATGCTAATGTGACCCTTGAGTGTGATTTCTATGGTCCCAATTGTTTACAGCTACTAAGCGCTGGCCACAGGCCAGAAACTGTGAGCAGTAACATGAGATATACAGTAGCAACACAGTTCCTTTTGCATAGTTTCTTTTGAAACGCAAAGGGTTTTTAACATGAAAGTGTCTTTAGTAACTTAGCTCAGTGCAGAACGAAGCTCAGTAGTCCATGTTCCTATACCCATATTGCAAAACTTTGGTGAGTAGTAAAGTGGTATACTATAGTTCTGAAAAAGAACAAAACATTTTAGGGGATAATATGAGATTATAAATGATAGCTAACGGCTAATTGATGTGAATAATGTTACAACTGCAGAGTTTTCAAGAGTATATAGTAGTCAGTACCCTGCTAAGGGAACTACTGCCCTAGATCCTTTTGCATCAAGGATTGATTAACTTTGTCCCATTTTATATTACAGGTAGATAGTCCTATTTTTGGATTAATGTAATTGTGCAGTTCTGTGTCATTGTCAAAAACCAATACATTGCTTACAATGCCCTCCCCCAAGTCATTAATGAACAAATAAAATAATAATGGACCTAAACAGAACCCTGCAGTTTAGGTCAATTTGCATAGGGCGGAAAATTTTAAGTTGTAGGGAGGTCTTTATTATAAATGTTGGTGCAAATGCTTGAAGTTACCACTTTTTATTACAAATGTCCAGGGAATCTTAATAAAGACAAGAGAGTTAATATAATGCCCTACTGTAAAATGAATGTTCCGTATGTTATACTATACCTGGAGAAAACTGGTTACCCAAAAAAAGTTAAGACTTTTGCAGGCAATCCTGCTTCAAAAAAAGAAAAGTCGCCAGTGTTTTTGGAACTTTAATGCATTTTCAGCACACAGAATATGATGTATATGTAGCTACTTTTTAGCACTTCGACTGGTCTGAGGTGGCGAAGTCAGGTAACGTTCAGTTGCCAGGTGACTTTTCACTCTGGCGATAAAGTGTGAACGAACACTAGCAACGGTCCTGTTCGCTAGAAAAATTGTCCTCTGCCCCTGTTAGTGAATTGGCAAAGTCCCTGCGAATGCTAATGCTGGCGAAAAGTCGCTAGCGTTAGCCACTTCGCACTTTTAGTGAATCTGCCCCATTGTCTTTGGGGAATTTTTATTTTCCTGAGTGTGTTTTTTTAGATCATTATCCTCCAATGCAGACTTCACTATTTTCAAATTTCCATTGCTTCATGAAAAATGCCAAGATAAGGGATAAAAACATAATCATCATAAATGTAAGAATCTTTTGTGCAAAAGAAACCCTTAATTTTTTTAGTTTTATCCACTCATGTACACGGTAGGGTTTTGTATTTATAGACTGATTGAAAACAACTTGAAAAATCTGAATTTTTAGTAGAACAAAAACGCAGATTTTTCAAGATTCATTTTTTTGCCATCTCAGATCTGCCGAGGCTGTATATAAACCAATGGTAGAGGTCCCTATCCTATTTGGAAGTTTATGTGCTGAGCTAGAATTATTCAAAAAATCAGATTATTTCGATTTTATCGAGTTTTCTCCTGATCCGATTAAATCATGCTTTTTCTATAATAAATAAATGCAAATTGCGGATTCTAATTTAGAATCTAACTTTTTTAATAAAATAATCAGAAAAATTCAGATTTTGATAAGTAACCCCCGGTATGTTTGTAAATGGAAGCACTATATTTCCACTGGAAAAATCTAACAGAGGATATTGAGTGACCTCTGTGCAATGCAGGAGACAATGTGCAGTCTAATAATGAATAGGTCATGTTGTTTTGTGGAATTCAGAAACCTTATACTATATTAGTTGCAAGTAGCATTCAATAGAAAAAAGGTAAAATGCTAATGATTTTCTTCTTCCACCTGGAACTTTATCAGATCAACTGTGCATAGTGGTATTCTCTAGCAACAAAGATTTATTCTGATAACGTGGAAATCCATTGTAGGGAATTTCACAAAACAATATTTTTATGCCAAGCAAAAAAAAAAAAAAGCCAAACAGATGTATAAATAAAAATATTAGTACACTGTTTGTGTATGGGGCTTATTTTAGTCATTTATGAATTGAGGTCATTTGATATGTTAAAAAATTTCAGGAAAAAAATCTCAATTTTCATTGCAGGTGCTTGTAGGTTTAGTCTTTGTAAGTTGCCATTGTGTTATGCAATAACCTTTCTTTTAAATTCCCATTGTTATACAAGCACTATACTTTAGTGATTTGTCACCAGTATGAGTTCTAGTAATCAGGTGTAGTCTTTGGGGCATGGCAGCCTATTGAGGCTGTAAACACAACTCATAGTAGCAGCCACTTTATAGAAAGATCCAAGGAAAACTATACCAGCACAGGTGTTCTCCTACACTAAGCTTATTGTAAGAGAATGTAATGGTATAGTGGCCCTTCCATTCAGTCTTGCTTCAAAGAAGAAGTAAACATACATAAGTAGAATAAAATGCACTGTCTGGAATAAAAAGAACCAACCAAAAGAAATAGCTGGAAATATATGCAGAAGCCGCACCACTCAAAGGAGAAGGAAACCCTCTACAGTCAAAATTCCCCACTGCCCCCCCTCGTTTGGGCTACCATGTTTTGGCTTGCAAATATTCTGTGCACAGATCACCTTCTTCCAGACTGCAGCAGGAGCCATTGATCACCTGGGCAAATTTTGAAACTCTACACACTTAAATAAAAAATATCTATATAAAAGTGGCAAATTAATTTAAGTCCAATTCATGGAATAATAATTCAGTTATGGTTATTATGGAATTATGTAGCCAGAATCTGTTACCCAGAAATTACGGGAATCTGAATTATGGGAAGGCCATCACGCATAGAGACCATTTTAAACAAATAACCCAAATTTTAAAAATTTTGATTTCTTTTTCTCTGTACCTTGTTCTTGATCCCAGCTATAAGCTATAACTAATCTTTATTGGAGGCAAAAAATGTTATTTAATGTTAACATGATTTTTAAGTAGACTGTGAATGGCCTATTTATCACGCTGTGTAAAACACTGGAGAAAAACATTACTCATAGCAACCATGTTGGAAAACAAAGCAAAGATCTGATTGGTTGCTATGAACATCACCTGTGATGATTGTCTCCAATGTTTTATACAGTATGATCTCTTATCGAGAAAACCCCAGGTCCCGAACATTCTGCATAACAGGTCCCATACCTGTACTCTAATGTACTTGCTTGGATTTTCATGAAACAAATGTGAATTTGAATAAATGAGTCCCTTGCATATATATATATATATATATATATATATATATATATATATATATATATATATATATGGGCCGCGCACCCTGAAAGTAAACGATACCTGGGTGCTCATGCATATAAAATACAAAATGAAGCAGAAGGTGATGGCACTCACAGGATTTGCAAAAAAGATCAAAAATGGTGATGAAATTAAGAAGAGTTTATTAATCCAAAGTTTCGGTCCCACACAAGGACCTTTATCAAGGAATATAAAATCAGGAAAATGATTATATTACATAAATTAAAGCTAAGCACAACCCTATGAAGGAAGAATAAAAAAAAGGAACATAAATTTCAGAAGGTATAATTCTGGAGCTATCAATAGGAACAACTAGTGTAGAAATGCTAAATAAGATCACAGAGCATGACCAGGAGATCAGGGTAATGTGAGAAGGATGGATTCAGTGAATGGGGACTAAGAACCTAGACATGTAATAGATAGCTAGTGAAATGATAAAAAGTGATGGGAGTCAGAGGGTAATGTCGCACATTCACAAAACTGTTGTAGATGTTTAATGATCTGTGTCACAGACAGTCTATGGTCTATTTCTTAAAGATTTTAAATATTTTTGCTGCTAGTCTCATAGCTAGATGATGATTACCCACTGCATCTGAGTCTGGCAAACAGTTTCAGATATCCATGTCAAACAAAAACTCAGGCTGGATTGAGTTAAAATGGCAACCTTCTGTGTGGACCCTTGATTTGATGCCACAATCATGGTGGTAGTAGCAGTTCCCCAGTGTCAGTAGGCATACCTTGACACACGATTGAACAAATGATGGATGCAATGGCATAAGAAGTACAAGGATTGTTTAGACAAAATAATTTTTCTTGAATCACATCAGTAGCACAGCCTATGCCCCTATAGCTTTGAATGAGAGTTTTTTGTGGTTTTAGAATACTTAAGCAAAAATTATATAACAAAAGTGGCATATTAAAGAATCTTACCAAACTGGCATGTATATTTCAGTATATATTGCTCTTTTTACTTGAGGAAGAAGTGTGGGTGTAAAAGAATAGTATCCATTACTTGGCTCTTGTGACCTAACATGTACGGTTTGATTGTTTTGTTTTTGTGCACTGTGAATCATAGGATCCCAGGGGGTGGCCCTTAGTACTTAAAATGGAAGTTTTCTATTTAGGATTACCCAGTGGCACTAACTTAAGTATATTATTATAAAAATGGTTTATTTACATGAATTAGGGTTTTTACATATGAGCTGTTTAATGCAATTTATTATTAAGAGACCTACGTTGTTTAGAAATAAAAAAAACTATTTATTAGAGGAAAAAAGGGATTTGTGATAAAATAGAAGTAAGTAAAGTTTAAACATTGTTATTCTCTTTATTGGCATCTCCATTATTTCTCATATTTTTTAACAAAAATGTGCCATGCTATTTGCATTTACAGGTATTTAAGATGTTTATTGCCAGTGTTACATAAGCTTGGATGATGCAAAACATCTGCTAGCTTTCACAACAATGCTTTCTATGTGACTTTTTGTTTTTTTTCTTTACTTCTTAAACATAACTATGATTGATTTGTTGAAGCAGAAACCAGATTATCCAACTGCAGTAGAAGAGGTTGTGCATGAATAACTGGGACATGTGCCATAGAGGTATATTTGGTGTATCTGTAATTTAGATACCTCATTGCCATTTGTTATCTCTAGGTAGAACTGGGGTGATGTAATATGATTGATAAATACCACAATGTAGTTCAATATAGAGACAACAGAATTCAGTCCTTGCACAAAGGACATCTTGGGGGTTATTTATCAAGCTCCGAATACCCGAAATCCAAAAAATCCGGTTTAGTTCAGGATTTATTAAAGTTCGATGGTCTGAAAATTCTGAATCCGAAACTGGCATCTAAAAGCTCTCAAGCTCTCTGATTTCTGGGATTTTGGTGCAAAAGGCCAGAAAAGTCTGAACAATTAGTAGTATTTGCGGAAAAGTAGGAAAAATCTGAGTTTTGCCAGACCATATTTTTCTTCATAAATATGGTCCATTCGGGAATTCGGAGTTGATCTGAGTTGGATATTAGAAATACTGAGAATAATTTGGACCTTGATAAATAACCCTCAAGTTTGGAATACCTGAAATCTGAAAAAATCAGATTTTTCAGACCAAAAAAAAAAAAAATCCGAATTTTTCAGGATTTATTAAAAAGTCTGATGGTCTAAAAAGCCTGAATCCAAAAACGTGGCATCTCAAACCTCTCGGGGGCCTGTATAAGTCAATGTGGAAGGTCCCAGTGTGTGCGCTGCTGTCCATACCGATTTCGGGATAGCTCCGAAGTTTTCGGCATATTGCCCGACTATTTTTTGGGCCTTTTTTCTTTATAAATAAGGTCCATTCAGGAATTCCGAGTTGGATATTAGAAATAGTGAGATAAATTCAAACCTTGTTAAATAACACCCTTTTTGTGCTACAAATGTCACTAGTCAATATTTCTTTTTGGCCAAACTCATATTAAAGCCATAGAGTAAAGGAAATGGTGAGTTAAGTATAGCTTTTCAGCATGAGAACAGATTCATGAAGAGATTATAGGTGTATTTTAACAATAAATAGCATACTGAATACACCTAAAACACTGCCTTCTATATGGATAAAACCATACTACCAAACCACTTTGGACAATTCAGTCTTGTACCTGATATTGGGGTTAATTTGGGGTTTGTGTTTTCTTTCCCTCATATACCAATTTGGAAACCCCTCAACTCATCATACTGGCATGTTTTTGACCTTTTGTATAATTTGTGCCCATTCCCCTCACAAATGCACATACTAGAAAATCTTATATATAGCACAAAAAAAATATTTGCAGTGCAAAAAGTTATGCCTTTGCACAAACAAATTTTCCTTTGCACAAATTTAATATAGCTTCTGGCAGTAGAAGAAGGTTTGCGAATTTTAGAATTTGCACCAGTGCACAGTGAATGTAATAAAACTTCTTACTGAAAAAGTTATGGTTGCTACAAAAGATTACAACACCTTAGCACTTTTTAAAATTGCTCAGTTACATTTTGCAATGTAATAACTGTTAACGGAAGCATATTACATTGCAAAATGCTAATTTTTATTCATATTTATGAAAATTATTTTTCTCGTTGCAACTTTTATTACATTCCCCCATTAGAGTTAATATCAGAGTTTAGTGACTTATAGGGGCAGATTTACTATTATTCCCCTATAAACCCTCGAATTCCTTCGAAATTCGATAAGCATTCGACTATATCGAATGCTTATCGAATAGTTTTAGGCTATTTTTACCTCGATATTCAATCCCTCGATCGAATAACAATCATTAATTTCATGAAAAAATCGTACAATTCGAACGATCGAGGAGTTCGATCGTTCGAATGGTATTCGAGCAGGTGATAGACAAAAAAGCCTATGGGGGGGGGTTCCCATAGGCTTCTATTGCAATTCGGTAGGTTGAATCTGGCAAAGTAGGCAGTTGAATAAAATTTTAAAGTTTAAGTCCTTCGATCTTCGAATGGTCTAATTATGGAATATCCGATCATTCGATCTTTTCCATCATTCGAATTTTTCGGTATCCGATGATCGAAGTGGCCAAATTTGCATATCCGAACATCCGATTAAATCGTACGATCGGAATTCGATCAAATTCGATCGAACTTCGATCTATTCACATGAATTTCGTAAATCTGCCCCATAATGTCCTTGTACAACACTGTAGAGATCATTTACAGTTCCCCCAGGTAGAAGTGCAACAGCGTGCCCCTTAGTTCTGATTCAGGCAGTGTAATTTAAGCATGAAGTTGCAAGTCTCTGTACAGAGCTCAGATATCAGCACTAAATGACTCCCTCTTTTCACTTGACTGTTGGTTTGTGAACTAGGTTTGTGTTTGTGTCGCAAGTTAAAATTCTCCAAATCTTGGAGCTCTATTGATCAAAATTCAAGTTTTTTCATTCTAATAAATTTGAAAACATACCTAATAATTAACTTAAATGTGTGATTATATATAAATAAAACTCAAAAGTAAAAAACTTGATTGCTTGCATGCTGCTAGAATCTACAATCCAATGACATTGTGGAGAGTATGTAATGGGTCAAGTTCACCTCACATTCCAGCAGAGAATGCTCACCCATATACCACTGGAGTCTCAACGAAAGCTAACTAGAAGCCATAATATCATTATATATATACATATATATATATATATATATATATATATATATATATATATATATATATATATATATGGTATGATGGTTAGGTTTTTTCTAAACATTCATGTCATGTTATTTGACATAATCCATAAATCAGCACCCTGCTTCTCTGTGCTTATTTTTCATGATTCAATAACAATAACATAAAATACATTTACCAATGAAGTCTATGAAATTATGTCATTGTAGGAATTATAATGGAATTGCTATTTGGGACAGGCATATCATTTAGCTAAAGAATAAGGTCTGGAGGGTAAAAAAAATTAAAAGGTGCTGTAGGTAGCAGTGGTTGCATTGTTATGGGTGTATAAAAACTAAGATACTAGAGAACACAGAAGCAACTGAGAAAACAAAAAGTGAGAATGTAAACACACTGAAAGCAGAGTAGACATTGAATAGAGCATATGTGAACTGAAATCCATTCCAGACATCAGTGTGGGGGAGTTAAAGCTAAAATAGCACATGGAAAGACCACCAGTAAAACACACAGAGACAAGCATATGGTGACATGGTTTGTGTTCAAAGTGTATGCTAATTTAAAGATGAACTAACCCCCCCACACACAGGCATTTTTAACTGTTAAAGCCAGCTGCATGAATTCCATTTCCCAGGTTTCACACCGGTGATCAACGAGAATGAGCATGGACGTTGGCTCATGGAACTGGCCCATTATTCATGCTCCCTCTTAATGATTAGCATGGTGGAACTTGGGAGCTTGGATGAAGTGGCCACCAACCCAGCTGCTCAGTACTTCTGAAGTTTGGCTCTGTGGGGGTCTTGTGTTTGAACGACATGGTTCTAATGCATGCAGGTATTGTGTCTTACATGCATTTAGTTGGCAGACTCACCTTTGTTCTCCTTTTTGCATTCCCCCCCCCCGATCTCTGAAACTGCATTTTGGCAGTCTTTAAGTGGCAAAGTTTCTATTTCTATTCTGATTTCCTTTTGAAAAGATAAGGCCGACAAAAATTTTAAAAATCCTCTATTTTATTACCTTAATTTCCACATACGTGGCAAAACTCAATCTTAAAAATAATGTAGCCCCTTAGTTTCACCCAATATCTCGCTTAAGCTGCATGTGGCTTTCAGGGAATGTGCTTTTTAAGCCAATCCACACTACTACTATTGCCAACCAGCAACAGGTTCCATCTGATGGTTATAAATGATACAGGATGTACATACATTTTCTTTAACGCTTTTTATTTGTTGTAAATCTAGTTTTTTATTTTAATGGCATAGGGAATATGAAAAATATAATCCATAAGCAACAAAGCAACTTTCTTCTAGCAAACAAGTGGAGGTTTGGGGGAAGGGTGTGAAGCAAATGTCAATGGAAGAATGATTGCTGACAAAGTGCAAATCATGACATCAGATGTAGAGCAAGTTATTTTAAAATGACTATGAAAAGGATGCAGTATCCATTTATTTAAATAGGCAGCAAACCAATAAGCCATAACATTGCTGCCTTGCAGTACTGGGTCCTATGTTTTGATTTGACTCACCTTTTTGACAGAACACTACTGCAAGAAGATTCTATGTTCTTCCTGTACTTGTGTGGTTTCCACCAGGTGCTTTGGTTTATTCCTACATTACAAATCATACAGTACACTTACATTGCTCTTGATAAAACATACCAAAGTCTGTGTATAGGACCTTAGACTGTAACCTTTACTGGGCAAAGGACTATATAAACGAAATATAATTACTTAAACACATCAACATGGCAATACAGTCCTTGCCCATCCAACAGTATTACCACTATATGATCCATTTGTTGACCCCATATTGGGTAGAGATCCCCTTGTGTAGACGCTACTGACTATGGAGATAATTTGGTGGTTATCATTTAAAACTGAAATGCAGCAGAAGTATATGGGATGACACCACAGTATTCTGATTCACTTTACTTTCAAGCAAAGATCCTCCAGGGGAAATCCATCTGACCACATTTATATGTATGACATAAAAGACAACGGTTCTTCCTTATGTGTCTCTTACAGAGTTGCCTCCCCCAAAAAACTCTCATATACCCTCTGTGATATGGACCTTAATACCTTGTGAGGTGCTAAACCATGTTGTGACCAGGATTGAAGAGTTCAGTTTCCCAGTTTACATGCATTACATGCAGTCTGTAAATGATGTACCCTTTGATACTGTTAGTATGAAGAATTAAAGGGCTGGTTCAGCTTTAAATAAGAACTAAAGCTTAACTAAAGAAGTAGCTAGAAATGTTGTACATTATGTTTTGGGCTTCTGTACCAGCCCAAGGCAACCACAGCCCTTTAGAAGTAAAGATCTGTGTCTCCAAATATGCCCCAGTAGCTCCCCATCTTCTTTTCTACTGATTCACTGATTCACATGCTCTGTGCTGCTGTCACTTACTGAGCTTAGGGACCCACTCACAATATACAGTACACATAGAATAGAAATGTCACAATATAAGGCTGTTTGGAACTTAATACAGATAATTACTGCATGTAATTAGCAACCAGTGCAATTAGCATCAGAATTTAATAATCAGCCCTGTAGCATCAGCTTATATTACAGTCAAACCTCATTTTCTGCTTGTAAATTTGTGAGGACCCCTAAGCTTAGCTTCTCAACAGCTTTTCAGACCCAACTGAGCATGTGAGTATCACAGACACTTTCAAAGAGGGTGACCCCTTGTGACAAGTTTGAAATCCTGGATCATTGCTGCTATCAAGAAATTGAAACTATAGGTTGAGTAAGTTCAGTAAATTATATCATTTTTAACCATATTCTTAGTTAGGGTTTTGTTCTCCTTTAAGTATGCTATAGAATGACTTCTTCAAAGCCACTTATTGCTCTTTGTTATTTATGATTTGCCTTTTTCTTCTGACTCTTTCCAGCTTTTAAATGGGGGGTCACTGACCCCAACAGTGAGTAAACTATTGCTCTGTAATGCTGCAGTTTTACTTTTTATTCCTTAGCCTTCTACGCAGGCCCTCTCTTAAATATATACCAGTCTCTCATTCAAACCACTACCAAGCTACTCAGGTAAGTTGGACCCTAGCAACCAGATAGCTGCTGAAACTCCAAATTGGAGAGCTGCTGAAAAAAACTGAAACCATTCAACCACTGCTTGAATAGGAATGAAAAAAGAGGAGGGATGGTCTGTATGGTGAGTGTAGCACAGCATGCTAAAACAAGACCCTCCCACAACCATAAGCCACACCCATTGTTTTATTAAACTTCACACACCAATACTTTCTGGTTTCACCCACTTTAAAACTAAACCATTTTGCTATTTCCATTTTGGTATTTCCTTTTAATGCCCAGTATGCATACATTTACCTAAGTAAAAGCAGGCCTGTATTTGTGGAAAGGCCACCTAGGCCCGGGCCTAGGGCAGCAGGATTTTAGGGGGCGGCATGCGGCCCAGCCACGCCCACATTGGTCCAGAACCACTGGGGATATGCAGGAGATACGATAGTTTTTCACATTTCCCGTGCACCAATCCCCATTGCTCCGGTCCTGACGATGAAAATTTGCAAATAAAGGTATGGGGTGATGAACGGCATTGGGCCTAGGGGTGCCCGCTATGTAAATCCAGCCCTGACTAAAAGCTAAATACTTAGGGACCCCAAAATGAAAATTGTGCATTTGAGTTCAATGCTGTCAATCCAGCTTCAGCCTATATATTGTGTCATAACATAGCACAACCCCATCATATTCTATATTCAGGGCCGGGTTTACATAATAGGTGGATCTAGGTCCATTTCTGTTCCTTGCCCCTGTCCCCTTCCTTTGTGTACATGCACACATTTTTAGCATCAGGTCCAATGTACTGGGCATTGGTGCACAGGAATTTTTTAAAAATATTGTATCTCCTACAAATCCCCAGTGCTTCCAAACCAATGGAGTGTTCTTGGGTGGCGTGTGCCCCCTAAAATTCAGCTGCCCTAGGCCAGGCCTTTGTGGCCTTTCCACAAATCCGGGTCTGTCTATATTACCCAAGATTATTTCAAATATATAAATCTTTAACTATTCCATAATCTGATGTTGTTCAATACCTTCATTTTCTCTTTTTGCTTCCCCTATTTTCTTCTCTCTCCTTTTCTCTATAACCCTCTCTGATGCCTCCACCTTCTTTATCTGTTTAACACTTCTCTATCTCTTCTCCATTTTTCATTCAGCAATCTTTTCTCTCCATTTATCTTCTATATATTTAACTATATTTTATTTTAACTCTGCATTTTATTTGCATGCAGAAGTGGAGAGGGGCAAAACAAAGTTCCTGGATCCAAAACTCATACTTCCCCTATGAAGGCATGCTATTTCACAAAAATAAATAAGTGAAGGGATGGCATCCCTGGGCATCCCTCCCCAATTCCAGCACTGACTACAAATAATAAAAAATGAAGACCAATAGCACATTTTCTCAGAATATTCTCTAAATCATATTCAAATTTAACTCAGAGGTGAACAACCCCTTAATTAATTAATTTTTTTATTAAACATGGTATGCTCCAATTGTTCCAGCAACTTTTTTTTAGGTTGCATCTAAAATGAAAGGGTACTGTGATTATGTTGTTCTCATTGTGAATAGTGTAATCTGGTTACGATGGGAAACCATTTGACATTTTAGGAAAAGTCTTTCATTGAATAGTTTTCAAATAGACACTGGAAAATGAAATAGTCCATGAGTTATTTCATTGCAAAAAGTCACAGAGACATACAATGACATAACCCGCTGATGTAACACAATGATTTTGCTGTGAAGGTACACAATAAAGTGTATTGTTCATCAAGCAATGACCTGGTGATGGAATTATATGGGGGGCATCATGGGCACTAAGCCCTCGCTTAATATCACAGTTGCTTAAGGCCTAAGTCAATTAGACTCTTCATAGAGGGATATAGAGAATAAATCATCTTTTTTATCACAATGCTTTATTAAGCAGACAAATGCGTGGGCTAGAGTTCAACATGGCAACAGTGAAATGCCATTTGTGGGAACTGATTTTTTTTCTACCTTTATTTATCAGATTTAAAGGGGTAGAATTATTTAATTTGTGTATTGTATCGATGTCTAAATGACTTATTAAATGAAGCCTTTGAAGTCTACTTACCAGATAAATCTGCAAAAACACTGGAAACCTACATCAGGTGAATTGATGTCAGGATCTGAGAAATGGTTAAACTTTTTTTAAACCGCATCAGTTAATAGTGCTGCTCCAGCAGACTTCTGCACTCAAATCCATTTCTCAAAAGAGCAAACAGATTTTTTTATGTTCAGTTTTGAAATCTGACATGGGGCTAGACATTTTGTCAATTTCCCAGCTGCCCCTGGTCATGTGACATGTGCCAGCAGGAGGGAACTGCTTTCTGGCAGGCTGTTGTTTTTCCTTCTCAATGTAACTGAATGGATCGCAGTGGGACATGGGTCTTTACTATTGAGTGCTGTTCTTAGATCTACCAGGCAGCTGTTATCTTGTGTTAGGGAGCTGTTATCTGGTTACCTTCCCATTGTTCTGTTGTTAGGCTGCTGGGGGGAGAAATGGAGGAGGTGATATCACTCCAACTTGCAGTACAGCAGTAAAAAGTGACTGAAGATTATCAGAGCACATGATTTGGTGTAGCAGGGAAATTGACAATATGTCGAGCCCAATGTCAGATTTCAAAATGAAACATAAAAAAAATCTGTTTGCTCTTTTGAGAAATGGATTTCAATGCAGAATTCTGCTGGAGCGGCACTATTAACTGATGCATTTTGGGAAAAAAAATTTTTTTCTCATTACAGTATCCCTTAAAAGATTCTCTGTTAAGCAGCCAGTAAGGTATTTTAAATCTGCCCATTCTCAAATGTTGTAATAAAAGGTGCCATGCACTCTCTCATTTGCATAGTCAGTTTAAATCGTCATAATATATGACTTTTCAGCCATTGGCATGTTTTGAATTAAATGAACAAATTTCAATTGAAAATTGCAGGCCTGACGTGGTCTCTGTTTAGGAACCAATAAAAGAAAATGTAATAATATGCATGTATATTTACTTAAAGGACTTGTTCCCCTTTCAGTTAACATTTCAATAGGATGCAGAGAATGATATTCTGTCATCATTTGCAACTGGATTTCTTTTTTTATTTTTTGTGATTTTTAAGTTATTTAGCTTTTTATTCTGCAGCTCTCCAATTTCAGCAATCTGGTTGCTATGGTCCAAATTACCCTAGCAATCATGCATTGGTTTTTAATAAGACTGGAATATGAACAGGAGAGGACCTAAATAGAAAGATGAGTAATAGCAATAGCAATAAATATATACCTTTACAGACCATTTCCTTTTAGATGGGGTTGACCCCCAATTTGCAAGCTGGAAAGCATGAGAGAAAGCATTAAATAATGAAAAAAACTATAAGAAATAAATAATGGAGACCAAATTAAAAGTTGCTTAGAATTAGCCATTGTAAAACATACTAAAAGTTAACTTAAAGGTGAGCCATGCCTTTAACAGCAAAATACTGATCAATACTGTTTTGGAGCTTCAATTTTGCCCATGGCAATAGGTACAATTACACTAGTTTCATCTGGCTAAGTGACGTGAATGTTTGAGGATACTCCTGCCTGACAGAAATGTCACAGAGGCAGTCGAGACAATAAAAATATATATAAATATCCATATATTATGTGGCACAGTGACTGGGTGAACTGGAAAGGGTAGGTATGTCTCTCCCAGAATGCTCTATGAGACACAGCATGATGAGCGCATAACCAGGTTGGCTGCGCCTAGGCCGCGTGATTGTGGCGCCCGCACTGGCGCGCACAAGTGCAGGAGCACCAGGGCGCAGCGTGTCCCCGGTGCTCCCCATAGAGCGGTTGGGAGGCATGCCACCCCTAAAAATTTGGTGCCCTAGGCCCGGGCCTGTGTTATGCCTGAGCATAACAGAGGCTGTGTTAAATCACATTGGGGGAACCAGTGCAGGCACTGTGACCACCTGTGGAAACAGGAGTGGATGGGAATGAGCTCTTGGTCCAGGAAGTAGGAAGTAGTTGGAGATAAAAGTTAGCGATGGGTGAATCTGACCCATTTCGCTGATAAATGACAAAATGGTGGATGGCTGTTTTTTGCAGGACAAAACGACACAAAACACAACAATTTTGTTACTAAAAATAAAAACAGTGGTCCCCAGCCAGTAGATTATGAGCAATATGTTGCTCTCAAACCCCTTGGATGTTGCTCCCAGTGGCTTATTTTTGAATTCCAGGCTTGGAGGCAAGTTTTGGTTGCATAAAAACCAGGTGCACTGCCAAACAGAACCTCCTGTAGGCTGACCATCCACATAGGGGCTACCAATAGTCAATCACTGCCCATAATTTGCACCTCATGAACTTTTTTCATGCTTGTGTTGCTCTTCAACTCTTTTTTACATTTGAATGTGGCTCACAGGTATAAAGGTTGGGGACCCCTGCATTAGAGTCTATGGGGAGAATGTAATTAAAGTCGCAAAGAGAAAAACTATTTGCAGCAATAAGAATAAAAATGCAGGCCTCGCAATGTAATATTGTTCCTTACACTGTTATTGAACTTCGAATTTTAATTGCTTATTGCAAATTTTAATTGCGCACTGTTACGAAGTGCTTGAAGGTGTCGTAATCTTTTGGAGCAAATGACTTTTCAGTAAGAAGTTTTATTACATTTACTGCACTTTGGTGCAAACCAGAAAATTTGCAAAAGGTCTTCCACTGTTGGAAGTGGTTGATAAACAGTTTCTGGGTTTGCAAAAGCTATATTAAATTAGCGCAAAGCACAAGTTGTTCGGGCAAATGCATATTTTTTTGCATTGAGAATAGTTTTCCCCCGTAAGTTTTTTCACAGTTTATTTTTTTCACCCTTAAACAGGGTATCTGTCTTTGCCAAGTCTACAAAATATTTAAAAATTATGATGCGTATCTTGAGCAAGACAAGAAGCAGTATGACAGAAAAAAAGTGTCAGGATCTATCATGAAGGTGAAACAAATTGGCCCCCATAGTCCCCCACTGGGCCTTCGTCAGGATTGAAAAATGTACTACCTTCAGCTGTTCTGTGCTGTCGCCAAATACCTCCATATCAGGATGACAGTGGCTTTAAGGTGATAAGTAGTTTTACAGACAGTGGTCTGTTTGTAACAGAGTGGAACACACTAGCACTTTAAAAGTTTCTGTTAAGTGCTGTAATGCAAACAGTGACACATTCCATTTGGAGATGTGGCCTTATGCAAACAAAGACGGTTTGCTGGAATGGAGTCTGAAGATGCATAAAGAAATTAAGCCAACACTGGAAGCATAGCAGGATTCATAGATCTAATGTGAAGGAACTCTCTGTACCTACCTTAACTCTTCAGATTTTTTTTATTATATATTATATATATTATATATTTCAGCTTGGGCACTTTCTAAATAGTGTGCATGTGCACAGGATTTATCAATGCAGACAAACATTAGTTGGTGCCAAACAGAGCCCTGGAATTACTGCCAGCAGGTGTTGATTTCAGGCTTTCCTTCTGTCCCTTACTTGCTGTACTTAGCACTTCATCTCCTATTCATCAGACTAAACTGAACCTGTGCAAAATTAGAAAGGATTGTGTAAGTGAGCAAAGAACCCTGTGGGAATGGCATTAAATAGTACAACATATTTCATTCATTATGGCACATTGCATTTGAAATGAAACTACAGGTATGCAGGGCTCTGGTTGTTTGACCAGGAAAAGGAAGCTTCATAAGACAGCCCCCTAACCATAGCCAAACCCTGCCCTTTGAATGGCAAGCTTCCGCTACTGCAGGACAGTCCAACTGGCGGCCCACACCACCCTTGTGTGGCCCCCCACATGAAGGTCTGCCTACTGTGTTTGCTTACCATGTGTAATCTTTAAAAGTACTGAGATTAATTGGCCCCTTCATTGTTTAAACCTCAAATTCAGATTTTAATCCCCTGTATTATTCACACAAGTAATCCCCCCTCCATTGTTCAATTGAAACAACTCTATTGCTCACACCCCTAAAGCCCTCTACTGTTCACACCTGAGACCCAGACTATTCACACTTTATACAAAATGCTAATGGGGAACCAGCACTGTGTCAGTGTATGTAGTACATCTTAGAGTGGCCCTGATAGGTTTCCCTGTCTCCTTCTCTGATCTGCCTACCCTATGTTCCCTGTGTGTTTCATTTTCTGCTTGCCCTACTCTGCCTGTTCGTGCTCTACTCTATCTGTGTGTGCCCTGCTCTGCCTGTGGAACATAAGCCTGGTAGGAGTTTATTCTGGGGGTTTGTTAGCATTTGAAAATGATTGTTAGGGGCCCCTAAGGTGTTTAATCATATGCTAGGTGTGCTGTGTTATCCACAGGGGAGGAGGATGCATATGGATTTAAGGGTATGTCTTAATGTGACTTAACTTTTTTCACATATGAGTGACATCCCTGCAGTGAGAAGTCAGCTGTGCTACAACAACTAAAGGATAATTCAACCCCCTAGGTGCAAAACTCCCTCCCCTGAATAGCCCCTCTCCCTCCTCGCCCCATACCTACCCCCCTGGGTAAATGCCCTTAACTTGTTATTTAACCCACTTTCCAGGCACTGTGCAGTAAAGTTCATAGGCGCCATCTTCCCCCGAGCCCCCTAGACGCAAAACTCCCTCCCCTGAGTAGCCCCTCGCCCCCTGCCTACCCCACCCCCATTCAAATGCCCTGAACTTGTTACTTAACCCTCTTTCCAGGTCCTGTGCAGTGGAGTTCACAGGCACCATCTTCTCCGAGCGGTCTTCTTCCTGGATCCATCTGCATTTTCTGGCGCATGTGCAGTAGGAAGCATTTGCCTGTGCAGAGCTACAGCGCATGCACCCAAATTTCACGAAGTTTCCAATTTCTTTTTTCAGATGCATGCACCAGGAGATGTTGATGGATCCAGGAATAAGACCGCTTGTGGGAAAATGGCGACTATGAACTCCGCTGGACAGCACTAGGAAAGACGGGTAAGTAACAAGTTAGGGGCATATGCCTGTGGGGTGGGTGGGAGGTAGGCTGGGGGGAGGGGGGAGGGGGGAGGGGGGCCTACTAAGGGGAGGGGGTAGGGATTTTTGAGCCTAGGGGTTGAGAATTCTCCTTTAATGTGGAGATAGTCTTAAAGGTTCTTGTGGTAACATGGGTATGGTTTAAAGTGGGTGTGGTTTAAAACAGGTTGTGGTCAACTTCCATTATTAGCCCTCCACCACGTGCGCCAGAAAAATTCCGTCCCTCGGTATTGCTTGGCAATACAAGAAACACAAGTTTTGCTTGACAAAAAAATATTGTTTTATTTCACCTGTTGTTTGAAAGACATAAGTACATGACAATATCCATGCTCATAACAAATTACTTAAGAACTGCAGTCAATATCTCTGTTCAGCATGTAAAAGCATAAATATGGGGCAAACCCTGGTAAATAATTCATCCACTGTGTGGCTGGAGTCACCAGCACCCAAGATACAGCATTTACACTGTTGGCCTTATACTTGCACTGCAGCGTGCAAGACTAGATACAATGAGATTATTCATACACTCTAACTGCCTCTCACTATGTGCAAAGTTATGTCCTTGTGCAGAGGTGTGCAATGTTTCCCCCGATGGTGGAACAGGAGCTGCATACAAGGGCATTCTCTGTAACATCTGCAAAGATTTCCTGATTTCCATTACCAGTAGCTAGTTAAAACATTTGCTATAGATTCTCAAATTTGTAGCTTTGCAACAGCTGCAGTTTGGTCATTTCTAGTGGAAATTGGGCTTCCCTTGCTAACTGAATTAAGTTTTCTTAATTTATAACAAGATGACACATGTGATGGAAGTTTTTAATAAAAAATCATCATGACCTCTTTATGCTCCAGTGGATGGCAAAGCAATTATTGTTTTCACCTTAATTAAAAAGAAAATGTGAAACATCAGTGTTACTAAGTGATGGCTAAAGAACTTCACCAAGAATATTTCAGAATCCCCTCATACAGTATCACGCAGCCTTGTCAACACAATGGTGCCTCTGATCCTCTCACATGAAAAGTGATTGGCTGAGCAGCTCTTATTTTAATTGGCTAGAACTTGTGACACCCATTAGGTATATTTAACCAATAAACATGTAAGAGGAAAAGCAACTAAAAGGACAGAATATCTGCATTTTGAAAATGGTACTTTTCTATCCAGCTATGCCACCACCCAAAAAATAATGCTGATAAAAATGACATGTCCCTTGAACTTTTGAATTAAATGTGCCTTGGGATATTGAATCAATTGAACTACTCAGAATTAATCATCTATCAAATTGGTTCAATAGAAAATTCATATTGTACTGTTTGAAATGATATAAAGATTATCAAAAGGCATCTATAGCTTTAATGTATCAGTTACTTTAGCTGAAAAGTTTGATATTTTTGGGACTAAAAGGTATAAAATAAATGCAAATAAAACGATGACATTTTCTATAGGGAATACAAGAAAAACGAATCTAGCCAAATGTGTATTTTAACACACTATAATATAATAATATTTTAGAAATAAAATCCTGTTACTAAATCTTATATTTGCAAAACCATAACTAAGTGTATGACTAGAGGGCTAATCATGAAATGCTCTGAAAAGATTGCAGCACAATGATCAAATCTGATTTCTGACCCTCCCTTTCAGCACTTAGAGCCCAAAAGAGTACGTCCTGCAGATCCCACTGAATAGGACCACCTGGCCAGACTGACATCAGTCTGAAAATGAATTCCTACTTTTAACATACGATTGTAATAGAAAGGTCATTCAGCTCTGCTTAGAAAGAGAAAACAGTTACATGTTCTTGTGATCACATTAATAAAAAAAGTATTTCTGCTTTGTCATGCTACTGTTTTCAGCCATCAGCTGTACATGCATCTGCAACAAGACAAGTAATATTAGGTTTGCCACTGAAAAAAAGGATCCTGTTTACAGAGAAACAGAAGGCTGACAGAAGCATCAGATCAGACAGGGAAAGCTACAGAAACCGATAGAAGATAGACAAGTGGATCGATGGATGGTAGTTTGAAAGACAGCTCAGAAATGAGTAGCTTGCTACAGCGAGAGAAAAGTGCCCACAAACACACAGAGATAGACAGATCGATAGATGGTAGATTGATCAGTAGATACATTGATTGCTAGATTATGTGCTAGAATAGATGCTTGGATGGATAGATGCATGGATGGATAGGCACAGAGAGATACATAGATCAGTAGATAAATTCAGAATAGTGTTATAATGTTATAATAATAGGTAGACAGGCATGCAGACATACCTCTAACAGCGAGGGAGAGGGAGAGAAAAGATGGATATAGATAGATAGATATAGACTGCAGTTTTAAATTCATTTCTGTGTTAAGAATTAGATGAATATTCAATGCAAAATTAATATTACAGCTGCAAACTACAGACCCGTTCACAGTGAAGCAGTTAGAAAAAAAGCATGCCAAAAATGGTTAAAATGCATCAGGAAATCAAAATGGGTTAGAAAACTGAAATCACACATACTGTGCCCTGAGCCTTTTAAATGTGCCATATTCCAGGTGGCACTGGGCGAAAGATGGTTCGATCCACAGCCAGAAAATCACAAGAACCGTATGAACCTGGGAGACCTCCCCAGATCACCTCTCACATAGCTAAACTTTTCTACTTTAGCAGAGCTCCCAAGGAAAACTTTCCTGCAAGCTCACTGTAGAAAAGAGACCTGCTTTAACAAATTGCAGTTTTTTTTTTCCTGCCTGACTCTAAATGGTAGCACTTTTTTTCTTTGACAGAGGAATGAAAGAGTTTAGGTGAAGGGGGGCAGAGGAGGGAAGGGAGAAAGCAGGAGGGTTTGGGACAGTGGGAGGGAGGTAGAAGGGGACAGAAAGTGGCAAGCAAGGGAAAGGGTCCCTGCAAGAAAGGAGGGGTTTGGTGGGATGGGGAGAGGGCAGAGAGGAGTGGAGGGGCTCAGATTTCAGCTCTGCTGGGGGCAGGGGAGGACTAAGATGTGGGCATATACGTTGACTTCAACCAACACAGGAGTATAACTTCAGTACCTTGGCCCAGAGCAGTTAGTACTAAGTTTCTGCTGGGGCCTGGTACTGGATTCTCCTTCTTTTCCCAAGAAATCGGCTGCATGAAGACAAGATAACTATTGGAGACAGCCATCCTCCTTCTCCCCTTTTCTTCACATTTTATCCCACAAAGATTCTGCATGTCTAATATTTAGACATGTTTAGCTTTGTGGATTCAAGGACTCTAGTGCTGTTCGCAGCCACACAAGTCATTTTATTAGCGGTTGTACGATGCCAAGATGAAGAAGATGCCCGTAAGTTGCCATTTCTTTAACGTCTTTTTGCATTCTTTCTATGCACTTACTAAGAGGAACCTGAAATCAGCTGGGGGAATGGTTTGCAGCACTGCAGTTGGTTAAAAGGAAAAGAGAAGATAGGGAACAAAATATCCAAAATGATATAAATCTGAATAGGGCAAGTGGTAACAGGTTCATAATGTGTAAATGCATCGATCATCTCTGTGTAAGGGACTTATTCATTCAAGTCTTCTTCATCCTGGGTAGCAAGAGCCTCCAGTGCACTGCAGTTTGGGAACTTGGCATCTGCGCTGCAGACTTCACTTGGGCTACTGAACTGGGGGTTATTAAAATAATGTTCTGGTCCTTGGCCAAAGTAACTCCAATGTTGGGAAATAGCAGCACTCAAATGCTTTGCATGTATGGGCATCTGATTAACAACTTTATTCCAGTTTAGATTCAGCTTTAATAATTTATAATGCCTCTCAGTCTGTATTGTGCAACGAACAGTGGGTGGCCCTTCAGCTATAGCTGAACTACAACTCAATACCTCCAGTTGTTGGAGGGTGTTAGGAGTTGCCTTAGGGCCTCAATCCAGATATCCCTTGTTTAGACAAGGCTTATCTGTATTGTTTAGAAACGTAAATTAATATCATGGTTATTATTAGAGTGAGAAAGGCATGCTCGTTTCCCCAGTCCATAAGACACAATGGGGATTTGTGTGCATTGGATATGATTTTGGTACAGTAAGTGCTATTGCTGAGTGTTGTTCCAATGCAGAGGTGTAACCTTATCCCCTCTAAGAACAGCTGAAATAACCATAAAAATGCATTTAATGACACTGACTTGCTTTAAAAGTTAAGGTTCCTTCTGTTTAAACCCACAGCTTCAAATTGAAGCTCTGAATGATTGTGAAGGAAAGGAGACTTCAAAATAGGTTTTTGTTGCCCCTTTTAAACAAAACACAGCCCTGCACGTCTGGGGATGGCAAGTAAGGTGTTATTAGTATAAGGGGAAAAGAGAAGCCGCATTCTTGGGAAACTGATACCTTTCAAGAATCTGAATTGGAACGTTCCCACAAGGCCACCTGTAGTTTGAAAAACAATCTAGGGGGCTTCCATTTGTTCCAAGCACCTCTGTTAAATAGACTCACGTTTACAATAAGTTATGTAGAGTGCCCTATTCCCATGGCAACTCAGAAGAAGTTCATACTGAATAATGTACAGTATATTTTTTTACCCTTTTCTTAATGCTTTATTATCAATTTTCATCATAATCATTGCACTCAGTCAATCCTGATTGCAATCAATATAGATGGTGCTTCGTTATAATTTCAATTGTATTTAAGTGACAAAATAGGGAGAGAAAGTAAAAAGAAAACTGGCAAAAAAGAATGGAATATATGAGAGAACACCTGGCTACAAAGCAGTCTGGGCAATTCTTCTAGTTAAATGCTGGAAGCTTTCTTTCTTTAGAGAAAAATGTGCAACTTGCTTGGGCAGGTCCCAATGGTTAAAGAAAAAAATAAAAATTCCTTTGAGTCCTTCTAAAATCTTCACATACTACAGACTGTAAATCCATTGCACTCTAGTATGGAAAAGGCATCTTTTTCTGAATATTTGCCAGTTTTTTTTGTTGGACTACCTATTCTTTTCCATAAAACGTTGTTAATCTGAAATGCACATCTGTAGAATGGGGAATATGTGTGAAATGCTAAAGTAGCAGGCTGGAATCTTGCTCAGCTGATCTAGTGTTTTTAAGTTTCCAGTCAAATATTGCTTTTCATAGCTTCATTTGCTGTTGTCTAAGGGTTCTGAGAGTTGCTGTTTTAAATAGTTACAATGGTTACATCCCCTGCCTTAGATATATAATATAGTTGCTAAATACATACTTTACCATTAACACAATTACTGGAAAATAGACATGCCCACCTTTGACCTTTGAACTGTTGTTCAACTACAAACTCCACCAGTCCTTGGCTGCCGAGGAATGCTGGGAGTTGTAGTTTATGGGCTGGGGGACAGAAGGTTAGACATCTCTGATGCAAAAAATAGATTTTTGGTTGGCACCTGTCAACTAGAGGTTTTGCATGTTCTAGGTGTTAATATGATCACTTAACCTTTGAGAAGAAAACTATAATGGTGCAAAAACAGTCAGAAGGGATTGCTATACCCTCACAGAGGAAACCTTCTAAGTATTCCCTTGCTGAAGATTAGTCTGGGATATGAGGAATGTTGCAACCTTTATATTGTATGTGTATGAAATCTAGAGGTCCATCTATTGCATTTCTGAAGGTGATTAAAATGAAAGTCAAGGGCCTTACTTAAAGGCTTCAATTCAGTATTGTGATGGTTTATTTGCACTGGGAGGATTGGCAGCAATGGTTTCCAGATGGAGTTGAAACACTGCCCATGTTTATTTAAACTGGCCCCTGACAGTGCAATGTGAATTGAGACCTCTGTGTATTTTACAAAAAGGCCCATTCATTAAGGGTCCTCTGGGCTACCCAAGCATGGGCCATGGACCCAACCGGAGTGATGCAGAGTCTAATCAAGATCACCACTTGGGTCACAATGGATTAATATTACATCTTTTGTTATCTAATTGTCATCAGTAACAGAATTTCATCAACCTTTCAACAAATTTTAGAACTACTTGTTGTGTACAATTCTTCCCAGTGTTTGATCTTCACAAATATTAATGATCAGTACACATTTTTTTTTCATCAAATAGCTGCATTATATTCAATTATGCTCCTTTTTTTTAGCCTTAACCTTTTCATATTAATTTGTTTTATGAGGCACAGTGAATACACCTTGGGGAGTCTAATTTCAAAAGCAGAGTCTCTAGCTTTTTAATGACCTCAGGGAGTATGTTATTAACTATTCACCATAGTTCAAGTTGTAATATTATACTACAACTTCCTAAACTCTCAGCCAATATCTACTGGATGAATGCCCCCAGCCAAGTACACACCCGCCTTACAGGACTCCTTTCCCTATCTTAACTCACATCACCTTTGTCTCTTTTATTTAACACTGCCCCCATCTGGTTAAGAATAACACTACAATAAAAACAATTGTATAGTCTTATTCAGTAGGCCATTTAGAGAGATGGACAATTCTTAGTATAGACATTTGATGAATGTTTGATGTTTTTTCTTTATTTCTTTGCTTCCCCTTGCTGCTTCCTTATCAATGTTAACCCTCCTCACTCTGATACAGTGGATACAGGCAACTGCGTGCAGGATGGGCAGAGGTATAGTGATAAAGATGTGTGGAAACCCGAGCCCTGCCAAATCTGTGTCTGTGACACTGGGACTATTCTCTGCGATGAAATAATCTGTGAAGAGTCCAAAGATTGCCCCAATGCTGAGATCCCCTTCGGAGAATGCTGTCCCATCTGCCCAACTGAGCAATCTTCTACCTCCAGTGGTCGTAATTTATTTATTTATATTTTATAAATAAATTACTTGGGCATACCTATGGATGAAATGCCTTTCTCTAACAGACTGGGCATCCATAGGTCACTGCTTAACTTTTGAAGGGCACCTCTCGTTTAAACTTCTGCCTCTGATAAAGAACTGCACAAAATTCTACATCATCCTATAATATTCTTTAGAAAAAAATATTTGAACAAAAAAAAAATATATATATATATACTGTATATATAGATCTATATTTGTATGTCTGTATCATGGACGTTTAATTTAAGGATAGCAGAAGAGTTTTAACTGTATGTGCATATTTGATTTAAGGCTTCATACCACAAAGTATAAGCTTTAAAGAACTCTTTTTGGAGAGATGTTACTACCACATACCACACAGACCAAGCTTAGTCCAAAAAAGACAGAATCCAATCTCTCTCTTGGTTTCCAAAATAGAAACAGAGCCCTTAACACAAGAGGCAGAAGATAAAATATTACCAGAGGTTCCCTTTTTACCAGATTACCTACATGGGCTATACTGTAATTCCAAATGTTGTTTATATAAGTTTAATTACAGACCTGTGTAGGTAATGACCTACTGCTGTTTTTGTTTCATACTAACCTTTTGTTTAACGTGGTGTTGTTCCATGGCTTCCTGTTACTAACCATTGCATCCTTCTCTGCATTCTCTCTGAATTTGGAGCAACTTATCATGTTTTTATTTATTTTATGAACGCATCTGTTTATTTTCTTTCATTCTTCCATATCCATGTGCTTATTAATTCTTCCATGCTAAAATCAAGATGTTCATCATTTCCCTTCATTAGTCCACTAGAACTGCTATTAGGGAAATCCATACCTGATCTACATCACTTCTTTACAACCCCATCTTGAATGGAGCAGTTGGATTTTCTTTTTATTTCTGGTGGTTGGGGACAGGTTGCTGTCACTTGAACAAGGCTGTGTTCATTCTTCCTGTCACTTTGGTCCTGTTGTGTGTTATTGTCATTGACATTTCATGTTGTTTTGTGTTTAGTTGCTCTGTGTGTGTTAAATTGTCAATGACAAAATGTAACTTTGTTCTAATTTTTTACAGCGCAAGGAGTGCTCAAGGTAAATTTCTGTGAACTATATTTTACTTTGTTTTGGGTATTGGGGACAAATTCTCTACATTAAAGCACCTTCATAGCACAGGATTGGCCTAAAATGTAGAAAAATATAGACAACCCTTTAAGAACTAGGATCAGCCTAGATCAGGCCTATTGCAGCCTAGGCACTGAGAAAACATGTTTCTTTCATGTCTCTTAAAGATCTGGCTACATATAGGGTGAATGTGTTCTCATGTAGTCTAAATTCTCACTTGGCAAAGACATGATCAGCAGAGTTTGTTCTAGTTTTTGTCTTGATATTAAAGAAAAAGTATACTGTATTTTAGTAGACTATAGTCACTATAAATATAAAGTAAAACTTAGTGGGGCAGGATATTTTACATCTGTGTTTCTTTATATGAGTGGAAGTAGTCATTGTTGCTCTGATGATGATTTATTTTACAAAGGTATTAAAGAGAATGTGTGCCCTCCTGTGATAAAATGATCATAAAAAGCGCAGGGTTGATTGCTTTGATTTGACTAAAATCAAAGTCAGCTGTATAGTTCTCTATATTCGTAATTGTTCAGTATGTTTCCCCTTAAAAATAATCTAAATTATCTTTATACCTATTAGTGAGTTAAATGCTAATTGAACTGGAGTACTACTAATCTAATAAAACTATTTTTTTTACACATCTGTCTATAGATACTATATAAAAAAAAAAAAAAAAAAAAAAAAAAAAAAAAAAACATAGCTCTATTACCGGTGGCCTAAAATTTCTCTTATGTTTGTTACCATTTTCAGGGCCAGAAAGGTGAACCTGGTGATATTAAAGATGTAAGTGGCCTCCTATCTGTCATTCTCTCTGCTATGGAAAAATTATACGAGTAAACAAACATTTACTTTGTGTGTGTTTTTTTAAACAGGTTTTAGGACCAAGAGGACCACCTGGACCACAGGTATGAAATGTGCCATTAACCACATTATCTGCATATTAAGCATGATTATTTGTGTTGGGATAAGGCTTATGTTGCCTCCATAATAAATATTTTATCTTAATTTAGGGACCTTCTGGTGAACAAGGACCTAGAGGAGAACGTGGAGATAAGGGCGAGAAAGTAAGTGGATTTAGAAATATATTAACAAAGAAATGAGTGTCACAACACATTTCCTGAGGTTATAAGTTTAGTATAATAATATGCTACACCCTTATAGGGTACCATAACATATTGCCTCTTGTTTTTAGGGTGCTCCCGGACCCCGTGGAAGAGATGGCGAACCTGGTACTCCTGGGAACCCAGGATCTGCTGGCCCGCCTGGACCCCCTGGACCCCCTGGCCTTGGCGGAGTAAGTAGAAAAATGCACCCAGCATTTGCCACAGCTCTGTGGTGTTCACATTTAGTCTAGATCTCAGAACTCAGCTCTCTGAAAGGCTGAAAGACCTCACTGTTACCAAGTAGCACATAACAGTCATTCATTGTAATCACTCAGTTTGTTTGCATTCCTCTGACACAATATATCTCCTCTGCCCAGCAGCCCTTTTTTCCCTAAAATCACTGACCTCAATACAAGCGCATGATTATCTCAACCTAAAAATAGTATGCCCTGGCATTGTCTGCAATGTGGAAGCTTCATAATAAGAATTTGGAACCACTTTTTCATATCTTTAAATATTACAGAATATTTGCCCTCCCATCATCATAAAAAATTTGGAATCAAACCTAACAAGCCAGGAACTTTGGCTGAATAGCAATCCCTAACAAAGCAATTACAAGACCAGTTTCATGGGAGAAAAATAGGGTAGGAGCTATGAAGCATAGCCTTATTATTTGTAGACATGAGAACAACTTTTTCATTGGCTACAAACTGAGGCAGAATGGGTAATGTTACTGATCTTTTATCTGCCTTTCCTTTCATCATTATAGTGGGCAGGTAGTTAAGTCCAGTTTAAATAGGCCTTTGTTGTCTTAAACATTTTCTTTTGTGTAACCCCTACAAAGTGACCCTTCAGTTCTAAAAATATCTTCCAATTTAATTTTTTACATTATTTAAATACATTTGTAAATGGGTATTGCCAGTATTTTCAGTCTTACTTAAAATGTTACTCTAAATCAGTACCTTATCAGTGCCCACTTCCCCCAAAAAATAGAGAGTAAAATGAACTCAAAAAATGTATGATTTGCCAATATATTAATTTGGCAGGCCGGTTTATTAATTCATTTTCTTGAGACATTTATCTTGAAAAGCCAGAGAGATCCCATAAAATATTCACTAATACAGCAGTAAAATATTATAGTACCTGAGCTGTTTCAATAGGGAAACAATGGGGAAAGTGTACCAAATGGCACAAAGTGTCTCACAACAACCAATTAGAGGTTTTATTTTAAAGCAGCAGACTACTAAATGATACCTACTAAGTGGTTGCTATGGGTTACTAGAACAGGATCAAACTTTACTACCTGTTGATACATAGAAATGCAAGCAGTAGAATGTATGAGAGATAATTGTATCGATGGACAATTCTCAGAGACAAAAATGGTCAGTATTTCAAGACAATTAGATGATTTTTTTTGCTGCAACTTGTAAAAAAAAAAAAATCTATCTATGACATAGGGCTTATAATTGAAGAATGGTCATGATTATACAGGTATGGAACCTGTTATCCAGAATGCTCTGAACTGGATCTTTATGTAATTTGGAATTTAATACTACTAGAAAATCATGTAAACATTAAATAAACCCAATAGGCTGGTTTTGCTTCCAATAAAGATAAATTATATCTTTGGTTGGATCAAGTATATGGTACTGTTTTATTATTACATTATTATTTGAGTCGGTAATTTGGATTTCCAGAAAATGGATCCCATACCGGTACAAAAATATGATGATTTCCCTATAAAAGAAACCATTTGATAGGGGCTACTAGACTTGGTGCAAATGATATGCTGTCTATTACATTATCCTTGTGTGGGATAATAATAGTAAGTGCAAATCTGATATAAGTAGTTGAACTGAAGAAGCTGCTCGGATGAGTAGTGAAACGTCTTCAATAATTACTCAGCAAGTCCAGTTGTTTTAGAATTACTTATATCAGATATACCATGACCTGGATGAATGAAAATCTTCATAGTCATAGTAAGTGCAAAGTTTTCTAGAGCAACCAAACAGCTGGTAGAATAACACTGATTTTAAAGCAAGTGTTTAATTAGGGCTATTGGTTTCTAGCTAACGTTGTCTATAACATTGACACATAATGTGTGTTGAGCAGGCATATTTCTATAAATTAGTGATTGCCAAATCATTGGCCATTATTTTTTGAAGTACAAAACCCATGATGATGGTCCAAAGGTTCATATAAATAAATGTAACATTGAAATAATTTTATGAATAATTGTAAAGCATCTCTTAAGCTTTAGAAGTATTCATTTTAGTTACCCATAGCCTCCGATCAGCAGGGAGCATTTACTGGTGATAAAACATTGTATTTGCTGGTCAAATGTTTAAAAGCAAACATCTGACTGGTTGCTATGAGTCACTGCAGCTGGGCAAACATTCTGTCCAATATCGGGTTCTGAGCTAAGTGTTCTTTATTGCTGCAGAATAGGTATGTGCTGTATGTTCCCAGGGCCCAAAAGAGACTGGAATATGGACAGGAGAGGGCCTGGAATAGAAAGATATGTAATTAAAGGTAGCAATACAATACCATAAGTAGCTTTACAGAGCATTTGTTTTAGATGGGATCAGTGACCCCCATTTGAAAGATGAAAAGAGTCAGAAGAAAAAGGCAAATAATTTAAAAACTATGTACAATAAATAATAGAAAACAATTCTATAATGTACTAAAAGTTAACTTAAAGGTGAACCACCCCTTGACCGCTCCCTATCCAGTGGAATAAAAACACTCTGCTCTTATTTCAGCCATACTTACAAGTTTCCATGGCCAGATCCTAGCCTACACTGATTTCAATCAACATGCCAAAATATACTACTATGCACCCCAACCCCTTCCCGCAAAAAGGCCCCCAATTTTATAACAATTACAGTCAATTAAGCCAGTATATCTATCCTTTAATATTTAAAACAACCCATGATTTTTAAATGGTTTAGCTGTAGTCTGTACATACAGTAAACTGTAAGGCAGGCATTATTCTGGCTCTGCAATTAGGTGTTATTCTGGCTCAATTGCTACATAGACACACACAACACAACAAGTCTGCAGAACAGTTTTTTAGATATTAATGAAAACAAGTGATTTTCCATAAACGAATCCAAGTTTTATCTGTAGTCTGTATATAAACAGTAAAACAGACATCATTGTGGCTCAGCTGATCCACAGAGGGGGGAAATGAGTCTATCATTGGCTAATGTATATATGTAGTAAAAGGTATTCAGTTTGTTCAGGTGCAGTAACCCATAGCATCCAATAAGTTTGCTTTTAATTAAACAACCAATACATACTTATTGGTTGTTATGTGTTACTGCACCTGAGCAAACGTGTGTATTTTATATTATTGTTATTAACATATATTTCTATAGCGCCAACATATTTCGTAGCGCTGTAAATGTGATTATACTAAACTAAATGAAATCACATAAATTACATGCATAGAACATATGGAGTTACATACATCACAATCAATGCCGGTACAAAAGGCGAGGAAGGCCCTGTGCAGAAAGAGCTTACAATCTAAAGGGAAGGGAATGATACACAAGGTGTGGGAGTGGGCAAGATCAGAGTTAAGTGGGTGAGAGATGTGGTACTATATGTGGTATTGCAATTGGTAGTTAAGAGTGAGGGTAGGCTTCTCTAAATAAGTGTGTTTTAAGAGATTTCTTGAAAGCAGAAAGGTTGGGAGAAAGTCTTGTCTTGTGGCATCACTGCTTTCAAGATAATATAAATTCTCCTCAACTAGTCCTTAATCATAGGCTCATGATTAAGGACTAGTGAAGGCCGAAACGCATCAGGCAATGATGCATCTACATGCTTTTATGTAATCTTTTCTGATAACAATTTATCGGAGGTGTGGTCCATGTTTTTCTGATTTGTTAAGCAGTGCAACACTAGGGGGTGCTGTTTATAAGACCAGTTCTCTCTTTCCTTCTTTGATCGGCCCATCATTTTAGGGGTGTGAACACTGAACTCATTAATAAGCAATAGAAATGAACAATGACAAGTGCATCCCCATGCTTCATCCCATTTTTTAAATAAATGTTTCCACTTTTGTTTCTGCAGAACTTTGCTGCTCAAATGACAGGAGGATTTGATGAAAAGGCTGGTGGTGCACAAATGGGTGTTATGCAAGGACCAATGGTGAGAAGCTAATTTTGGTTTTATCAGCTCAGCAAAATGTACTTCACTGCCACCTAGAGATCTGGAGCAAGAGTATGCCTGAATTCCACTGGCATTCCCTGAGAACAGGCAGCATACTGTACTAAGACAGAACGTAATTATGTAACATAGACGAGACAAATTTGCTATAATAGCTTTGATCTTTTCTCCCCTTGCTAGTAGTTTGGCTGAAAACCTATGCCAAAAACCTCACATATACTATTTCATGGGTAAACACAATGCACAGTTTGTTTCAGAGGCAGCGTGTACGTAGACTGGAAGTTAAAACATTCAGACAGCAGCTACTACTTTGCAAAATCCCCAAAGAATTCCAGCAGGAAATGTCTGTGCTGCAACCTCGCTTGGCACGCAGTAAATGAAACTTAGAATCTTGAAGCATGGCTGCCTTCCAGCTAAAAGCTTCTTAGGGCTGCTGTAAATAAATATGGATGTGTTACGCAGCATAAACAAATAGCACACAGTTACTGGCGCTGTACAGAAGGCTATTGATTTGCTTCACAGTCATGCTCAGGATGGGATTCTAAAGTCTGTGCATTAATCACGGTTTGTTATTATTAAAGGGCCCTATGGGACCAAGAGGACCTCCCGGCCCAACAGGAGCTCCTGTGAGTATTTCTGTTCTATAAACAAGCCTCTACACAAGTTTGTTTCTCTTTCATCAGCACTGACTCCAGAGCTTAACATATATTTATTGTTTTATATTCTAGGGACCTCAAGGTTTCCAAGGCAATCCCGGTGAACCTGGTGAATCTGGCGCTTCTGTAAGTAATCAGAGAAATGACCATACACAGTGGGAAGAAATATGTACACCAAAGGGGCACATACAATTACTAGAGGGCACAATCAGACTACATTGCTTGCCCCAATGGTGCTTGAAAATTTCAGTTGCACTCCATACCATTTCTAAATGAAGCTCACCAGGGTGTAATGGGATGTTGAGATGTAAAGGAGCTCTGTATTTGATACCAGCTTTCAATAAGATGTATACAGACTCCATGTGCACTTAGCATTGGCAGCTGACACAGCCAATACAATTCCTTGGCAAACCATAATCTACTTCCAAACTGATCACCATTCTGGTACCATCTACTGTACTTGGCCCTCTGTTATCTGTTTAGTGGGGAATCTAACACATCAGTCTAAATCTGATGATCCATTTCCACTATAGGAAAAAAAATCTTTCAGTTATATTAAACAGTGGTTTGTAGGCCAATTGCACATAAACAGACCCTTTTGGTATGGTTGATTTCTAGTCATCATTTGAAGCTCCAAATGAACCTACGTTCCTGTTGTTGAACTAAGATTTTTCACATGCCCAGTAATTTCCAATTATTCGTCAATAGATGTAAAGCCACAGGTTAGAAATTCCCTGGTTTAATTAACAGGGTAGCAGGCTGCTCCCTTGTGTTAAAATCACACAGAGCTGTGGACCATGCCATATGGGATCTCTATGCAGACAAACACCCCTCTTTGAACTGGGTAAATAAACACAATATATCATTACACTGCGGATGTCTACTGGAGGCTGGCAGGAAAGAAAGGAAATCAAAGAATAGCAAAGACACTTGTATTTCCAGTTTCCAGTGTTTATCTGTAGATTGTGGATGAAGCTGAGCAGTCAGTCTGTGTAATCAGCTGTCTGGGATTTGCAGCAACATACCCTTTCCTTTTGTTCTGCTATTGCTTACATACTTACATACTATGTACTGTACCAACAGAAATCTGCTACCACGGGACACCCTTGCTGTCATCACTTTATTAACTGTTAAATCCACATTCATGAATTCATGCATAGTTATTACAGCACACCTATGTATGTATGTATATTTTAGTTCATATAGCACCACCTACATAAGCAGTGCTGTATATTGATTTGCATTCATATGCAAAATGATCCAAAACTTTTTTCCTCCAGCAAAGAAATTCTTAATTTATTTTCAGAACTACCAATCCCTATTACTATAACAATGTACCAATACTCTTCTGTTGCAAAGGTAATAAAGGTTAGTTGTCTGCCCTGTTAGTTTACCAAGAAAAGGGAATCCCATTTTACAGTGTTGCAATGAATATGCACAGCAATCAGACATTTTCTCTTTTAACTCATAGGTACAAATTCACTAAAGCGCGAAGCTTCTAACGCTAGCACTAATTCGCCAGCGTGACGTCAATTCGATTCACTAACGGTGTCCCTGGCGAAAATTGCTAGTGAAGTAGATAGACTTACGCAACTTTGCACCCTTACGCCAGGCGAAGTTGCTCACTGACGAAGGATCGTAACTACGCTAAATCACTAAGATGAACATTTTAGTGAACGTTACCTCTTACGCTAGACGTTACTTCGCCAGGTCAGATCTGGCAAAGTTCAATACAATAGATAGGAGTTTGAAAAAAAAAAAACTTGAAAAAACGCTGGCGTCTTTTACTTTTTTAGGGTGATAGTCTGAAAAATAGCAAAATTGTTTTGGGGGTTACCTTCCTTCCCCCCTACATTTCCTAACATATGGCATATTAAACATATTAAATTTCGCGCCGTATGCAAATTAGGCATTGCTAGCGTAAATGCTCTTTGCCTGACGAAGTAACTGTAGCTCTACATCGCTACCGTTCACCGCCCTGAGCGCAAATTTGCATCTTAGCGATTTTGCGCAGCGCTAGCAAATTTTCGCGCTTTATTGAATTTACCCCCATACTGTCTTGTACTGGCTCAACTGAAATGACTCAGCTTGAACTTTATCAGTTAATATATGAGTTAGTCTTCATGTTTTTTTCTCTTATCATTGTAGGGTCCTATGGGTCCTCGTGGTCCTCCTGGCCCCTCTGGAAAGCCTGGTGATGATGTAAGAATAAAAATTATTTTATATTCTATCAAACTAAGCCTTTCAGGTATTAACATTCATTTTCAGGTTGCTCTGTGGCTGAAGGTAGGACCAAGATTTATATCAGTGTTATAAAGTCATAAGTATATTAAATGACAAAACTTCCTTAAAATATCAGTAAACTTGGAACTCTGCTGTCAATAATTCCCAGCATCCTCAGCAAGGTTCTGGGTGTCATAATTCAGCAGCTGTCCATGAACCAACCGAGCAATATTGCAGTATAGTAATATATAATGTATATATAATATAATAGTATTTCTATTTTATGTTTTTTTTTTTGTTTTTTTTTTTGTACCTTGGTTGTATTTAAAATATACAGAGAACCTTCTCATTATTTATTTTTTAACACTAGGGTGAAGCTGGCAAACCTGGCAAATCTGGTGAACGTGGACCCCCAGGACCACAGGTAAATTGACAATAGAGGGAGCCAAATTAGCATTAGTCAAGCCACACACTTAAGCTAAGGTACACTTTTTCTTCAGAAGTAATATTCCATAGAGAACAACAACAATATCCATAGTAAATGAATAATTCTGTTCATGGAGAATGTTCAGGCTTACCCCTGTCAAGTAATATGGCAGCTCCCATTTCCATATAACAAGGCAAAACAGAGTTTGTAGGTTCCAAGTACAAATTTAGGGTGTTTTAAGGTAAATTAACTAAAATAGACAGGGTGCATTTCCCCTTTATAGTCATTATCTTATCCGATTGATGGGAAAATTACCCAATTACTGCTTAAGAGCATCTTTATAATGTGGGACATTAAACGCATTAAACAAAAATGTCTAGAGCAGTAAATGGCATAGTGAACATAATAACTGGGGGGGGGAATGTATAAATTTCTATATATATATTCAGCTTTTAGGAAAGCAAGTCAACATAATTACCAGCATTTGTAGTTTCTATATCACAGAGCAGATCATTTATAAGGCATTACTGATATATATATATATATATATATACTGCTATAAAGTAAGCCATATTTACAGTAAATGTCTCTTTCCATTCTGTATAGTCACAGAATGGTACATATAACAGCTACAACACCTTGCAAATATTGTGTAACACTGAAATTCTATAGAACCAGAAATGTAAAGCAAACTGAAACATGGAAACAGTCATATAAGTGCTGGGAACTACAGATTTCAGCAGACCATATAAATAATATAATTTAACTTTATTATTAGAGGTTCTGGTTGGGATGCTGAATGATTATGATAAAAGTTCTTATTTGTGCTTCTTCTTTTTTTAGGGTGCTAGAGGTTTCCCAGGAACCCCAGGACTTCCAGGAGTAAAAGGACACAGGGTCTGTATTGGCTTACTGCTCTTTTGAAGCCGTCTAGACACAGTAGACACATATATTCTGCATGCACACAAAGCAGAGAGGTGGCTCGATACACATTTCCTTACGTTAACCTTGATCAAGTATTACGCAAACTTTTCTATATCTTTTCAAAGTGTCTTGGACTTAAACGTGAGCCTAGCCTGGGATAGATGTATAGTTATAAAATGACTCACCGCTTTTATCAAATAATGTGATAACACCAAATGCATTTATTTAGGGCAAGACGCTACAAAATGGAAGTAAAGTAATAAAGTGCGCTAAAGTGTATTGGTTGTATTAAGACAAATAAATGGGTTAGAACAAACAGCATTTCCACACATTCTCTTTGAATTCTAGAGCATGTAAGTTTTAAACTGTTTGGTTTAAAATACAATATTTTATTCCATTGAGGCTTTCCATGTAACCATTATGAAAAAATGTCTATATCATTAAATAACCATTGCCATTTCTCTTCTTATTTAGGGTTACCCAGGTCTTGATGGTGCAAAGGGTGAAGCTGGTGCTGCAGGTGCCAAGGTAAACTCTTTTGTTCTTCATTATGCTGAGAGAGCATTACACATCCACCCAATGTTGTCCCCTCTACATTCTTCCCAACAAGAGACCACCTACAGGGGAATGTATTGATTTGCTTTCTTTCCCATCTTGAGCTGAAGCCTCTGGCTGATGAGCAGAAGTTAATTTTATTAAATGGCAAATTCTCTTTTATTGTTTTCTGAAAAGGGTTGGCATTAATTTGTCACTTACCTTGGCACTTACCTTACCTCATGGCTGAAACACCCTTAGGGTTTTTGTAGAACTACAACTCCAAGAATCCCACTGACATAGGTGGGGCAGAAAAAAACACATCATATATATAATATATAATTTGTATGTTTAAAACATTTTTGGGGCCAATAGCAATTGCCTTCCATGATCTGCCCAAAAACTAGTTCTCATTAATAGCTAACACTATAAGAAAATGTTAAATGCCATTCACTTGTCAGTATTTGTGCCCCGCCTTAAACCATTTTGCTTTGAAGCTGTATATATGATATATACATATAACATATAGCACTACAGCTATATGTAAATAATTCCAATGTGGCAGACAAATATACATTGTATGCTTCTTTCTGAGTTGTGTTATAGAATTTAATCTTTGGTAATATCTTAATTTTTGTTTCTTTTCTATCTCTAGGGAGAAAGTGGTGCTTCTGGTGAAGCTGGATCTCCTGGTCCAATGGTATGGAGCCTTATAGCAAAAATCTATTTTTTATCAATAAATCAAAAAACTTCCTAGTAAAAGCATTGCATTTTAGAGAAAGTTAGGACTAGATACAGAAAGCTGAAGAGCCATCAGAAAACTATGACCATTAAGCAAATACTATCTACCTGCAAGTGATATGATAGGTCAGGTTAATGAGCAGTGACAAATGATAAAGCACAGTTTGGACTTATTGAGTTCAATGTTGAAAATAAACAGGGCTGCCATCAGAAGGCCATTAAGACCCTGTACAAGTCAGGGCCTTATAATTTTAACTTTTTTTGCAAATTGCCATATATATGAATTCCAAATATACAAATAAAATCAAGTAATAAGCATTCATCCTTTTGAAAAACTATTAAGATCTACAGATCTGTAAAACTCAACATGAACCCTATTTTCATATGTTTTCAGGGTCCCCGTGGTCTTCCAGGTGAGAGAGGACGTCCTGGATCCTCTGGTGCTGCTGTAAGTATCAGTTTGGTTCTGTAACAGGCTCCAAGCAGATTTGTCTGTTTTCTCCTCCATATTTAATAGAAGCTGTACTTATGTAGAGGGGTGGAGAAGAGGAGATCTAGAGGGTTATTTACTAAACTCCTGCCGGGCTTTTTGAGGCAAAACGAACACTTTCTGGTTTTTTTTCTAAAACTGTAATTTTTTGAGATTTATTAAAGCCCCTTGCAACAAAAAGCCTGAAGTTTCTTTGGTCTGCACTGAAATTATCCCAAAAATCTGACCTTTTCTGGCTCTTCTGGAAAAAACACAGAAAAATCTTGCTATTGAGGAAAAAATCTGAAAAAACATACAATTCCAGTTTTTGCTCAACTTTATCAAGTTTTTACCTGAACCGATTAGGTTTTTTTTTTTTTATAATAAATAATTTCAAATTGTTGATTCTAGTTTGGTCAGACTTTTTTTTTTTTTGAATTAAGAAAAATTTGGATTTTGATAAATATCCCCCTTAATATACAGTATTGTAGTATATCACACTACATTTGACTTCATTCACTCTCTTACTTTACCTAAAATATGCACCCCTTCATGGCCTCTCCCTAGTTATTCCTATCTGGCTATATTAACTGAATGCTGTATATCTATTTGTCCAACTGTCACATGTTAAATGGTATTCCAGTGAACAAATATCATTTCCCTTTTAGTGACTTAATGAAAGCCACTCAGCACTTAATCTGAGACCACATCAAACAGCTGATGTTAGCACAGGGCAGGCTTCTATTTGAAAGAAACTGTTTTTAAAATAAACATGTCTGTGGGTAAGCTGACATGTTCTGTGCTTGAAAAGCGGTCAAGGGTGTCAGTAAAGTCTGTGCAGTGTTATAAATGTGCATTGAACAGGTACAATCTGCAGGCCTAAAGCCCTGGGAAAACTAAGATTATTTCACTTAGACACAGACACCACAATTTTCTTTTTAATATTTTAAGGCTTGCTATTTTTATTAGCAGCCTGAAAAAAATAATTTCTTAAATGGAATATACAGCAAACCCATCTAGTTATTTTAAGCCAGTGAGTAAAATAAATGAGAAAGATGTGACGGCATAAATAACAACATACACCCTGCAGCTCACAGATATGGTTTGAGCAGCATATTTTACTGTCCATTAAACATAGGGTTCTAGAACAATTTTAGTTTAGGCTTGTTTCCAACATTCCACCATAACTCAACTTGGCTCTGAGCTGCTGTGATGGAGTAATCCTGCAGGATTCCATTAAAATCATTCTGACAATACAAGAAATATTCTGTTGATATAGATTTACTCTATCTCTGGTCTAACACCCTCACCTGAAAGTGTTACTTTTACCAGTGTGATTTGGCCTCTTTTGGTCAGTAGCATGTATTCATCAGATTAGAATTGTCACCTCCTATATAAAATGTAACAGGCATACAGTACAATCTGCATGCTAAGTGACTAAATAGCAATTTATTTAGATGCAGCATGCATCTAATTACAATTGCTTTTAAAAGATGTGGATTGTATTACTTGTTTTAAATTGACAAGGTTGCAATGCTAATAAATACTTTCAGTTCCGTTTACCTTTTGCAAATTTTATCATCACCCTATAACTGCTCTTACATCATGCACCCACATATGATGCTGTGCAGTGTATTTACCACAATTACCAGAGATAATTTGCAAATATAGATTCTAAATTGCACAAGTGCCCTTGTCCATAGCAACCAAGTTTTGATTAGTCCACTGCTAGTTACAAAATTACAGCAAAGATCTGACTGATATGGGCAACTGCATTTTGGCACCTACCTTAGCCAATCACCCCCACCGTATCCAAGGTTCTTTAGTGCCTTAATATAGCTCAAACCCCAGCTGCTCCTTTATTAGAAAGTATTTTCTAACATTTATTTTATAACAGAATTTATAGAACTAGAAATATTTCCCCAATTCATTTCTTAATTAGGCAATGTTTAGTTTATTTGCAGTAAGTGTAGAGTACACAACAATTACACACACAAGCCACAATAGAATGTATAACTTGATGAGATGAATGTATATATGGCCTTAAAGTGTACTACATTCTCTCTTCTCTTGGACTTTTAAAACTTTAATCAAAAAGTTGCATTGTAACATAAAGCAACCTGATGTTTGCTTTCAAACAGGCAGCCAACAGATATTCCATACTAATTGGTTTCTGAGGGCTTTGCAACTTTTATCAACCTTTATGGTCTTTAAAAAACATTTTTCCAAAAATGTATGGAAATGACTGTAGTGCTGAATTTTCCCCACTATGCGGCAGTAATGAGACATAACTATTCACAGACACACAGTAGTCTAGAAAAAATTCCAAACACAGATCTTAACATAGGAAACTCATATATCTAATTCAAAGGGGCTGATTTACTAAGGCTCGAATTTCGAAATGGAAAATACTTCGAAATTCGACCATCAAATTTTTTGGGCCATTTTCAATCAAGTATGCCAGTTTTTATTCGTAAAAGGGCCGTATTCGATTGAATGTAAATCATTCGAATCATTTGATTCAATCGAACGATTCGAAACGATTTTCACCAAAATCCTTTGATTTCTTAGAACTTTTCAGAACAAGTTCTGTGAGGTCCCCCATAGGCTAAAATGGCAAGGTGGCAGCTTTAGGCTGGCGAATAGTCGAAGTCGAAGGATTTTTAAAGGGCCAGTACCTCGAAATTCGAAAATTCAAATTTTAACAATTCAAATCGAATTCTGGGCTATTCGATAGTCGAAGTAGAATAATGGCCTCCATTCCAAAAAGTTATCCACCTACTGATTTCCCTGAAGTTAGCAAGCCAATCTAAACATTGGAAATGTTTGTCCTGGTAATCAGCATTTAGCATTATGTAGTTAGCGTAATAAAAACAAACTTCTCATTGGTTACTTTGGGTTACTGGAGCAGGAAAACATTTTGTCCTTTTGGTTAGTCCTGAATAGGCTGCCATTGACTATCTAACCCACAGCAGCAGGCTGAATAATACAGCTTCTGATACATTGTGAGTTGTGTAGATTTCCTAAATCATTTTGATGAGAAACATAGTATTATCTTAGTGACTTAAATGGTCAGTTTTATTCCATCACATTTATGTTTGTAGACATGCGATAAGCTGTATATTGGCTACTGTGTTTTATAGAGAACTTACTTCTAACTGAGCCAATGTCTTATTTTCCCAGGGTGCTCGTGGTAATGATGGTCTTCCTGGTCCCGCTGGTCCACCAGTAAGTAACTTTGGTTTCTTCATCTCTTCATGTGTAATTTTAGAGGGTTTTTCAGATAATTTTGGTACAACAGGGAAACAATAAGTGCTCTACATTTGTGAGTGATAGCCACTCTATTCCAACTCTGGCTGAAATGCACCCTGGTATTGCCAATAGCATTTAAGGGACATTGGGAGTTACATCTCAGTATAAGCAGAGGTATAACTGCTTCCTGTTATTATTATTATTTATTATTAACATGTATTTATATAACGCCAACATATTGCGTAGTGTTGCGTTATGAACAGTTTTGGGTCAGCTTGAGGGACTAAGTTGGCTCTGGGTTTCAGATCTCCATGAATAGAAAGCTTAAATATTTGATGTCCAAACTTCCAGTTATGAGCTACAGATCCCTTTGGGTGTAATTGGTCTGCTGAAAACATAAATATTTTAATATGGGAATATCATCCTTAATAAGACTATGAAGATTTTCATTCATCCAGGTCATGGTATATCTGATATAAGTAATTCTAAAACAACTGGACTACTCAGCAAGTCCAGTTGTTTTAGAATTACTTATATTAAATATGTCCTTAATAAGACAATATGTAATTTGTACATTCACCAAGGCATCCCCTCTCCCAACAATGATTGCTGTCTTATTCTCCTACACTAAAATCCAACGTTTCTCACTATATAAGCTTAGCACTGGGCTATAGAGCAGGCAGTAAGTGAGAGATTCAACTCTGTCCCCAAGTGAGCAACATTCATTTCTATGTTGGTTTAAACTGACTTTAAGATATTGAAGCTAGTATATACTTACATTTGAAGTGCGGTTAGCAGTTACAATTGCATATTTTTTAGCACTCTCCCATATCTCTCATATGGAAATATTGTGCATTTTCTGTTTAACATCTTGGTAGTTGCTTCCTCTATCCTTTTACCAAGATGGTTACAAATGATAATATTCTTGCAGTTTATGCATTACAACAGGAAACATATATATATATATATATTGTTGTGCGAGTGCCCCAGATACTTAATTCTTTCTGTGTATTTTATAGGGACCTGTTGGCCCTGCTGGTGCTCCTGGTTTCCCTGGTGCCCCTGGTTCAAAGGTATGTATAAATGCTAAGCTTGACATGTTTCATATGCTGCTTTAAATTGACAGTTCTTTAGATGCCCTGTGGCCTATAGGGCTAAACATTAAACATATTTAATAGTATTTAAGGTCTGAGGCACATCACACAAGGAAGTAAATGAGGCTTCAGTGCTTTCCTAGGAATGCAAATTGGTTAACGGTAGGAAAAAAACATCCATTAGGGATGTGGAACAGGGTGCTGATTGGTAGGCTGGCTGTGTTTATGGCTTGAAAAGAACACATCAAAAAGCAATTTACCCAATGCAAACATTAGAACTCAAACATAGTTATAACTATGCCATTTAGCTTCATTGCTTTTAGCAGCTGTATTTTGGTTTCAAGCAGGAGATTACAGTTATTTGCAATAACAGATTTGCTATCCAAATATGTTTGCATGTTACAGATGTAGCCCCTTATTCCAGACATGAAAGGCTTTATTGAAAGATATGCAAGAAACAGTGACTTTAAAAATCTCTAGGCTTTATTAATTAATAAGTAGACTAATAATACAACCACCCTCAAAAAAAAAAGATCAGAAGCATTTTTTAATGTAGTTTATACGGTGACTAAATCATGAATATCATGTTAACAATAGCTGCACTGTACTCAAATATACTTATACTATGGAGGTAATGAAATAAGAGTAACAATGTTTGCTCTGAGTTCAGCAACCAATAGTGCTCAATCAATTCTGCTTTCTAGAAGGTGTCCAGTAAACATTTTTGATTGGTTGCTGACTTGCTGTGGGGCATTAGAAATTATGCAAATGTTGTGACTTTTACATTACCCAGGAATCAACCTAGAGGCTATATGCTATGATTTGTAACCCATTAAGAAACTCTAGTGATTAAGGGTAGGGACAGACAGGGAGATTCGGGGAGATTTTGTCGCCTGGCGTTTTTAGCAGGCGACAATCTCCCCGAATTTCCTTCTCCCTGTCTGCCGCTAGTATACTGACAAAGCGCCAGCACCTGTGCAGACGCGGCGCGGCGATTTCCGGAATCGCCCGAAGTTTCCTCACGAGGTATCTTCGGGCGATTCTGGAAATCGCCGTGCCGCGTCTGCACAGGCGCTGGCGCTTTGTCCCTTTTACGATCGGCAGACAGGTAGAAGGAAATTCGGGGAGATTGTCGCCTGCTAAAAACGCCAGGCGACAGAATCTCCCCGAATCTCCCTGTCTGTCCCTACCCTTAATCTGCAGTGTCTCAAGACTACTGTAATGAGTTAAGTTAGCATTTCAGAGACACTGGCAATATATGAAGGCCATATGATCCTTTTGGTTGCACCTTAGGCAAGACCATAACTTTATAGCAGTTGTGAAATACAGTTTCCAACAATCCCAGTCAAACATGTACATGTAAGTGAATAGTAGAATAATGCAGCCAGCCACAGGTAGGTGACTAGTAGCCTGAAGATGGTATTTTAATTTAAATATAGTACATGCTGCCAGCACTTGAACATTCAAAGCTACTGTAAGTTAAAAATACTAAACATCTGTTTGCTAAACATGCTTCCAGTAGCCAAAAGCATATCGGAATGTAAAAAATGACTAAGAGGGGTTATTTATTTAAGTCTGAATGCCAAGAAACCTAGAAAAAAAACGTAACATTTTTCTAGATTTATTATAACCTGAGTATGGAAAAAGTCTGAATCTGAAAATCTGCCATCTCAGACCTGCTGAGATTGTATACAAGTCAATGGGAGAGGCCCCTATCCTATTTGGAAGTTTCTATGGTCTACACTGAAATTAGCCTTAAAATCTGACTATTTTGGACTTTTCAGGCAAATCCGAAAAACATCATACAATTTGGGAAAAACTCAGAAAAAATGGGGTTTTGCTCAATTTTATTGAGTTTCTCCACCAATTCGATTAGATTGTGCTTTTTTTATAATAAATAAGGTCACATTGTGGATTCTAGTTTGGCCATATTTTTTATTTAAAAAAAAAACAGAAAAAAAAGACTTTTATAAATAACCCCCTTTGTGTTTTCAGGAGAGAATGAAACATGATTAATAATCAGCAAGAAAGTGACACATTAATGTTCAGCAGGCATAAACAGCAAACCATTCGCAAACCCAATTTTCATATGTTTACTGCACACCGAAGCAATACACTGTAACTGCAGGGCCTAGAGAAGTCTTGGAAATAGTATAATCTGTAATACATCCTCCCACAGCTATTCCAAATGTGCAGGCACTTGTATTAAATTTAGTAACAGCCTAAGCTGTTTATATTGCTTTGGGTCCAGCATGGACTTCTGATAAACATGACAAAATGAAAGTGAGAGATATTAATAATGCATCAATTCAAGAAATGTAGACAGATACAAATTACAACCATGGCTGAAGTACTGTAGATAAAATAAGAATATTCATTGTGTACTATAAAGTAGTTAGCACAATCAATTCACCCATGACTGATATTGTGTTACAGTATTTTAACTACAGTTATGGGATCCATTATCCAGAAACCCATTATCCAGAAAGTCTTGAAATATGGACTCCATTTTATCCAAATCAATTTTTTAAAAATGATTCCCTTTTTCTCTGTAATAATAAAACAGTAGCTTGTACTTGATCCAAACTAAGATGTAATTACTTCTTATTGGATGCAAAGCCAGTCCTGAAACAAAGTAAAAAAGAGATTTGCATACATACATTTTCATATTTTCTATAGCATATGTAATACTTGAGGACTAAAAAGACACAACACATAATCCACTAGATGGTGCTACCTCAAGTAGGTGAGCAACCACAGCAACCACAAATTGGATGTAGTATATGAAATGTAATTGCGGCTTGGCTTATGTTTTCCTTCTTTTGGTCTAAATTTGTTTTCACTGCACTTAGCGTAGTACAAATTGTCATACGATATTAAAAATAAGCACAAGATTTTACAGTTTAACTTGGGTGTTAGTTCATTTCCGAAAAAGCTTTTCCACTTGTAGTTAATGAAATAATCTAGCAAGCATGTCAAAAGCAATACTCTTCCATGTAGCATTGAAATATAATTAAAAGATGATTATTTGTTGTGATCAAAAATGTCCTCTTTCTATTAGGGTGAAGCTGGCCCAACTGGAGCTCGTGGACCTGAGGGTGCTCAAGGACCCAGAGGCGAATCTGGTACCCCTGGATCTCCTGGACCTTCTGGTGCTTCTGTAAGTGGCCATCAAACTTTTATTAATCATATGAAATCACAAAATTCTGATTTTGATGAGCTCTACATCATGGTCTGGAGTCCCTAGTTTTAATCAGGACATGATTATCATATCATAAATCTTTGTTAAAAATTGGCACCACATACCCCTTGTTATTCTGGAGTGTTTACAAGCAAGTGCATATGGCTTCAATGCAGAACTAACTGGAAAATGTATCATTAGCCACAAACATTCACACTGTGGTCATTGACTGAAGCTCTTACACGTAGCTTAGTCTTGGTCCCCCACCCCTGAATTGTATAACTTTTATCATTAAAATATAGTTAGTCTTTTGCTTCTATGCACCTATGTCCAACACCAAGATTTGTACTACCTTTAAGGTGCAATAATTTTAAGATTAAGGCCCATCATGTGCCTTGGGAGTTTGTCCAGAGAGTTGAACCATAATACTCTACAATTCTTTATAATGAAAGTAAAACAGAAGGGCAAGAGTGAAAGACAAAAAGCCACAATGAAAAAAATCGATTTAACAATCAGGAATGAAACTGCTGTTTGTATTTCTCAATGCATCAGCCACATTCTTATAAAGAAGTAGCTATAAGGAGTGTTTGTGAATAAATGATCTTGTTTAACAACAACCCAATACTGTTTATATTAATATTTAATTTTTTCCCCTTCTATTTTAGGGTAACCCTGGTACTGATGGTATTCCTGGCTCCAAAGGTTCATCTGTAAGTAATATTGCTCATTTATATATTGGAAAGAAATATGAAACATTAAGTATAATATTTGCAGAAAATACTTTAATTGATTTTTAAATCAATTTAATTATTCAAAAATACATGGCTTTTTCCTTAATAACTAAATATTCATATTCTGCATAGAAACAACTATACAGGAAATTAGAAAATTTTTAGTGTGTAATGAAATACAAGAATGGTAGGTATTATTTTTAATTTTTTTCATCCCTTCTTACTTTTTAGGGTGCTCCTGGTATTGCTGGTGCCCCTGGTTTCCCTGGACCACGTGGTCCACCAGGACCTCAAGGAGCTACTGGTCCTCTTGGTCCCAAAGGCCAGACTGTAAGTAAATTAATGCTAAATAAGCGCATGATGTTCAATGGCTAATAAAATGAGTAAACTTGGCTTTCAATAGAAATCTGTATTTATAAGACTTTGTATGCCTGTTCATTACAAATGTAGTTTCATATCTTATATGGGAAATGTATTCACATTATTATTTCTTATTTCAGGGTGACCCCGGTATTGCAGGTTTCAAGGGTGAACACGGTCCCAAAGGTGAAATCGTAAGTATATGATTATTTGAAAAGCTTTTTCAATGGCTCTATATTCATGCCTATTGGCTAGTTTTTGTTCAACCCATGTACATGCCTTAATAATTTTGCTTAAAATCTATAGAATATGATTACAAAATAAATTTTCTTTGGTTAAATCAACTGGCACACGTAGTTAAACTCTTTACCACTGAAATTATCTGTTTCACTTGTATATTATATCTATATTATAGAAGATCAGTGATATGCAATCAAATATAAAAGTTAGCCCATAAAGCTTTACAATAAATGACTGGGCTCTACTTTAGACTCGGTAGGGGACAGTACCATTGGGCATTGTACATTCTAAAATGTACATTTCAATTTGAAAATGTAATCTTACATTGAAAGTGGTAGACATTCATTTATATTGTTACTATTAAAGTCAAGGAGCTGGTAGTTAATATGTAGCGATGTAAAAAAAAAATGAAATTAGGTACAATTATACATTTGCAAATTTATCTTATATCTGTGATTGTTGACATAGGGGGCTGCAGGTCCTCAGGGTGCTCCTGGACCAGCTGGAGAAGAAGGCAAAAGAGGAGCTCGTGGTGAACCTGGTGCTGCTGGGCCACTTGGTCCTCCTGGTGAGAGAGTAAGTATTTAGATCACATATTTTTCAGCCACTAAAACATAGATATCATTATATACATCAAATCCTGCAATTAAGGTTGTCATTTAAATACAGATGTGGTCAAGATATTTTTACTGCCCATCTAGGGGTTCATGCATGGTCCCCATAGGGAGTAATTTGGACAGACAATCCTGTGATTGCAGTTGATCTGTCCTAACTGAACATCTTATTTTCTGATGTCAACTTGTATATGGCTGCCTATCTATATATGCCATATATTCAGTGTGTTATTATAATATTCCTCTGCTTAAACCTCCTTCCATCTAATGACTCTTCTACAAGAATAGAGGACATTATGGTTAGTCAGAATTGGATTAATATTACAACGATTAGGCAACAAGCAAGAACACCTTCAGTTAACTTAAAGATCAAATTAAAAAAATCCAGCATGGGTTTTGCCTCAGCACAAGTGGACAATATATATAATAGATAATACATAGGAATTAATAGAAAGTGAGTGCATTTTTCAGTGCTGAGTTCTAAATTCACACTTCTGCCCCTTAATGTTGCTCTTTAACCTGTGATACAATGCATATGACATCCCATTCTTTTTTGAAACCATCCTATTTCATCATATTACATTCCAATGAATACATATGATGTATAACTGATGGAGCAAACAAATGAGTCTGTCCTGATTGTTAATGATTACTCCTATCTTAAATATTGATAACATATTAAATAAGAATATACATTTTCCTTATTCTGAGGTGACCAAGGTCCTGAACTGGAATATTCTTCATGCTAAACCAAAAATGACAATAATAAGAAAATAGAATGTTAAACATATTCATGGATTGTTGTCTCAGTGATAACCAATGTTCATTTAATTGTCTAGGGTGCTCCTGGTAATCGTGGTTTCCCTGGTCAAGATGGTCTTGCTGGTCCTAAGGTAAGTAAAATACTCATTATTATACATTATACTGATCTTACTTGGAAAGTTAAAAAATGATGTATACTTTGCCTACTATAAAATGCAAATACAGTGAATGGAGGTGAATAAGTCAAAGCAGACTGCTAGGGCTTTTCAGTAACTGATAACATATACACCTCCCAAACCAATTGTATTGTAGAGAGTAATACAGTCTCTACAATATTGAAAAGCTAATAATATTATTTTAAATGCATAGTTAATTAATAGCATCTTGTTGTAGCAAGATCTATAGAAATACATGATAATAATAATAATAATAATAATAAGATCTATTATATAAAACTTCAAGAAACATATTTGTACAATATTTTGTTTTATGAAATTATGAAGCCCTCTATAACTGTTTGATATATTTCAACTTAACAACTTGCAATTCTAACTTCATTTATATAACTGCTTTCTTATATTACCTATGCTGGCTATGAACAACTGGATATCCAATTTATATTTATTTTAGGGTGCTCCTGGTGAACGTGGTGTTCCAGGTCTTGGTGGACCAAAGGGTGGTAATGGTGATCCTGGCCGTCCCGGTGAACCTGGTCTCCCTGGTGCTAGAGTAAGTAAATTTACAATGTAATAGATTCTGTTGTAAAATAATAGCTACAAGTGAGATGCATTGTATAACATACCAAGCATACTGCCTTGGTGTGAGAAATCCACACACAGAACTTTTTCTTAATTAGGGATTGTAGAAACATACAGCTCTGCACTGTGTTGCATTTCAACTCTCCTTTCACTTGAAAAAACCTATGAATACATATCCCCAAAATCAGGGGCAATCCTAGGCACTGTGCACCTAAGGCTGCCTTGAATTTGCCGCCCCCCCCTTCCCCATGGCGCTCAAAAGTGAGAGCTGGACAGGGGTAGGGGGGTCCACTGCGCTAGTGCAAGTGCTAGTGCGCACTCTGCACTAGAAAAGCTGAATTTCGGGGTTGAAAAACAGAAATTCAGCTCTTAGTTTTAGTGGTAACCAGGGGGGGTGCTGCCGCCTGAGGCGAGTGCCTCAACTTGCCTCATAGGCGGAGCGCCCCTGCCCAAAATGTCACCCTTAACACCAGAAAGAAAACCGAAGATTATAGAACAAGATGACTGGGACAGCAGATATCAGGAGTGTTACTATTAGTTCCTTCTCAGTCATTAGTAGGGATGCATCGAATCTACTATTTTGGATTCGGCCAAACCCCCGAATCCTTCACAGGATGCAAATTATGGGTGGGAAGGGGAAAACATTTTTACTTCCTTGTTTTGTGACAAAAAGTCACATGATTTCCATCCTCTCCCCTAATTTGCATATGCAAATTAGGATTCAATTCAGCCGGGCAGAAGGAGTCGGCCAAATCCAAATCCTGCTGAAAAAGGCCAAATCCTGGATTTGGTGCATCCCTAGTTATTACACTAACTGGGATCACTCCTGTACTAAGCACTGTGCTAAAACAAGAATCAATTAGTTACACCTGCAAATAAATATCACTTTGAATTAAAAAAAAAGTACATTATTTATATTTGTAGCCAAGGGGTTTTAAGCAAGCAAAAAAAACCCCTTATTTTACATTATTTAGGTTTTTGAAAACAATAAACACCACAAGTAAGAGGATTCTGTAAAGGGGCAATCAGTTTGTAAAATAACATCTTTAAATGAACCAACATGTCAAGTAATTTAATGTTCTAATAATTTTTTTACATCTTCCAGGGTCTTACTGGCCGTCCTGGTGATGCTGGTCCTCAGGGAAAAGTTGGGCCCTCTGTAAGTAAATATTTTTTCATTGTCATTATATTTTAAATATATATTTACTCTATATGTGGAAAAACAAGTGACTAATGTGATGATTTTATGTTATAATTAACTTAGAATGTTGCACTATAAACATGGTTTCATTAATTATATTGATATTTAATAAATACATAATTTTCTTATTTATTTGATTACAGGGTGCTGCTGGTGAAGATGGTCGTCCAGGACCTCCTGGTCCACAAGGTGCTCGTGGTCAGCCTGGTGTTATGGGATTCCCTGGACCTAAGGGTGCCAATGTAAGCAATTTCAATATCAAATAAGAGCTTTTTGTGTTATAGCATGAATTCTTAGCATTGTTGTTCAAGCACAGGCAATGGATGCTACTCTTGCTTTTGTGAATCTACTAATACCAGTATTCTGCACTGGCAGTAGTATTTCTTCAATGGCTCATTTACCATATGTTATAATGCCTTGTATTTGCAAAGCCCATTATATAAGACAACTGATTTTGGCAAATCCAAACACTTTCTAAGCGTTGAAGTGAATTTTCGAATAAAATTTTTAAAATTCAAATTTCAAAGTAATTTTGGGCTACTTCAACTATCAAATAGCCCAAAATTTGATTCAAATCGGAAATATTTGAATTTCGAAGTACTGGCCCTTTAAAAAAATTAAAATTCCACTATTCACCACCATAAAGCTGCCGAATTGAAATTATAGCCTATGGGGGACCTCTTGGAAGCTTTCCTGTAAATTTTCCAAGGGGCAGATTTACTAATGGTCGAATTTTGAAGTGAAAAAATTTCGAAATTCGACCATCGAATTTTCAATCAAAAATTTACCTATTCAATCAAACAAAAATCGTTTGAATAGTTTGATCGCATAGTTCGAATCGAATGATTCCTAGGACTTCAGGACAGGTTCTAGGAGGTCCCCCATAGGCTAAAATGACAATTCAGTAGCTTTGAGGTGGAAAAGTCCAGAATTTAAAGGTTTTTAATGGGAAAGTACTTTGAAAATTCAACTTTTTTTCTATTCGAATCGAATGTTGGCCTATCGATAGTCGAAGTAGCCCAAAATTACTCTGAATTTTATTTGAATTTTCACTTCGACCCTTAGTTAATGTGCCCCTTCGTCCTGGAAAAAAAAAATTTTTATTGGTCATTTTCGATCAAAAATGACCCCCCCCAAAAATTCGAAATTCGACCAATAGTAAATCTGCCCCTTAATTGTGATCATGAGATTTATCAAATCACCTTGAAATGATCTTCTTTCATTTAAAAAAAATATATAGGCCATTTGAAATTGATTGTAATAAGCAAACCCCATCAACTTCAATTACATGCAATCAATGTCTTATTCTCTTCCTACTCTTCTCAGTCACCTCTATCCACTTCTATAAGCTTCTTCCACTAAACTTTCTGTTTTCTATCCCCTTACAGTCTCTGCCATCCACTCTTTCTACCAGACCAATTTTCTTTGTTATCCCATATTCTCCCATCGTTTCATCTGGCCCTTTTTCTTGTTCTTTCATTTTATTTATTTTCTGCCCCCTTCTATACATTTCAGTTTCTATTTGACTTTGACTCATGTTGCACTCTAATAGTTATCAAAAAGATATCAAATGGCTTTTCTCTTATCCCTTATTGCTTTTCTTCATAGGGTGAACCTGGCAAATCTGGTGAGAAAGGACTGGTCGGTGCTCCTGGTCTGAGGGTAAGTTAGTATTTCCCTGATAAATGTGTTTTCCTGTAGCATATTTGCTCACATTCATAACTTTCCAATTGTCAAAATCCTTTATTTTACTTGCATCAGGGAGTGAGGATTTGGAAAGATATAAGTGCTTAGCATTGCAGCTGACCAGCACTATACACACCCACTGAAATTAAACATATATATATATATATATATATATATATGTAATGTATAAGACTTGGCAGTCAAACAATACATTTCGCAATAAATCTCTTGTTCTATCCCCACTCCAGAGATTAATAGTGTAGTACACATTTGATAAGCCAATACCTATAATTATTGATATAATATCACTCTTCAGTTTTCCACATTTGACATTTCTTAGCAGAAAGTTAAATTTTTCATTGTTTATCATACCCTAATCCTCTAGCAACCTGAATGGAAAACAATCCCATCATTCTGCTGCTACCTTGCTGTGGCAACTAAATCTGCAGTGCTACAACAACTCCATATTACTTGCCTGATTTATAATCTTCAACTTCTTCAAGATCACTATTAGCATATCCGACACAAGACCTAATGCAGTATCCACTTAGTATAAGACATAACAAGCTAACAAATATAATTTTGTTCTATTCATTACTGATAGGACATCTTAAAAAACTACTTCATGCAATACCCAAAACTCTAATAGTGGGATCAATTATACATATATAAGTATTTACACAGATATAATTTTGGCTTTAATAATCATATGACTTTGATTTTCACCTTAGGGTCTGCCTGGAAAAGATGGTGAAACTGGTTCTCAAGGTCCCAATGGTCCAGCTGTAAGTATCCATGACTTTATATATATCTATACCATGTTATTGTCATAGTGTAAATAATACTGTTATATATTGTATTCCAAAAAGAAACCAAGTACAGACACTAAAACATCGACTGCACTGGGCATAGTAGCAGTCATTCACAGCAGTTGTAGAAAGAAATGCAGAATTGGTTAGGTCAAAAGCAGAAACATTTTTATGCATAATGAAAGAAAATGTAATTCTAAAAATCTTAGTACACTACTAAACATTTCATTTAACACTAACTTCATTAACATTACATTGTAAATGTAATTGTTGTTGACAGCAGTATTTGTTTATTCCTTTCTGCTCTCTGGTTTTGAAACAATGCAGTGGAAGTCATTTCTCCTCTAGAACTGATAATCAGCCAATTAGAACTAACTTTTAACCACTGATCATTTCTAATAATCTATACTGGTAAGTTGCTTAGAATTGCATTTATGTTTAAGTAGGTGAACATTATTGGTTGGAAAATTGTAATCACATTAATATTACATTACATTATACATGCAAATGCAGATACATTCAGTAATAAGTCACAACCACAGATCTAAAATGATACAATAAAGTACCTGTAACTTTGTGATAGTGTTCACTCCAGTCATGTTTTCAACCACATTTTGCAGGGTTGGAAATTTTTGATATTTATTGTATACAATAAACAAGTCAAACAAATAATACAAACCATAAAATTACACTATAGACATATATATTTTACTTGATATATTATATTGTAATTGTTTAATATTATTATGCTTTAGTTATATTGAGCTGATTCATTGATTCAGAGATTAATACAAGTTCTACCTCAGCAGAATTTACAACCTTAGATCCCTATACTGTTAACATGCCAATACCATTTTCAGAATTTATGTTTTCTTCCTGTAAGCTTTATTATTAATATATTTGTTTACATCACTATCATATTTATATTTTATCCTTTTAGGGACCTGCTGGTGAGAGAGGTGAACAAGGACCTCCTGGTCCATCTGGCTTCCAGGTAAGTGCTTAATACTGAATAGGTTATTTTTAATATTATATTATAATAGGAGCTTATTGATTTTTAAATATATAATACGTTATATCTAGTTATATTACTTTGTAATGCAAATTAATGCTACAGAAGCTTTTTTGGTTAATAAAACGTTTTATACAATGGTATAAATATATGAATATGGAATATGGATATAAATATGGAATCCTATAAAAATAAATGTGTGTTTTAGGGACTTCCTGGACCTCCCGGTTCTCCCGGAGAAAGTGGCAAACCAGGAGATCAGGTGAGTAGTAAACTAGATTTCCTTTTTTAAAGAATTTTTAAAATGCATAATAGAGTTAATTTGTAACAAATAGCTTGAAAAAAAATCATTATAGTATAGCATATTACTTTTTTTGTTTCTTCTGGAATCTCATCAGCTATAAAATATAATTAAAATTTATTTTTATTTATTTATTTATTTATAGGGTGTGCCCGGAGAAGCAGGTGCAGCAGGTCTTGTTGGACCAAGAGTAAGTTACATGTATTTATTTTCTTACTAATATTCTGCACTACAGGGCTGTCCATCTGAAGGCCTGCAGATAGGATGCAGTCGTTCAATATATTTTTTATATTCTTGGCTGCCTATAGGCTCCACAAATTTCTTTGTCTTCCACATTATTTTAATACTGACCCATTACAAGCAGAAAGTTGGACAGCACTGATGTATTGTATCTATTAGTAGATTAGTAGTAAATTATAAGGGCACTGAAGATGCAATTATTCTTTACCTATTAGGGTGAACTTCTTACTAATATACTGCACTACAGGGCTGTCCATCTGAAGGCCTGCAGATAGGATGCATTTGTTCAATATATATTTTAAATTCTTGGCTGCCTATGGGCTCCACAAATTTCTTTGTCTTCCACATTATTTTAATATTGACCCACTACATGCAGAATGTTGGACAGCACTGATGTATTGTATGTACTAGTAGGTAAGTAATGAATTATCAGGGTACTAAAGATGCAATTATTCTTTAAATATTAGGGTGAACGTGGTTTCCCAGGTGAGCGTGGTTCTTCTGGTCCTCAAGGTCTACAGGGTCCACGTGGTCTTCCTGGAACTCCTGGTACTGATGGTCCTAAGGTAAGGTTAAAATAATGAATTTGTTATTAACAAAATATTACTCAGTATTATTGTGTCATATAATAATGACAGTGTCTTCAGATGACATAACATTGATGATTCCTTTAGGGTGCAACTGGTCCATCTGGTCCCAATGGTGCCCAAGGTCCTCCTGGTCTTCAAGGTATGCCTGGTGAGAGAGGAGCTGCTGGTATTTCTGGACCCAAGGGTGACAGAGTAAGTACATCAGTTTCATTGCATGTGATTCTATTGGTTAAATTTGCTAGGGATTTTATAAATGCAGTGCAAATCTGATTTAAAATAAAACAGAACATTTCAGATTTACATAATTTGTTCAGTCACCAAAATCACATTTAGAAATAAATGGGCCTTAAATGTGGCCTCTCCCCTGCATAGGCACCTGCTGCCGCTAATAATAGTTCCATCCCAGTAACTCAAGTCAGAATATGGTTTCAATCATGACTAAATTGGAAGTTTCTAAACAGTTCAAAACCATTAGCACAAGACTAGGGGGTTATATAATAAAAGGCACTAAGTTTGCCCAGGAGCAGTAAGCCTTAGCAACCAATCGGCCAGTAGCATTTACTGATCACCTGTTTAAAAGCAAGCATCTTATTGGTTGTTATGGGTTACAGCCCCTGGGTAGACTTACTGCCTTTTATTACATATGTGGTATTTCTAAAAAATATAACTATTATCAGAAAAAGTTAGGCATGCCATTTAATCAGGTGAATAAATTAGATAATCTATTATGCTCTGTAAACCACGAAGAGTCAGGGCTAAATAACAAATAATAAACTCTGATATTAATATGTACATCTTCTTGAAAAAGGTATACCTGATTAGACTCCAATATTTTCTACAAGCAGTTTCAATCATGACAAAATATAAGGACATAGCATTTATAGTCCAAATTTCACTAGTTATTTGAATATTCACACGATATCAACAATGAATAAAAACTACCACACTTGTGAAAGATATTCCTCCTACTGAGCCTTAAAACAACATCCATTTTGCACATAAATAAATGGTGATAATTTGATAATGCCTGAAGAGAAAAGTCCCATAAGCAATATAGTAACCAATTCAAGTACAACTGAAATCTGTAATTTAAAAGAACAGTTGGTCAATACAAGTCATTAAAACCCCATCAAAAGTGGTTTTACAGTATATGGTGATTTACAGTACTAAACCAGCCAGCTCAAATTAGTGGTTGGGCTGCAACAACCAGTTACATATATTTATTCTGTAAATAGTGGATACCAGTTGACATCCACACACTACAGTCAGCAGTAACTACAATCAGCCATTAGTTCTCAACTGTTCAGGTCCTGAATTTTTATAGAAGATTGGGCAGGTTACAAGCATGCCTCATCCACGTAAACCCACAAGTTTTTTTTTTTTTACTATAAAATCCAAATTTATTATACTTAGAGGATGGCAAAAGTCAGAATCTGAAAAGACGGAATATCAGACCTGCCAGATTTGTATATGAATCATTTGGAGAAGTCCCAAAGATATCTTAATCTGTGCAGGGTTTTGTGCAGTAATCTGAAGATTTAGTGGTTTTCTGGCGAAAATCTGAAACATTTGGACGGTTCAATTTTTTCCAGTTTTTTCTTGCACAGGAAATTTTTGGAAAAATGTATTCATTAATAAGGGAAAAAACATTGCAGATTTGGTCGGAGTAGTTTTCAGAAAATACTTCCAAAGATTTCCAAACTTTGCCTTTCATGGCTCCCTGTTATAATCTCCCTTACAGTAATGTGTATTGCAATGGTGTACTTGAAAGCTTCACCACCCCAATTTTAGCTATTCACATTTAATTTAATAATTACCATTCATACTCATTGGACTAGGTTCTGCAGAGTATATAAATTTAAGAGGATGATCTCCTCACGCAAAGCAAATATAATGTGCTTCATATTGCCATCCTCTACAAACACAATACCTTTTCCTTTCAGTATATCTAGCAGATAACATGTTACTGTAAATTAGTATCTTGATATTTCAATATAGTAGTTACACTAATATTAATACAATGTTGTCTTTTTTATAGGGTGACACTGGTGAGAAAGGCCCAGAGGGTGCTCCTGGCAAAGATGGCGCAAGAGTAAGTATGATTACACTATAGCATGTAAAAGAAAATAAAAAGTAATGATTTGTTGTATATTAAATACAAATTTGTGGCATATATTACATATATATGTATATATATATATATGTATACATATGTATGTATGGATTAAGGTTTAAATTTATACAGTGTCAGATAGCCATATCAGTTATGTTGAAGCATTTAGTCCACACGCACTTTTAATTTAATATTACACTTTTGCTACCAACCATGGCTAATGTATTCCCAAATACTTCATCCAAAACTTTTTGCTATATGCTATGGTTCAGGATAAATGTAGAAAATCAAATAGGTGTTTTGATAAAAATGTACAAAAACTGAATGATAAGTGATATTCTTATTTATTTGATACTAACTTTTTATTTCAGGGTTTGACAGGTCCACTTGGTCCCCCTGGCCCAGCTGGTCCTAATGGTGAGAAGGTAAGAACTATATTTCCATAAAATCCATTTCGTTTTTCAAAATTATGAATTCAAGGTGCAATATAGAGGCAAGGAACACAACCTGTGCAAAATGGCTACAGTGAAGATCTCAGAAGACAACAAGTGGTCTCTGTAGCAGCTAAATTGATTATCATTCTCTTCAGACAGACCATTAAATTATTTTATAAGTGAATTATAAGTGACCTACTATATTGAGGACTTAGAAGTCTCAGTATAGTTGACATTATTGTAAACTCTAGATAACAGCAGTAGTGACACCTATGTTATCTCTTTGAGAATAAACCATTACATCATTATATTTGAAGCATTATCAGGTTATGTACAATATACCGTTTTAGTATCATTTACCTATATGAAAAACTATGTTACAACTGATAAAACAGTAGCATATATACATGGAACTCTACTACATTGATCACTTAGGGGCAAATTTACTATTATTTCCCAAACAAAATTAGTTTCTACTCGATATTCAATTAGCATTCGATTTTCGAATGTTAATCGAATAGTTCTAGGCTACCTTTTATTCGATATTTGATCATTTGACGATCGAATACAAATTTATTTGATCAGTCGAATAAATCATTCGTTCATTCGAATGATTCGTACGATTCCAACGATCGAACACTTCGATCGTACGAATCCTATTCGATCAGGACTTGTGCTCCCATAGGCTTCTATTGCAATTCGGTAGGTCCAATCTGCCGAAGTAGGCAATCGAATAATCTTTAAAAATAAAATCCTTTGTTGGTAGAATGATCGAATGATGGAATATTCGTTCATTCGACCATTCCCTATTCGATGATCGAATATGCCAAAATTCACATATTCGACCAAACGAAAAAATCCCACGTTCGAAATTTGATCGAAGTTGTTCAAACTTCGAATCCTTCACGGGAATTTAGTAAATCGGCCACTAAATGTTAGTAGATAAGAACATTTTAAATCCTCAAAATGTATACAATCAAAATTGCTTTAAAATGGAGTTCATAAAGTGAAAAATACTGTCTTTTTTTTAGGGTGAATCTGGTCCTTCTGGTCCACCTGGTATTGTTGGTGCCCGTGGTGCCCCTGTAAGTTGTTTGAACAAAATTAACCTATTTCTTCTGTGACTGTGTTCTGTGATTACTCTATTATTTTGGGTTTTCTCTTTCTACATCATTATGACATGTTTTTGCATTACTGCCCTCTCATAATGTAATTTTTCTGTGAGGATTTACTGCACTTACAGACCTACATAGCAGTTGACACTGAAAAAAAGAAACACATATACCATCAAGTAATGCATATGTTTCTAAAACAATGCATTTTTAAAGTATAATCACCTTACACAACTCAAAATGTATTGAGAATTTGCGAAATGACATAACCACTGCCTATTGCCCTAAACCATTTCCAAACATATTTTAAAATGTAGTATGTTATTCTTATGACATATTGTATCTATAGTTTGCACGTTAATAAGTATCACACCCCATGTTTTGCTTAATTTTGTATATATTTCAATTTATTACTACCATAATACTTTTGAAAACATTTATTATTATACATTACAACAGCAAACAAATCAAAAAGATATTTTTTTCTATTACAGGGTGATCGTGGTGAGAATGGCCCTCCAGGTCCTGCTGGCTTTGCTGGTCCTCCTGTGAGTACTGACCTCTCTTAATTAAAGAAAATATAAATTCCTTTTTTTTTTTACTTTACTATTTATTTTTTGATAAAAAGTGTATGGCTTCTGACATATTGTTCACTTTATTGTTTACATTGTTTCTATAGAGAAGTCTCTATCCATATGTATGAAATTCTTCTCATCAATATGTCTAACATCATAAACATCATAAAACATCATAAATCTAACATTATAAAAGCAAAATACACCTAGATATAGTAACCCATACCAGGGAGGGTTCAATTGTTTTTAGTGTCTTAGAAAATCATGGAAACATGAAATAAACCAAATAGGCTGGTTTTGTTTCCAATAGGGATTAATTATAAGGATTAATTATATCTTAGTCTGGATCAAGTACAATATACTGTTTTATTATGACAAAGAAAATGGGGATAATTTCTAGTCTATGTAAGATGGCCTTTCCATAATTCGGAGATTTCTGGATAATGGTATGTTTCCAATACCTTTTCCATATGTAATACCATTTGCATATCTACCACATCAACCTGATATAAAATAACTTCACAACAGTAACATAAAATTGTCCATTAGAATAAAAATGTAAATTTCTGGTGTGACTGGTCCATTAATGACTGTAATACTTATTAAGGGTTCATAGCTTTGGATGCATTTTTAAATGAATATACTTTTGTGTTACAGGGTGCTGATGGTCAATCTGGTCTTAAGGGTGATCAAGGTGAATCTGGTCAGAAGGGTGATGCTGGTGCTCCCGGTCCTCAGGGTCCATCTGGTGCTCCTGGCCCACAGGTTGGTTCTACATTTCTTTAAAGAGATTCTGACACCTGAAGTCAAACTCTTTTTTACCTCTATTATAATAACTGGCTTTGAAAGCTACTTCTAACTTTGCAATAAGGTATTTGCATGATGATTTTACATTACCTGTCTGATCCCCCATGTTCCTGTATGAGGGGGCTGCCATATTTGTGCACCCGGCATCTGTTATCATTAGAAACTGTAACTAACAGACTGAGATGGGACTGTTAGGTTGGCAAAGTAAGAGTGTCAGGGTGTCAGAGAGTCAGGCTTAGAAATTTCAGCTAACAGTTATATACAAAAACAAACCTCTCAGCAAAAAATGATCAACATGACCTATAGGTAACAATTACTGTACATTCATATGTTAAATTTCATTTTTTAGTGTCAGTATCACTTTAAGTACATTATTATGAATTTAAAATATGTTCATGAAATATGCCAAGTGTAGGTCTCTGTTCACATATGAGAGACATTTTGTAGCACATGAAATATCGAATACATTTCCACATTAAAGAAATAGATAATGACAGATACAGTGTCTGCACACTATCTCAGAGTGGGAATAATATTTTAAGATGTATTATTTTATAATATTATCAGTACACTACATGCAATGCCAGCTTTAAGCTAAAAAAATCTTCATGGCATGCTTGAATTACCATTTTTCTCAGTTTCAAAATGATTCATTCCTGTTATACAGAGTAATATTATTATGAACTTTACAATCACAGGAAAATAAAGAATATTACCATACATTTTTACTATTTAAAACATTATGTTTATGATTATGTATCTGCACAAGATACAAGCCCCATTAGTTAACTGGTAAATAAATAGTGATATCCACTACCTCACAGACTTTATACACATGATAAGATAGAAAATAAGATGACTTTCTTCTTCTTCTCAGGGCCCAACTGGTGTTACTGGTCCTAAAGGAGCTCGTGGTGCTCAAGGTCCTGCTGTAAGTATGATGTTTTATTTTATTTAATTCAAACAACAAAACTGTCATATATTCCTTAATTTTCTCTTAAGGGAGAATTCAACCTATAACGCGGTAAACCCCTTCTGCCCCTAGTTTAGCGCATTATGGGTTGAATTCTCCTTTAAGATTCATACAATTTTCACTCCCACAAAGTCGTTTATCACATTCTCAAACATTTGAACTACTTAATAAATATATATTTGTTTTTATTACACAGGGTGCTACTGGATTCCCTGGTGCTGCTGGAAGAGTTGGCACCCCAGGTCCCAATGTAAGTGGCATAAAACTACTCCCATTTTATTTACAGATGACATTTGTTTTTTACTATTAGATATTATTCCCTTAAATGTGGATTATCATTCTTTTATACCTATGCTAGTAATTGTAAATACACTTGTTCAGTCTGCATGAGTTAAAAATGTTGCTCCCAATATACATAATATATACACGGGAGCCTTGAATACCCTGTAAATTATATCCTTATAAATGGTGCCTAATGATGTCATCAGTTATAATTAGTGCTCAGTGATGTCATTTCCGTAACATGGCTCATAGAAACAAGTGTAGTACACTTAATAAAAGTATTCCCTGATGTAAAATATGAGGATATTAGGACTTAGAATTTGGTCATGTTTCAGCCTTCCTTAAAATAGTTTTAAAAAATGTACATGATTATATAAGGAACAATGACGCTCCCTCATAAAAGAATGTTAGGAGTTCAGTAATCTCATATACAGTACAGTTCATGTAACTCAAAAGAGTGTATAGTATGTTTTGTAATACAATTGTTTCACTGAGTAACTTGACACAAATTTCAGACAAACACCAGTTTGGTGTAAAGGCCATAGTTGGAGTGAGGCCTAAGTTTAGGACAAGGTTTATGACAGTGGATTGTCTTTGATAAAACCATAACATACATAGTACGTCAATATTTACTGTGGGTTAGATATTTATTTTCACTATTTATATAATTTCTCTTTATTCATCAACTCTTTATTTTTAAACTGTCCAGCTCTAAGTTTAGTCTACGAGTCTTAATGAGCTTTCTTATAACATCTTTAAAAACATTAATTCTCTTTATGGATCCATACCATACCATCATGGATCCAAAGACATCTAGTCTGTGGCCTCATTGTTTTAGGATTAGTATATACCTGAGTAGTCTAAGTCCTATAATGTAGATGTGAAGGTGTTTAATGATGTCTAAATGTATTTCATTGTCATCCACAGGGTAACCCTGGAGCTCCTGGTCCTCCCGGATCTGCTGGTAAAGAAGGACCAAAGGGTGCACGTGGTGATGCTGGTCCTACTGGTCGTGCTGGTGATCCAGGTCTTCAGGGTCCTGCTGGTGCTCCTGGAGAGAAGGGAGAGCCTGGTGAAGATGGACCTTCTGTAAGTGGTATTGCAGACAAAATACAACAGTTGGCGTTGTAGAAGTTTTTATTAAAATGATATATCAGCATAGCAGCACAACCTTTAGAATGTGCGAGTAATTAACCAAATGCAGCCCAAATGCTACACCTTGCTAACTTTCCAAAGAAATTGTGGGCATCCCTTTAATTAGTGGCTGACTCAGGCAACTAATGACTACAGGCTTATAGCTTCTTCATGTTGTTACCCAAAGCTGTCCTTCACCCTTAAAAATATAGTACAAGGTTTGAAGAGGCATTCTGTCCATAGAAAGCCTGTTCTACACCCCATGCATACTTGCATTTAACATCTTCTATTGGGTGAGTCCTAAGAGCCCAAAAAGCACGCTGGCAATTATTTAGCACCATATGGACAAAAGAATGAATGGAGAACCATTCACTTTAAGTTTATTTCAAATGGAAACTTGGGAGATATGAATGAAGACAAAGACTTCAAAATTATACTGGTTATAGACTTGGATAGGGGACTACTATTTGCAGTCTATTTGATAACTTATTAAATATGTTTACAGTGTTCTATTTAAAGAGAATAAAATCCCATTTAAAATTGTATACATTAAATGAAATTGAAGACCGTAAAAGTATTATATGTTTTAGTACTTTACATTTTATGATAAACCAATGCATGCATAGATGATCATTAATTTTGTTGTAGGACACATATAACATTTATTATCTTCCTTAGGGTCCAGATGGTCCCTCTGGTCCTCAAGGTTTGTCTGGACAGCGTGGTATTGTTGGTCTCCCAGGTCAGCGTGGTGAAAGAGGATTCCCTGGACTTCCTGGTCCATCTGTAAGTTTAAATTTGCTACAAAAAACAAATAAATATTATCATTAAAGGAGAGCTAAAGCTCAACTAAAGACATAGGCTAGAAATACTGTAAATTGTGTTATGGGCTTCTGTACCAGCCCAAGGCAACCACATCCCTTTAGCAAGAAAGATATGTGACTCCAAAGATGCCCCAGTAGCTCCCCATCTTCATCTCTGCTGATTTGCTGCACACGCTCTGTGCTGCTGTCACTTACTGAGCTTAGGGACTGACTCAAATATACAGTACACATAGAATACAAATGTCACATAAAAGGCTGGTTAGTAATTAACACAGGTAATTACTACATGCCAGCAAAGAAACCAGTGCAACTAGCATCAGAATTTAATAATCAGCCCAGTACTGTAATTCTCACCTCTTTACATTGATTGGCTGCTTATTTTGTAAGATTTTGATTATCTAATGTTTACAAATACTATATTTCTTAAGGGTGAACCTGGCAAACAAGGAAGCCCTGGATCTGGAGGAGACCGTGGACCCCCTGGCCCTGTTGGCCCACCTGGCTTGACTGGACCTGCTGGAGAGCCTGGACGTGAAGTAAGTAGATATTAATATGATCAAGTTGTTGACTAAAGCAATTTTGAATTTAACACCACCATAGAATTAAGTCTAGTCTTAGAAAAAGACTTTACAAGTGATATTTAAGATATTAAAATTAATATTAAATTAATATAATCAGACACAATGTACTGCCTTAATTAACATTTTCTACATGCCCCCTCTGGCATGTTTGCCACTTTATTGTATTTTGTAAGGACTCTTTTGTATAGAAAGCAGACTTACTAATGTTTAAAATCTATTTTAGGGTAACCCTGGATCTGATGGCCCACCTGGTCGAGATGGTGCTACTGGAATTAAGGTAATTTACCTAGATATCATGGTGATTCACTTTCAGATATGTTATATTCCATTTCTTTATACTGCTTCTTATGAAACTAGTGAACAACAATTACAATATGAAAAAAAATTCTGCAATTTTTCAGGGTGATCGCGGTGAGACTGGGCCAGTTGGCGCTCCTGGTGCTCCAGGTGCCCCTGGTGCTCCTGGATCTGTTGGCCCAACTGGAAAACAAGGAGACAGAGGAGAATCTGTAAGTATCAATATGTCATAAGAAAAGTTATCAAAAACATATATGCGTATTCTATTTTGCATATATATATATCTATATATATATATAGATATATATATATCTATATGATTGAAGTCTTCTGGTTTCTGTATGCAAAATGAGAAATATCAGAAAGCGTATTAAAATTGAGTAAAATTTTTTAAAAGTCCTATAGATATTTTGTATTAACTGTAGTTCATTAATAATTAGGAAAACCAAGCTTTGAAAAGAACACTTGTCTATCTATCTATATTATATATATATTGTCTATATATCTAGTGACGGTGATATATATTTCTTCAAAATCCTTGGTCCAACTGAATAGAATTACAAATGTACAGAGAATAGTAGTGGAATCACTGCCCTAACATATATACTACATAGCAGGATATTTCTTACATTGATTATCCTAAATATGTCATGTATGGTAAATATACAACAGAAATAAGGAAATAACAACAGAAACAGAAAGAAAACTAATATACTACAACACATTGTTACTTTTAAATTGATTTAAATAGGAAAATCAGCCTTAACCTCCAAGCTATAGCAAGAATAAAGCAAAATATGCTATCAACCTACAATGGTATGACCAACTTCCAATGCCCTCATTAAACCATGTCAACACACCATTGTTGCTGGTGTGTTATACACCAGCAACAATGCTTGCCAGCGGAGACTAAAGTTGGAAATATACTAGCTTCCTTGTATTTTAATGTATTTTCCAGTGAACTTTAAGGGGGTGAGTTTGAAATCAATTTTTTTTGCACTATAATTCGAATTGTGCAAAAAATTTGAATGTAAAACTTCAGCATTTAAAAGACTACTGCGTTCATGTAGTGTCTATGGCAACCTCAAAGCATTTTTTCAATGGGATTTCTTTAAATTTTTTGACCTACTGAAATTGACAAATAGAGTAAAATTCTAGCTATTTGAGTCAATCATTTCTAACATTAAACAAATTCCAATGTTGATTTATAGGCCCTTAACAGAAACTTTATATTAATGAATGTGCTCTTATCATTGAATTAAAAAAGGCACAAAAAGCAATCTATAGTAAACAGCCTGTACCAGTATGCATTTTGTAAAAGTGCATATTTAATCAATTCATGTATTTTTTTATTAAAAAATTTATAAGTTATGATTTAAATTTCAAGTAACATTTGAACACTGAAATTGATTTTTTAAATGAAATTACCAAAGTTTATACAGTACATAGTTAAGAAAATGTTTCTTATGAAGTCCATAATGTTTAAGATAAATGTATCTTTTTTAGGGAGCCCAAGGTCCACTTGGTCCTTCTGGTCCTGCTGGTGCTCGTGGCTTGCCTGTAAGTATAATTTATTTTTCTTATTAGTATTTTTAATTACTATACTGAAACACATGATTTAATGCAATACTTAAATATTTTAAACATGATATCTTAACTACCCTAAGAGAAATGTTCAAATAATTATGTACACTTTCGTACTCATGAACATCCTTAAAGCAGGAGTACTCATACTAATCTGAGGTCTACTTTTAGCAATGTTGTCCCATGATGATCTACATCCATAATAAAAAAAAATATTACTTAAATACTGATGTATGGGGAAAATGTATTTTGTTATATTTAACAAACAAATATTTCTTATAATATCTGAATGAAAAGCATGAAAGGTGATTTAGACAAGCTGTTTATTGACAGTGTCCTTTGCCTTAAAGTAAATGGTGTTAATTAATTTTTAATTGATCTTTGGATTTCTGTTACTAAAAAATGTAGCTGTTGTGGCTGAGACTAGCAAAGCCTGCAACAAATGGGGTATAGAAGTGTAATTTATTATAATTACCACACATCTGTAGCTGGGATTAAATTATAATTTAATAATTTAAAATAAATTATAATCAGATCCTCAGCAGTTGTTCAAATAATCCATGCTAATCCATGGATCAAAATACTTATATTCTAGCAATTTATCTATTTTTTTATCAGACATATACAATATTAAGGTTTTGACTTAATAATATAAAGTTAATTATTTCATAATTCAGAATACTGTAGTCCTAGAAGTTTATGTATGCATGCTTTTGGAATAAATATAATTGATTAAAGGGAAGTAAAATGACAATCTTGTTTTTTCTTTCACAGGGTCCTCAAGGTCCACGTGGTGATAAGGGTGAAGCTGGTGAGGCAGGAGAGAGAGGACAGAAAGGTCACAGAGGATTCACTGGTCTTCAGGGTCTGCCCGGTCCCCCTGTAAGTGAATACTTAAAAAAAAAAAATACAAATACAAAAGAGTTGAATTGAATATGAATATGAATTGATAAGGATTTTGATAATGATTAAGGATCATATCATTAATATGGGTCTCATATGGGTGGCATAAATACATTAGTGTTTGTATATACTGTAGAACAGAATAAGACATGCTCCTCATTAATAGTCAAGCAATGACTATATTTAGATTCTGCCTTTACTAACTAATTTCTAGCCTTAGCATCCCAAAAGCATAGCAGTTCAGCATTTAAGTTCATTTAAGTTTCCAACTACAACTAAAGTAAATTTAGCAATGGTCAAATAAAAAACAAATATGTTCTATTTTACAGGGTACTGCTGGTGATCAAGGTGCTACTGGTTCTGCTGGTCCTGCTGGCCCTAGAGTGAGTAATACAAAATTTATGTAATACATTTTAATGATGTTTAATAATAATGTATGTACCCTATACATTACTAAACAAAATGTCTGCTCTTGTGTAGGGTCCTCCTGGCCCTGTTGGTCCTTCTGGAAAAGATGGTTCTAATGGTCTCCCAGGTCCAATTGGTCCACCTGGTCCACGTGGTCGTAGTGGTGAAACTGGCCCAGCTGTAAGTATAACTGAAATCTATGTGTAAATGAAAATATAACAAGATATATATGTATATATATATAATCAATTAATTTTTTCTTCTTCTAATAGGGTCCACCTGGTCAAGCTGGCCCACCTGGTCCCCCTGGTCCTCCTGGCCCTGGAATTGACATGTCTGCTTTTGCTGGCCTATCTCAACCTGAAAAAGGACCTGACCCAATGCGCTACATGCGTGCTGACCAAGCCTCCAGCTCTCTCCATCAGGCTGAAATTGGTGTCACTTTGAAAAACCTCAATAGCCAGATCGAAGACATTATTAGCCCAGATGGTAGCAAGAAGAACCCAGCCCGCACATGCCGTGACCTGAAACTCTGCCATCCTGAATTTAAGAGTGGTATGTTCAATATTACATTGCAGCTTCTAATATTGTATTGCACATTGTAAGAACAGGTGCAAAATTCAGTATTCCATTGTAACCAATGCATTTTTCATTTCACTACACTAAACACTAGTTTAGTCAAAGCTGTTCAAGCTGTTATGCAACCTTGTGTAAGCTTTATTACAGTTATTATAACCTCACTCCAGTTTTCAAAAATGATGGTAATGTAATAAATAGTTTTAAATTTGCCACTTGTTTAACAACCCATAGACACCCATAATCAGGTAGCATTTGTTAATCATTTGAAAATAAATATCTGGTTGTTATGTGTTACTAGAAGAGGGCAAACTTAACACTTTTTATTACTACTATTGCTAGTATTGTATAGCTTATTTTACATATATATCACACCTAAAACACACAAAAGAACTTTATTTGAAATATTTCTGTTTTTCCTGGATTCAAACTACTTTTATTTTCAGAATGTACTATGAATTATAACAGAAATATTGTATGTAAAATAAGGATATTTAATAATAAAGTTGTTAAAAGGAAACAATATTCAACGGGGTCGTGTTAGTACTTCACAAAACAATTGCCACTGTTCTTTTAATTGCAGTGGCATTTATTGTAAATATGTTTCTTTCCTTTTAGGTGACTATTGGATTGATCCCAACCAGGGCTGCACTGTTGATGCTATCAATGTCTTCTGCAACATGGAGACTGGAGAGACTTGTGTATACCCCAAACCATCAAAGATCCCAAAGAAGAACTGGTGGACAGCCAAGGGCAAGGAAAAGAAGCACATTTGGTTTGGAGAGACAATCAATGGTGGTTTCCAAGTAAGTATTATATGGATATACCCTTTTTTATAATCAAATTTTCTCAATTAATCAAGAATTTCTACACATTGCTATATACATATGTAATAAAGTTAATGGATCTAGACTTTATAATTATCAACGGTTTTATGACAACCAACCCTCATGTTTTCTATCTTGATCTTTTCAGTTCAGCTATGGAGATGACAGCTCAGCACCCAACACTGCTAACATTCAGATGACCTTCCTGCGTCTGCTCTCCACTGATGCATCCCAGAACATCACCTATCACTGCAAGAACAGCATTGCATTTATGGATGAAGCTTCAGGCAACCTTAAGAAGTCTGTTCTACTCCAAGGTTCCAATGATGTAGAAATCAGAGCTGAAGGCAACAGCAGATTCACTTACAATGCCTTGGAAGATGGCTGCAAGGTAATTTATGTTACTCATTATGAAATACAGCATGTAACATTAAAAAACACATTTTCAGCTGAATCAGTTGAGCTCTTGATAAAAATATTATTATTATTATTAATAATAATAATAATAATAATAGCTTTTTACATGAATGTGGAAATACCATTTTATATAAGACTTTAACTACTATAAATATCAAGAAAAAAACCTATTGTTATTTGTTGGTGGAGTGGATTTTTTAGATTGCAGTACTCTAGCCAACAACTTTGTCCTTTTTTTCAGAAACACACTGGCAAATGGAGCAAGACAGTTATTGAATATAGGACACAGAAAACATCTCGCCTGCCCATCGTAGACATTGCACCTATGGATATTGGTGGCGCTGATCAGGAATTTGGTGTTGACATTGGCCCAGTCTGCTTCTTGTAAAAACCAAAAAAAGTATAATAAAAATAAATAAAACCCTAAGGACCTGAGTACTTTCCAATCACTTTTAGGACTTCTGCACTGAATGGCTGAACCGACCCCAAATTTCCATTCATCCACGCGCTTACATTTTGGACTTTTTATTTTGAATTGCAAGGCCAGAACTGGGCAGACTGAAAAATAAAATCACAGTATTATTTATTTATTGTCTTCCTGTAAGACCTATGGGTCAGGTGAAGGTTTGAAACTAACTGGCATGTTTGAAGGCCCCCTAACTGTTGTACGAAGTGCAGTTTAAAGCAGCCCTCCCCCTCACAGTGTATATCAACAGGAATACTGTGTAATTGAATAAAATGGTGCTATTGTTGTAAAACAGTTTTGTATTTTAAAATATCAACTGATATAAAAAAATCTTTTTGGAAAGTACAAGTTGATCTGGGCTTTGTTCTTTTATATTTTTATATACAGTAGATAGAAAGAAAAAAATCCAGGATTGTCAGTCCACCTGCCCTTTTGTTGTGGTTTTTTCCAATATGAGATGAAGGAAGTTTAGGGCAATATTAGAACTTCCCAGGTTTAAGCTACCTCACACTAACTAAAAATGAAAGACAAAAGTGAAATCTTGAAGCTGAACTAAACATGCAGTACTGTAGGAGTCAAAGAAACAGTGTTTAATGGAACAATCTTGGGTTACGTTCTCAAGTTCAGGTGCTTATCTTATGCTTCTGGGTTCTGCATCTGGGAGAAGACTGAGAGGAAGATCAAAGATTGAGGATCAATTTGATGGCACAAAGGAGTAAATAATGGCTAACAAAGAGTTGCTGTTTTTTTGGTGGAACAACTAGACAATGCCAAAGTTTAGCAGCTATAGTCTCAATAAATTCAGTATTGTAGTAGGCAAGTGATGGATGATGACAATTCAGGTCATGGCCATTCAAAAGAGACAATGTTGTCTTCCAAATATGTATGTGAATTATCTACCCCTAACATCTAAGTATCTCTGACCTTATTTTTCTGTGTTTTTGAGGATCAAACAGTTAGACACTTTGGCCAGAGGGAGGGAGGGGGAAGCAAAGAAGGGATAAGAACCAAGAATATGTACTATTTTGTATAGAATTTTTTTTAAATTTCGCAATACTGATTTTCGGCATAGTAGGTTAGTAAAAAATGCCCACACCAACACTAATCTTTCTTGTGAAATAATTGTCTTACTGTATCTTTTTCTCGTTTACCAATCCCTCTTCTTTTCTGCAATAAAGACTAAAAAGCTTTTTCTATTAAAAAAAATAAAAATAAAACACGTTTGTTTGATTTTTTATTTGTATTAAATTCCATCCTATGATGTAATCTTTGTTGAATGATGTTAATCTTATCTGGGGTATTTCATGACAGAACGAAACAACACAAATAAAACTTTTAATTAAAAAAGAAAATCACAAGGCTTTTTATTTTCATTGAACCCCTTTTGTCACAGTTATCCATTTCATAAATGTAAGGATTGAATTTTTGAATTTACGCAAGGTATGATGGAATCACAAGATATTTATGCCATAAAATTCTATTTAATTTCACCTTTACATTGGGTTTTTATAAAGTAATGCTCTATAAGCCTCATAAATGAAGATTTAAAATGTAAAAAAAAAAATACTATAACAGAGTCTTTTAATGTTATATTTGTGGCACATTAATTCCACAGTAGTGATGGCCGAATCTGGATCTTAGGAAATTCGCGAAATGGCATCTATTTTTGGACACTGGCGTACATTGACAGCGTCGAAAAACATTTTTGGATGCTGAAAATGGGTGTCGGTGTCGTAAAACAGATGCCTGCATCCAAAAAGAGATTTTTGCAAATGTATTCACCGGCGGCGAATCGCGGGAATTGGCCGTGAATTCGACCCAGGCAAATAAATTCCCCCATCACTATTCCACAGTGTCCACTAAGTGTTAATTAGTGTGAGCTATCATTTTACTTGAAATCTAACCAGCAAGTACAATATAAATTGTCAATGATGTTCTCATCATGTGTACATTGGTTAATTAATTAATTAGGTCCCTAATTATATGTACTAATTTACACAATACAGTGGATATTGTGGAATATGTGAAATTTTAGCTTATCCTCCACCAATCTTTGTTTACTCCTATGGGTTTTTTAGAAGTGTATTTATCAATGCTGTGAAAGAGTTTGCATTTGATACATAAACCTCTAGAAATCCCATAGGAATGAATAGAGATTAGCAGAATTTACCTGTGGTGAGCTCTTATTTCACAGTTTCATAAAACTGTTCAGGGCCGCCATTAGAAATCACAGGGCACTGTACAACAACATTTTCAGGGCCCCCGGGCACCACCCACTCTGGCCCGAAAGCCCCACCCCAAATCGCGCCCATTCCACAACACAGTTAAAAGACCACACAGACATCAGCGCTAAAAAAGGTAACCCCCCCACACACAAGTTATAAAAAGCTATTGATGATCAGGGCCCCCTTATAATTTAAAAAAACTGTGGTGCCAGGGCCCCCCATAAAAATTTGCGAATCACCAGCGAAATTTTGCAAAAAAAAAATGAGTCGCGCGTCGTTTTTGACGAAAATGACGCGACGCGCGTCAAAGTTGACGCGACGTGCGTCAAAACCGTCCCGCGACTCGTTTCGCGAATTTTTCGCCGATTCGCAAATTTCTCAAGAAATTCGCGAATTTTTCGGCGAAGCGAATTGCGGGAGATTCGCCCATCACTAGTTGCCTCGATTTCAAACCACCCCGAGTACAGGTTTCGGATCAACCCAGCAATCAATAATACTCACTTAGGAATGGGTTGCATTTAAAATCGGCTTTTTCGTTCTAAGGCACATTCGTCAGTCCGGGGAAATGGGCATCAGCCGATATCAGCAGCTTTATCTGACCGTGTATGGCCATTATTAACCTGGTTAGAATGAAACAGCTAAAAGGAACTAATAAATCCTTCACATACAAGAAATGAAGTGTAAGGCCTTCTGAAAACAGTAGGTATTTACTTGTTACATAGCACTGCCTTAATACCAAAAACCAAGTTTAACTCTCACATAAGGAATTATAGCAGAGACATGCAAAATCACTCCTTTATATCAGTGTGGCCAAATGTGCATCCAGAACCACTGGTTAGAACAGATACAACCTGTTTTAATCTTGTTAGATCTCATCAGTGCAAGATACTGGAACATGGCTTCTAAATGGTTAGGACTTGAAGAGTAGTGAAGCAGAGAACCTAACCTGGTTAGGGTGAATACTCTTTATAGAAAGTCTAATAATCACAAGACTGAAATTGATCAAAATGTCTAAAAGTCTATATAAGTTGCGACAGCTTTTGTGTTTTATACACACAGTCAACAGATATGCTAAATGAGGAGAATGTGCAACATTATAGCCATAGTCAAAAAACAATTATGCAGATTACAGAAATACTGTATTATAAAAGCTCTTTCAAGATGAGGACTATGATTCTGCTGTGGACTGGTGGTAGTTTGGTATCATCACCTGTGAAATGGCCACTGGTAAGTTTCCATTTTATGACAGCCATGACAGAGAGAAGATCATCATATCCACCATCTGACTCAGCACAGATCTGAAACATCTTCTACAAAAGGTGGGTTTGAGAGTTTTACAGAGAAATTGGGTTGAATAACATATAATGAAAAATAAATAGGATACAAGGAGGCATTTATTAGTGCAGAATAATCATAGCACCATCAAAAACACTGTAGTCAATTGTATTAAAACATAACACAAGGCAGTATACTCCCTCTGTCAGCATACCTCATGTCAACCACTCCCTCCTATTGCATTTCGCTCCATTGGGCGCCTCATCAGAATTGTCCATCAACTGGGTGGAGCTGGAAAAGAAGAAAGTGCCACCACCTTTCCAGCCAACATATTTGAATTGACACAAGAGCAAGTATGTTAACAAAGTTTCGCTAGGAAGAAAGAAACACTAGAGTTAATTTTTTTTTTCAATTTTGTGCTGCTGAATTTTCTCTGGCAAAAGTATTCATTTGCTGTGACAAAGTTTTGCATTTTGGTAAATAAATTTTACATATTCGTCACAAAATAACTTTGAAGTATGGTGGAGCCCTTCGAAGTGAAAATATATATTGTGACATTTATATTATATGTATATTGTATATAGTATATCATCATCATTTATTTATATAGCACTGACAAGATACGCAGTGATTTTCCTTAAACTGGTCATAGATGCAACGATCCGATCATACGAATTGAGGATTCATACGATTTTCGGACTGTTTGTGGAGTATCCCGACATTTTTCATCTGGTGGAGATCGGCCGTTTGGTCGATCGGACAGGTTAGAAAATTTCCATCGGCTGCCGATAATATCTCTGTGTGTATTGTCGACCATACGATTTTCATTGGGAGACTAGGTTTTGTCGGACACAACTTTCGTACAATCCCTGTAGGGGCAGAACATTGGCTAATCTGTGCTTTTACTACTTTATTTAATCTGAAGGTTAGTGGCAGGTCGGGAGATTGGGAAATCCGATTGTTCAAGGATTTGAATGATCCGATCTTTGTGTCTATGGCCAGCTTTAGTCATACAGAGTGCAATAGGATTAGAGGGCCCTACACGTCAGTGTGTACAAACTAAAGGTTAGGGAACAATAGAGACATTAGGATTTTAGAAACTATTTGTGATTTATGATACAGCAATGGTTGATTAATTAAGGTACATTGAATAAGCCTCTGTAAAGTCTTGTAGACAAGAATGGGAAGAAATGAAGAGAGGAGAAGCGAGGCAAAGGTCATAAGCAGAGTAAAGGTTGCGTGAAGGAGCATATTTGGAGATCAGAGATGAAATATAAGGATATGTTTAATTGTTAAGGGCCTTAAATGTAAGTGTGAGTAATTTAAATTTGATTCTAAAGGAGTTTGGGAGCCAGTGAAGGGCCATGCATATGGGAGCAGCTGCTTTTGAGTGGAGAGATAGATGAATGAATCTAGCAGCAGCATTTAGAACAGATTGGAGTTCTGAAAGGGGATTTGTTTGAATGCCTGCAAGGAGTACGTTACAGTTATCATGGCAGGAGATGATAAGATAAGTGTTTTGGTTGATGCTGAATTGAGATATGGTTGTGATATCTCAGGGGAAGATCTTGGAGGAAATATAAGGAGTTCTGTTTCTGAAAGTTTCAGGTGGCCTGAGAGGAGGAGACAGCAGAGAGACAGTCTGTAACTTCGGAAAGGACAGAAGGAGAGAGGTCAGGAGTAGAGTTGGGTGTCATCAGCATAAAGGTGATACTGAATTCCAAATGACTGAATAAGTGTTCCTATTGATGTAGTACAGAGCAAGAACAGCAGGGGGCCTAGAACAGAGCCTTGAGGAACTCCAACAGAGAGAGGGAACGTAGTAAAAGTAGCGTTAGAGAAAGCAACACTGATCTTTACTGCTAAAGGACTGTGGTTGCCTTGTGCTGGTATAGAGACTGTTCATAAATAGGATTCCACAAGCGAGCAAGCAAGTTTGCTGGGTGCTGGTGAAATATCAAGCATAACAGGACATGATAAAAGTTTCTTTACATTGAATTAACTGTTTGCATCACTTAATAACTGTAGTACCAGGGCTCTCATTCTGGCCCATTTGTTGAAGGGGTTGTTCACCTTGGCATTAACTTTTAGTATAATGTAGTGATATTCTGGGACAATTTGCAATTACTTGTCATTTTGTACTAATTTTGGTTTTTGAATTATTTAACTTTGTGTTTAGCAGCTCTCTAGTATACAATTTCAGCAATCTGATTCAAGCAACCATACACTGATTTAAATGAGAGACTGAAATATGAACAGGAGAGGTTCTGAACAGAAAGATGAGCAATGAAAAATAGCAATAACAGTGTATTATTCAAATAAATAGCGTATATCTTTCTATGTATCATTTGGGAGCATAAATAAAAAATTGAAAGTAAATCGAAATAGCAACAAATAAATTTCTTGTAAAAGCAGCAAAAATTTTTTTAGTGTACAGTTGAAATCAGGCATGCTTGTTATTTAGCACTTGGCATTTGGCTGGAGTTTAGCAGATTAAAGAAGAATATCAAGCAACAGGTTACAGCCCAGTAGTGAGAACATGTGAAGGAAGATGTCAGGTGTGGGGTCAGGAAGTAGGAATCCAAACCATACAAAGGAAAGAAAAGATAGCTCTGGCTCCCTCAAATCACTTGCATCTTGAAGGGCATCATGTGCTTAAATACACATACACTTACATCCCTTATCTGGCACAAAAGTTTGAACTGGGTTTCAGGGTTCACAATTAAAACTTCTTGCTGTGTCTTACCTGCCCTGATGCAGTTAGAAAGTCATACTCTCTGTAGTACGTAGTGACTTTTATATAAAGTTTGGCACTGAATGAACAAATAGTTGAACAAATATGCAGAACAAATTTTAATTTATTAGAGAAATATATTTACATAGTTTAAACCAAATAATTTTATAAAACAGAATTACAACTTATACAAAAAAATATATAAAATATATATATATATTTTAACAAATAATTCCCCTTTTCATCTCGTGCCTTGAACCCCCATTTTGTGATGGTCTGTGTGTTGCCTCAGAGACCATTGTTGAAGGATTGAGCTGCATTACCTTGTTTAAGTATTACTTTACGTATTATGGGGAGGTGGCGCTCTCTTTAAATGCTTGCTCTCCCAACCCCCATTTAATGAAGTCTTTGGAAGAGATCATGCTAAATAAAGAGAAAAGCAGGTATGGTCTTTCTCTCCCCAAAGATAATACTCTTTTTTTCAATTAGGATAGGACTGACGCATGGACACTGCCTTGACGGGGCGCGTCAGCTTATGCATATTTTGTACAAACTTTGTAACTAAAAGTGTCTTTTTTGTTAGTTGCAGTTCAGTTGTGCACATTTTCACTTAGGGGTTAAAGGTTGGAGTGCTGGGGTATTTTCATGTTTTATATATATAAATATAAACCAATAAATAATTCCCCTTTTCATCTCGTGCCTTGAACCCCCATTTTGTGATGGTCTGTGTGTTGCCTCAGAGGTCACGTGACCAGAAATACTGCAGTTGTATGTTGTATGTTACTATGTTAATTGGTTCATGTGACCTAACATGTTTGATATGTTAGTGTACACTGTGAATTATAGAATCTCAGTGGCAGCCCTTATTTTGTAAAATGGCAATGTTTTATTTAGGATTATACAATGGCACATACTACCAAACAAAGTATATTATCATAAAAATGGTTTATTCACATGAATCAGTGGTTTACATATGGGCTGTTTTATGCAATGTATTTTTATAGAAACCTACATTGTTTGGGGGTTATAGTTTGTCTTTAACATAGATCTAGTGAAAAGAGCAAGAGCACTAAACTTAATGCATAATATTTGCCCCAAAGGGACACTTCTTTTTCCGCACTACTCAGCTGAAACAAAGATGAAACTGTACCCATAGTTATGTTTAGTTATGTGATTGTGGAAAGATTGGGCACCATATTCAAGATCTAAATACTACTGCTAACAAAAAGGGCCATAGTTATGATTGTTCGAGCCTTTGGGCCCAGCAATTATTGTTTTTATTTTTTGTAAACAAAAGCCCATTCTGGGAGAAAAAACTAAAATTTCCAAGGACATCCAAGGACATCAGGCCCAATTCGAGGTTTCAGTTATTACTGCTGAAGCCCATAGGGCCCTTAGTGTAACGACTACGTTATGTATATCTAACACAAGAGAACTTGTTGGGAAATTTTAATGAAGACGTTTCACTGCTCATCCGAGCAGCTTCTTCAGTTCAACTGACTGGTGTAGGGGAGTTCTCGGCATATAGACTCTTCCAACAATCCAATCACAACGGCACATTGTAACTCTTCAGAGAGGTGACATCTGAAATTCACAGAGGTGTTGATTCTGTGTAGTTACAGTGATAGGATTATCATGCAACTCCTAGACACAGGTGTTACTTGTGAGAGTTTCAGGAACGTAATGTGTTTGTGTATTCACCAAAAAAGGTGATAAACTCCATGAAATAAAAACAAACACCCAATTAAAATGGTTGAGGTGGGCATAAATAAAATAGAATAAAATAGAATTCCATTTATGAAATCTACTCCCACGACACTAATGTAGTAAGATTATCATCTTACAAATGGGAGCAGTGAGTCAGGTTAAGAGTCTTAAGATCAATGACCAAACAGCCAAGCAAAACAGACCAAAAAGAACTTACTGGGGCTCATTTATAAACTTGGCGCAGGGCAGAATGGCTCACACAGTGAATGTTAAGGATGCACCAAATCCACTATTTAGGATTTAGCCGACCCCTCAAATCCTCTGCAAAAGATTAGTCCGAATACTGAAACAAATCCTAATTTGCATATGCAAAAGGGGAAAACATTATTAACTTCCTTGTTTTGTGACAAAAAGTCACGTGATCTCCCTTCCAGCCCCTAATTGCATATGCAAATTATGATTTTGATTTGATTCAATCAGGCAGAAGGGTTCAGCTGAAAACTGCTGAAAAAGGCCAAATCCAGGCCGAATCATGAACGGAATCATGGATTTGATGCATCCCTTGTAAATATATTTGCCCTTCGCATGGTTATATGTAGTGATGGGCAAATAAATTCGCCCTAGGCGAATTCCTGACATTCGCCAATGGAGAAAGTTTCGGCAAAACGCTCACAAAAATTCCCTGCGTGTTTCGTTTCGCCGCTCATCTCGTTTCGCCGCGCATCTCGTTTCGACGCGCTTCGAGTTCTCTGCTTCACTTCAAAACAGCACAATCTGTGCAGTGAAAATATTTTTTTAAATAAATGAATATATATTAAAATATGCCTTTTTAATTTTTCACTATTTTAAATAATAATCACAGATGTTTTTAAGAAGCTGGCAAAATGGGAGGCCTTTTTTTCTTTTGAAAAGATAAGAGTCCAGTAACAATGCAGGGCATGTGTTTATACTAAGTGAAACACGCGTGTAAATTGCTCTTCTCATTGACTCCAATGCTATTCAGCACATTCACACACAAAGCAAAAGATGACATTTTTTACAAATTTTTTTCACATTTCCATACCTCCCAACATTTTGGAAGTAAAAAGAGGGACAGAATTTTTTTTTTCCATACGTAGCGCTGCAACATTTTGACCACACCCATTTTTGTGGTCACACCCACTAATTAACATGTTCGTTTTACCAAATTGGCAGGTTATGAAAGTTTGAAAATATTTCTCCTTATCTAAACTGTCACAAATACAATCAATTACTTATTTTATTATATCAAAATTGTTAAAAAGCATCTTTTTTGCACCTGTTAGCTGTTCTTCTAGGCTCTCTGCCAAAAGCCAATTAAGTTATAAACTTTGTTTCTTTTTCTGGCTATTCCATGCAGAGAAAAGAGGGACTTTCCAATACAAACGAGGGACTGCAGGTTGCGCTGTCAAAAGAGGGAATGTCCCTCCAAATAAAGGGACCGTTGGGGGTATGCATTTCACCTGGCAGTTTTATCACATTGCACTGTGTGTAAAAACTATTCATTTTGCAAATTTCGATTAAAATTCGTGAAATACAACCATTTGCAAATGAATATGCTCTGCACAAACTTTATAAATGACCCCCACTGTCTGCTTATCACTTACTAAGCAAAATTCAGTACATTATCTACTTCAGCTAATATTTAACACATCACACGATAATTTTGCAATTTTCTGTCAAGTACATAACTCATACTTCCTTAAATACTTTCCATCTTTTATTTTTTACCATTCTCCCAAAATGTAAGTTTAATGTTTGTGCCTCTAGTGTTTCAGTCTGGCAGCTCGGTGATCCAGGAGCAGATTTTTAACTGCTACAATTTGCTACATTTAGTTGATACATTTAGTTGATACATATCTCAGCAGTATCTGTAGAATATTAGCAGCTATTGTATCAATTCTATCATAAATCTATCAACTAAATCTATCAATTTAAAACAGTTAAAGATTTGGTGACCCCTCCCCTTCAGAGCTGCTTTAGAAGGTGAAAAATGAAACTTTACACTTAGGGGCAGATTTATCAAGGATCGAATTTGAGGGTTAAAAAACCCTCGAATTCGACCATCGATTTTTTGCCGAATTTAAAACATTCAAGGAAAGTCTAAAATAGTCTAAAATAGAATAAGGCTGTAAATGCTGTATTTTGTATACTAAACATAAACATGAACTTACTGCACCACAAGCCTAATTAAACAAAAATTAAAATTTTATTTGAATTTTCACTTCGACCCTTAAGACATTGGGTACAGATTTATATCAAAATACCACTGATGCATCCATAATAGCTCTCTACACATGTATTATACAAAATACAGCTCCCATAACCAAACACACAACACATTTTAAATACAATACAGTATATACAATACAGGAAATACAGGATTTTCTTCATCAATATTGAGAAAATGAATTGTTAGCGTGCCACCGAATCCCACTGTACTCTTGTCCCATCTAAGCTAACTCTTTAATAGTTCCATGAAGTTACAATGGTCACACATGTTTTCCGCACTGCCTTCGCTTATTCTTTGAATGCATCAAATCCTACCTGGGTATACCGCTATCCCGACACTTATCAATAATATTCCAAATGAGGAGAGCACTCATATAAGTGCTCTCCTCATTTGGAATAATTTCATGAAGTGTCATTGTGTGCCACTGAATCATGGTGTCAGCTTGTGCCAGTCCTTTCAGGGATACAGTGCGTATTTGTGTATATAGTTCTGTGTAGAAAGATCTCATTCCAAGGATGACAGCTTTATTTTCTGTATCGAATCATACTTTTGCTATTGGATTCTGTTTTATCGCTGTAAAGAAAATCTGTCGCTAGGGTGACAAGAGTATAGTCAGGATTTGAAGGGTGTCTATGGCAGTTATTAACACCGTGTTCGGGAAGAATCTTTTAAAAGATAACTAAGCTATACTAGAGTCAAAGGTTACATCTTTGTTTCCTGAAATGCTCCTCAGGAGAAAGTTCAAGATCTAGAGAACACATTGGGATTCTCAACATGGACAGGATGAAGATGTTGTGGTGTGGAGTAAGCCAAACTGGAGGGATGAGTAGATTTGTTCAGGTTCAGGTATATTGGAAATATATAAATTCCAATTGGTATTCATAATAAGGTTCCAAAATCAACAATTTAGTTCTCTAGGAGCCTACACCCTGGAACCGTACTCTTGGCAAGAACATAAAATTAATGCTAAGTAGAGATATCTTGGAATCCTTCAGGGAGACAGTGAATCTATACAAGACAAGAGGTTATCTGCACTCAACCCATTATCAATATATTAAGGGCATTGCATTTTGGTCAAAACTCCCCTTGCCCTTTTATTGACCATCACTGGGATCACCTTACAGTTGCAGGAAAGGGTAATAACTACAACACAGAGCTGGCCACTGTTCCTGTATAAACTAAAGCAAAAAAGGGAAAGCTGTGCTGACCACTAACCATTAGGTGGGTGTGCAATGTGGCTGTGGCCACAAAATTCATACAAAAAAAAGAGGTCCTCTGCATTCAACCCATTACCAGTATATTAAGGGCACTAAGTCATTTTGTGCATTAAGCAACTAAATAATGGCCTATCCTTTAAACAAAGCAGGGATTGTTTATCCATCTACTGCAATATATTTATGCTGACCAACTATGTCAAAGTCATCCCTGGCCAGTCCTACACACACTTTCAAACAGTGAAGCTAGCTGCAAGTGATAACTATTATCATAACAGCAGTTCCATCCAGTTTAATGGTTGCTATTTGGTTACTCATGATGGAAGGCATTGTAATTTACCAACACAGCCAGGTGGACAACAATGGCATGAGCACAGTGAAGCTAGCTGCCACCAATAACCATAACACCACTTCCTTCCTCTGGCTTATAAAGAACCTGCAGAGTTGTAGTTTAGCAAACTGTCCAGTTATTTATTTTTGTTCAGATGTTTTAGAATTTGTCTAAAACTCGGTAAACTAACTAGCTGATTATTTCAAACATACACTTACATACAGTACCAAGATTATTATAATTGATAGTTGTACCATTTGTTAACCATCTTTTTCTCCCAATGAGGCAAATTGTTTATGCTCTATATTCAGTTATTTTCCTGTCATTTAGGGCAAAAGGTTTCAAATGATGAATATTTTGGCTACCTATCTTAAAATAATTTTTAGTTTGAATGTGTTCACTAGAGTTAAAGCATAAGGAAAATTAAAATCATTGGTGTCCGGTCAGTTGTTCAGGATTAATCCAATAAAAATGTTTATATTATTATACCTCATATCAGTGGTACACTTTGCCTTAAAACTGGTACTTTTTGGTAATCTCCCACCCATCACCTTAATGCAGTTCTAAATTTTCAATTTCCCATGTCTGATACCACACAGATTATTGGATTTTGGACTATAAGACAACGGTTAAAAATGTGGCTCATCCCATAGTTTGTGATTACTAAAGAGCATCAGGGAATAAGGTTAATAATTTTTATCACAGGTTTTTTCTTGTCAAATTGGCACACCACAATCGATTTTCATTTTCCTTTAAGCTGTCCATTTACAATAGAACATTGTATTAAATGACCTACTTTCTTTTTGTAAATTCTGTGAACATTCTGTATATTTATATTTGAAACAGATCATGGCAAATAAAAAAAAACTGGACAAAAAGAATCGTACATTTAGGGGCGGGTTTAACAAGGGTCGAATTTCGGGGGAGTTTTTTTAAACTCCAAACCAAAATTTATAACAAAAATCAAAATTTTCAACTTTGAGTGAATTGGCTGTATTAAATTGCTTGAGTCGAAATCAGATCGTATTCAATTTTTCAGAGTCCACCAAATGACTCCAAATAGGTTCTAGGAGCACCCCCATAGGCTAAAACAGCAATTTGGCAAGTTTTATATAGCAAATACTCAAAGCTGAATTTTTAAAAAGACAGTAAATAAATTTCGATATTCAAATTTTTTTCAAATTCAAATTGAATTTGGACTATTCCCTAGTTGAAGTACACTAAAATTTGCTCAAAATATCGAATTAAAAAATTTGATTTTTCAATCTGCCCCTTAATCCAAATCAATGAATGGAGTGCATATCATTGGAGAGGTCATATGTATTTGAAGTATAGATTATGAAGACATTTCCTAGTAATGACAAATGTGAAACTGATTATGCTTTGAGAAAGAATGTTTATAATTTATGAAAGCAATTTGGATCAGTTACTCCATTTCTCGTTCAATGTCATTCGTAGGGTAAGATTAACTAAGGGTCGTAGAGAAAATTTGAATTAAAAAAATTAAACTTTTGAAGTAATTGTTGGCTACTTCATCTAACGAATAGGCCAAAATTTGTTTCAAATTGAAAAAAAATTTAATTAAATTGTAAAATTTGCCCATTCGAAAATAGAAGTACTGTCTCTTTAAAATTTTCAAATTCAACACTCTGCCACCTTAAACCTGCTGAATTTCTATTTTAGCCTATGGGGGACCTCCTGGAACCTTTAAGAAGTGTTTTTGGAACTTTTTGAAATTCAAAGGGTTTTGGCCAAAATCGTTCGTTTTGCATTTGAATGATTTTAAGGATTTTTATTTGATCAAAAATTTACCTATTCGAATGAAAAAGGTCCATTTTCGATCAGAAAACAACTTAAAAAAATTAGATGGTCGAATTTCCAATTTTTTTTCTATTCAAAATTTGACCCTTAGTAAATCTGCCCTCAAGTGTCAAATACCAATTAACTGATTATTATACAATTAATTATCAAAGACAATCACAAATTCACTCAACTGGAATTCATAGCTATTGACAGCTTCTGTCCTTTTTAGTGGATCCTTATTTCAGAAAGTAAAAGGAATGCCTAGCAAGTAAAGTCATCTCATCTTCAGTTTCAAATTGTCTTGCTCTTCTGTCTTCCAGTTATATTCAATTGCAGGGAACAGAAAAGTATTTTGGTTTTTGCCCAAAAAGAAAATATTTTGATAACAAGACACATATCCATATATAAAAGACATATATCAACAATATTTTTAAGAATATTTGTGAAATGTCATCAACTATATATATGATAAAATGTGCTGCGTTAACATTACAATATGAATACTCTTAAAGGGGTTGTTCACCTTTGAGATAACTTTCAGTATAATGTAGAGAGTGATATTCTGAGCCAATTTGCAATTGGTTTTCATTTTTATTATTTGTGGTTTTTTAGTTATATAGCTTTTTATTCAGCAGCTCTTAAATTTGCATTTCAAGCAATCTGGTAACTAGGGCCCAAATTACCCTAGCAACCATGCATTGATTTGAATAAGAGACTGAAATATGAATAGGAGAGAGTATGAATAGAAGGATCAGCAATAAAAAGTAGCAATAGCAATACATTTGTAGCCTTACAGAGCATTTGATTCTTTAGAAGGGGACGGCGACGCCCATTTGAAAGCTGAAAAGAAGGGGAAGAAAAAGACAAATAACTATAAAACTATAACAAATAAATAATGAAAACCAATTGAAAAGTTGCTTAGAATTGGCTGTTCTATAACATAATAAAAGTTACCCTAAAGGTGAACCACCCATTTAAGAGTTGTATCAGATTAAAAGAATCACCATGAAATGTTTTCTTGTAATCTTTTTGTATTTGCTACATCCAATCCATTAACCAATTTATATAATTTTATGTAGCTAATGTTATTATGGGACTAATGTATCAACTTTCATATTTTTTCTATGCTTCAAGTGTTTTTGGTGCAAAAACTAACAAATTAACTTGAATGTTTGATGTTAGTGATGGGTGAATAAATTCATCTGTCATGAATTCAAGGCAAATAAATTCACGAAACCATACAAAATGCATCAATATCAGACGCCCATTGACTTTAACGCCAGCGTCAGCTTGGACGATGGCGTCAATTTACAATTCTTCTTGAAAATGTCAGGCATCCTAAAGCAAAACTCATTGGCAGAATGAATTAAAATGGCAGATAAATAAATATAGGTACATTGTTAAAAAGATCAGCATTAAAACCATAACATTTTTAAATTCTTGATTATTCATGATTATATGAGTGAATACTTGATTGTTGGGATTAAATAAATATACCCATGTGGTAGAAATAACAAATCTTACAGCCATACAGCATTAAAAGAAGTAATGCAAGTAAGTAGGTGGCACTGAAATCCATTTGTTTCCAATATATCCTTGATCTATTTTCATTTGATGTGCTTTTATGCAGTAAACATGCAATAAGAAGTTGAATTCCATCAGTAGGTCAAAATAAGTAATGTTGTCTGTTCAGCAAATGAGAATGTTCCAATTTGGAAAACATTTTAGATTTTACAAAAAAAAAAAACTAGTTCCATTTCAAGAGTGAATGTAGTTTGTTGTCAAGGTTACCTTTCAGTAAGTTCCATGTAGTCTTTTTGTTACCATTAATTGATGCCCTCAACAGAGATGGGATTTCGATGGCAGAAGAAGCAGATGCATTTTTTTAAAGTGGACCCGTCACCCGAAATTTTTTTTTTCAAAATCATATTTTATCATATTAGTCAATCAAAATGAACATTAACTACACTATATAAATTATTTTAATCTTGTTTTCTTTAGTCTGGGAATTCATAATTATAGCAAGCAGGCAGGAGCCATTTTGTGGACACTGTTATTAAGACAAGCCTTGTATCATCTCAGAATCTTGTTTGTGCACCAGAATGGGGGACCCAATGTCTATCCCCATGTCCTGGCTACACAATTAAATGGTTAAGAGAACTGGGGGAATGTGTGGGGAGCAGTGACATCTAGGAAGAGCTGAATGGAAAGTGAAAGTAATTATCTGCCTAAGGCATAGAGGAGGGGCAGACAATATTTGATTGACAGCTGAGATTTTAAAATGAGCTTAAAACAACTATGAATGCTTTAATAAAAATTTGAAATTGGATTTCATGTTTAATTTGAAAAGGACTTTTGCTATACAGATTTTTGTGTCTGGGTGACAGGTCCACTTTAAAGGTACTAATCAGGAGGCAAGATAAAACTTTTGCATTCTGAAGAGTAGTACTTAAGTATTGTGGCCAGCATTGTTGCCTCATTGGATTGAAAAATGTAAGCAAGGCATTCTTTTAAAACGGAGCCTTTGACAAAATATGTTTAAAATATATAATACAAAGCTTTCTGCGGAGAGCAGTGCTTGTCAAAATAGCATGAAGTAATTTAAATTGTAATTGTGCCACACTTTTCACTAATTTGTCTGATGATAATTCACATTTATACAATGGATTTTCTTTGGTAACAAATAAGTGTATTTCAAAATCAGCCGTTCGAGTTTGGTAGTAAATGAAAATTAAACAAATAATACCTAACAATTTGACCCTTCTGGGAAGCCAGGTTATTAATCAAGGTATATGTGGGGTTGTAGATGTGTTGTACATGTTTTAATTGCTGTAGTTTTGTATTTATAGAGATATTGGAATTCAGATTATTTTATGATTTTGAATATACAAAACTATTTACAAGTTCTTAAATAATATAAATGGCACGGTACTTGGAAAAAGTACTATGTATTTACTAGAAGTCTATGGGGGTTTAATGAATGGTTACATATCTTTACTGTTTTATTGTGGAACAGTAGTAACAGAATTTCTACATTAATCTTGAATTTGGTCTTCAATATTGTACACTGGGGGCCACTTGTACACTGGGAGCCACCATCTTGGATTCTGTTCAGTGACATGCACATGCGTAGTGTGCTGTGGGCAGTTGTTTAGAAGCTAAGCTTAGAGGTTTGCCTGTTATGCTGATGCTACAGGGCTGATTACTAATACTGATGCAAATTGCACTGGTTTTCTGGACTGTCATGTAATTAGAATCTAAATTAATTACCAGCCAGTCTTGTTTATTTACATTTATATTATTTTTACAGTATATTGTGAATTGGTCCAGTAGATCAAGTAAGTGACTGCAACACAGAGAATGTTTAATGAATCAGCGGAAAAGTAGATGGGGAGCTACTGGAGCATATATTTGAATGAGAAGATTTTGCCTTTCATATCAAAGAGATGCACATAACTGGTGTGGGTGCAGGGATAGCAAGAGTTCACAATGACAACTGGAGCATTGGACAATAGGATTTTCATCTACAGTGCATACTAACTTGTTTTCACTCCCTTGTCTATCTAATTAGAGATAAATCAAGTCCAAAACAGCTAACATGGGCCTCATTTGCTGGGACTGTCTGGGAAAAGGATTGTATGCTTAATTGAATGGTCTTCCTCATGTGTATATAAAGAATACTGTAAAGTTAGGCACTTACCTTTCCCATCCAATACACCTTTCCCTATCTCTTTCTTCCATCATCCATCTTAGTTCAATTGGTATTGTATACCTTTTAATTGCTTTGTAAATAAATATACCACTAATTTAAAGATTTAAAGATCTAGTCATTAGCCTGCCATCCCAAATTAGACCAGATCCAACATTAACAATACTGTACTGTACATATATGGAAGTGAAGAAGACAAAACACCATTGTCAATTATTAAGATACTCAGAAAATGTGGATTTTGCTAAATAAGACCCAAATAATAAGATCCTAAATAATTCAACTACTATGTTCATGTTATTAATTGTGCTAAACAACAGAGCAGTGATAATATCTACACTGCAATAAAAAAATTAAAGTTTGAATTGGCTCTTTTGATATTCCAGCCATTCGTCCTGATATATCTCTTCAATGTAAGTAATTTACCATTTCTTTGCAAGTAAAATAGCATTTTTGTTTTACATCCACAAAATTATTTCTCTGCATGAATAGGTTTTCTTTGGCCTTGCATATTAAATGAGTGTTTTTGACTTCTTAATAGGGAATTTATGTGGTTTTACATTTTGCATTGCAGGACAATTATAAAAACTCTATATTTTTTTTGGGGGGGGGCAACTTAGCCTCCTGCCTTTCTTTAAACAAAAGGAACACCAAGAGCCCCAATAGTGTAATATGTATTGGTAAGGGATAATGAAATAAGAGTAAATAGCATATACTCACAAACCAGGGTTACCAATAGGCAACCACTGTAAAGGCAGGTGGGGAGATTGTCCTGACCTCACTCAGGATTAAGAAGTCGCTCTCTGTAGATAGAAAAAGGGTATCAACCCTCCACTCAGGGTGAACTTATTATTGTATAGAAAGAACAGAGGCGCCAAAAGGATAAAAGGATATAAACGAGTTTAAAAGCTTGGTAATCAGAGGAGGCAGTGGTGGACTTACCTCCTTCAAGCAGACACAAAACGACTGTAACTAGGCAGTCAAAATTTATTAACGAACTCCAATCAGTACAACGCGTTTCACGGGCTCAGATCCGCTTCTTCAGGCAATAAACATAGGAGTTACAGCATCTGGCAGTAGTATACACACTCAGCACCTCCTGCCTTTCTTTAGCTTTATTGGATGCCAACATTAGGTTTGAAAGCTTTGAAACCTGCAGCACTCTGGTCTTCTTTGTCTTCAAACCCCATAAATGCTTCATGTTAAGGTGCCACCTGTTATGAAGGCCACCAGCATTAAAATTCCCACCAGATGTATGTGAAAAATGTAACATTTTAGGGAGTTTCTGGATGTTTTGTTCATATTTCCTTTTGCATTTTGAGAACAACTCAGATGTTAAGTAGACCTCATTATGCTCAATAGTTGTTGACAAAATAAGCTATTCTGTAAATAAAATTAAAATAACAGGAAAAAGTAAAAAGAAACTGTTGTGTTTGGTAGCCGAGGATGAGGAGGGTATAACAATGCTTTATTAGCAGGTTCATGCAGCCATTACATAACAGCAGTAAGTCTTACTTTCACTTTCAAGCTGTACAGAAAGTCCTGTGTATGCACAGTGACACCTGCAGGCCATTTGTATAAACACCACATATTCATAAAAAAAACATTCCTAAATAGTAATAGTTTACTTTTACACAACACAATTTGCAAACTGGTCTTCATTTTTTATGGCTGTTTAGTTCTTTAGCTCTTTGTTGTGAAAAATGTAGCTACAGGAAGGAGGCTAGGGTTATATAGGATTAATAACATAATTAAATAAATGCAGCTGCAAAGGTAACAAGATAAAGGATGGAACAACCTGTAAAAACACACTTTGCTTCAGTGGGTAAGCTGTGCTGTGTTGAGGGCTCAGGGCAGGCTGCTGGTGAGGTAAAACTGGCTGGTGCACACTTAGTTCTTACCTTCCCATCATACTTTGCACATCTGACCTCACTCTCCCCTCCCAGCTTTTGAATAGCTAGTGCAGCCCCCCATACCCTGGCTGGACTTCACTGGGCAGAAGATAAAGGGCCGTACTATTTAAATTTTATGTTATTTTCTCTGATAGGGCTTACCACAACCAGAAGGAATTAGAAAACATTGCTTAAAATCTGGGAAATGCACCCTTTGAAATGTATTCTAAATTTGTGGGACCATAAATAAAAAATGTAATACTTGGTTGAAAACCCTTTGCTGGCAATGACAGCCTTGAACTCATGGGCATCACCAGATTTTGGGTTCCCCCCTTTTTAATGCTCTGCCAGGCCTTTACTGCAGCAGCTTTCAGTTTCAGTTGCTGTTTGTGAGCCTTTCTTTCTGAAGTTTAGTCTTCAACAAGTGAAATGCCTGATCAATTGGGTTCAGATCAGGTGACTGGCTTGGCCATTCAAGAATATTCCACTACTTTGTTTTAATAAACTCCTGGGTTGCTTTGGCTATATGGGTCATTATCCATCTGTATTCTGAAACTCCTCCCAATCAATTTGACTGCATTTAGCTGGATTTGAGCTGACAAAATGTCTCTGAACACCTCAGAATTAATTTGGCTGCTTCTGTCCTGTGTCACATCATGTATAAACAATAGTGTCCCAGTGCCACTAGCAGCCATGCACGCCCAAGCCATCACACTGCCTCCCAAATCTTTTACACATGATGTGCTATGCTTTGGATCATGAGCTGTTCCATGACTTCTCCATGCTTTTTTTCTTGCCATCATTCTGGTAGAGGTTGATCTTTCCAAAGAATGTATTTCCAGAACTGTACTGGCTTTTTAAGATTTTTTTTTAGCAAGGTCCAATCTAGCCTTTCTATTCTTGATGCTTATGAGTGGCTTGCACCTTGCAGTGCACCCTCTGTATTTACTTTCATGAATTCTTTTTATGGTAGACTTGGATATTGATACACCTACCTCCTGCAGAGTGCTGTTCACTTGTTTGGCTGTTGTGAAGGGGTTTCTCTTTCTGTGATCATCCAACACTGTTGTCTTCTGTGGATGTCCAGGTCTTTTTTCATTGCTGAGTTCACCAGTACTTTCTTTCTCAGGATGTACCAAACTGTAGATGTTACCTCTTCTAATTATAAATATAATTTCTCGGATGAGTTTTTTCTGTTTTTGCAGCTTAAAGGGGATGTAAACCCAACTGTAATGCTGCTCCAGTTACTTGAAAACCATAATTACAGATGCAAGAAACTTCACCAATGAAAATTCTACTGATTAAAAACTTTTATACATTATAAATGCAAAAAAACCTGACAACTAAGAACTCTGGTTCCAGCACAATGTCACGCATCTTGCTGTTATCTTACATATAGAGATAATAATGTCATTTTATTTTGTCATTATATTACACTGGAATCAGACAAGGGGGTAAAGGACAGTCTTGTTCAGTGCTGGGAAACTGGGCTTAAAGCTTCCCACTCCAATTACAGTAACAAAGAACAGGGAGCAAGATTGATACAGATTAGCTGGATTCTCATTGGAGTTTATTTTGCATTTTAATGCAGCCACTGGCCATGGAGATTTGGGGGAAAGTTTTGGGAAAGTTTTATTGTGCAATATTGCTTTAGGAACACAACCCTGATATTGGTGTACAGTACTAGAGCTCCCAGCATGCCTTAACCTTCAGTATATGTTACATTATTCTGGGATTTGTAGTCCAGCAACACCTGATAAAGTTTGGTTGATCAGTGCAGTGCAGCAGGGTTTACTACCTCTTTAAGGATGGCTCCTGCATGTTGTCTGTTCACAGCAAAATCTTCCACATACAAGCATCCTCTTAAATCAGCTCCAGGGCTTTTATCTGCTTAATTGATAATGACATAATTAAGGAATTGCTCACACCTGCCCATGAAATAGCCTTTGTAATTGTCCAATTACTTTTGAGCCCCTGAAATGAAGTGATTGTATTAAAAAAAGGCTTTAGTTATTTTTATGCAATCTTTTTGATCAACCCACTGAATTAAAGATGAAAGTCTGCAGTTCCACTGCAACTGCGTTTAAAATTCATTGTGGTACTATACAGAACTAAAAATTAGAAAAAAGTTGTCGCTGTCCAAATATATATGGACCTCATATATATATATTTATATGCATGTTGCCTGCAAATAAACAACTAAAATTCTATTCAGTTTTAGATAGGGATAGACATTTATTTGTGGTGTTTGAATTATTTTGTTTTTTATTCAGCAGCTCTCCAGTTTGTAATTTTATCAATCTGGTTGATAGGGTCCAAATTTCCCTGGTTTGGATAAAAGACTGGAATATGAATAGTAGAGATCTGAAAAGTAGCAATTAAGCCTCACAGCGTATTTGTCTTAGATGGGGGTCAGTGGCAAAACCAAAACGCAAAAAGTATTCTTTCTTAGAAAGAAGAAATTGACCGCTTCTTCCATGCGCAGTAGGACGCTGGTACTACTGCGCATGCGCACAATGTTTACGAAGTTCAATCGGTGAACTTCGTGAACTTTGTGCACATGCGCAGTAGTACCAGCATCTTACTGCGCATGTGCCACCGAGCTCCGACGGATCCATGAAGAAGCTGTTGGAAGAGAAGATGGCCCCTGTGAACTTCGCTGGAGGGGACTTACATAGAGAGTTAAGTAGCAACTTAGGGGCAATAGCCCAAGGGGAGAGGTAGGCTGGGGGGAGGAGGGAGGGAACCTACAGGTGGTGGGGAGGAGGGGTTAGCACCTGTGGGGGTTGGATTCCCCTTTAAAAATCTGGATTATTTGGATGAAAAGAGTATATGGGAGATAGCCGTTCAGTAATTAAGCTTTCTGGATAATGGGTTTCTGGAAAACAGGTCCCATACAGAATATAGAAAAGGTATAGTATCAATATGGCTAAGGCTATGTGAGGAGATCATTTACACAGTAAGAAACTACAAAAAAACTTTATTTTTATAATCAGACTATGGGAGATATTAAAGTGTGAAATTAGAGCGCAAATATTTCAAGAATACAGTGAGAAACTTTCACTGATGAGATTTTCGTTTGGGGGATTTACATATCTTTTAAATTTATTATTACTAATTTCTTTGAAAAAACTCTTGCTCTTGGGTGGATTGATAAGAGTACAAAAACATTCCTCACTGTTGAGTTTCCTAATATACCAATCATATAAACATTACACATTACTAAAACTCATGTCTTTATTTATCCCTCCTGGTTGACCCATTGTCTTGTTGGTAGTTTCCTTATTAGACCCCTTATCTGTGTATCTTGATTCATTTCTCCAACCCCTATAGCCCAAAAGGTGCCAAGCTACATTCAGGACATTTCATCCAACTCATTAAAAATCTGATTCCGTTACCAGTAGTGATGGCCGAAAATTCGTTTTTGACGCGACACGCGTCGAAATCGACGCTATGTGCGTCAAAAACGTGCCGCGACTCATTTTGTGAATTTCGCTGGAAATTCGCAAATTTTTCTGAGAAGCGAAACGGGATAGATTCGCCCATAAGGCTGAGGACAGACAGGGAGATTAGGGGAGATTCTGTCGCCTGCTATTAAACGCCAGGCGAAAGAATCTCCCCGAATCTCCCTGTCTGTCCCCAGCCTTACTAGTTACCAGACAAGTGTTTGTTACATTAGATGGTAAACCGTACAAAGACTTTTTGCCACATTAGATGGTAAAAGTCTTTGTACAGTTATTCCCCACATTTGGGGTATTGCAGTCTGTAAAGAAGCTTTACACAAATCAGGTCAGACAGTGCCACCTACTGAATTTTCAGATATTCAAGTTGCTTTTATTTACAGTGTTCAGGTATGGCAATAGGGGCATCCATAGCACCATCATATGCCAACCTATTCATGGGTAATTTTGAGCAACAATTTTTTTCCAATCATCTCAGGTATTGTTCTACAAACGCTTTATTAATGTACTGTTTTTGATCTGGGAGGTTACTAGTGTCTCCCTTATTGAGTTTGGGGAACACATTAATAATTCACTTCATATTTGTTGATAGCCATCACATTGGCACTACAATATACGGAAAAGATACCGATAGCAAGTCTTTAGTGAACAGTATTTCATACTCTCAATTTTTGAGAGTTTTTAGAAACAACACATCAGTATCTTCTGCTGTATTTCAATGCAATGAGTTGGCATGCTTTTTAATTTTATATTTTGTCGGTTTCTTACAACTGGAAATTAATTTTTTCTCTCGGCATTACTCATTTCCAATTGGGAAATCTACAATTCGAGTCATTATTAGAGACACTTCTTCCTAATTCTTTGGAGTGTTTTAAAGAATCTTCTGATGCCTGAACCAAACCAAACCATGTGGTTAAAGATAGCCCAGAAATTTTATGAAAAAACCTATTTCCCTAACTGCATTGGTGCTTTAGATGGCAAGCACATATGTCTGAAGCAACCCCATCATTCTGGCTCTGTGTTTTGCAATTACAAAAATAAACACTTTTCAATAATTTTGTTAGCATTGGTGGACAGTAATTAATTATTCACTTTTATTGATGTTGGAAGCAGTGCAGATTCTAGTTTATTCACCTCATCCAATTTGTGTCGAAGAATCCAGAAACGTCAACTTCAGTTTCCTGGAAGTAAACTTTTGACAGGCACAGATTCAGTAGTGCTTCCATGTGTAATATTGGCGGATGCTTTGGCCATATCTAACCACTACAGGAGCTAGTGTTTTATTCATGCTACTGATGAATGAATGCAAGTTAGCATGTAAATGATATTATCAGCGTTACATGTAAAATTATGTATAATTTGGTGCTTCTTATCAAATCAATAAATAACTCTGATTGTACATGTATTTGCAGACTTTGCACTTGTCACATGCTGAGGTACTGGGTCTTGTTATGTGGTTCTGTTTAGAAAAATGACTTGTGAACAAACGGTCTCTCAGTTTAGGCACTCATCTACAGCAAGTTGCTGAGGACAAAACTGGGTCCGTTTGTAAAATATGCCAGTGTTTCTTTAATACCAAGTTAATCATTGGCCATTGTTTGCAAAAAGTGCCTATAAACCTGATTGGTTGCATGGCATCTTTTGGAGATCCTTTGAGTACCTCTAGTAGGTTGTTCCTAGGGGTCTTAAAGGGCAAGGAAAGTCTAAAATAGAATAAGGCTAGAAATGCTGTATTTTGTATACTAAACATAAACATGAACTTACTGCACCACAAGCCTAATCAAAAAATTTCAAAGTTGGCCACAGGGGGCTGTCATCTTGTAACTTTGTTATACATCTTTGCAAGACTAGACTACATACACATGCTTAGTGTGAACTGGGCTTCTTAGGGATCATCAAAAATGATCAAAAAACTAAGCTGCTTCAGTTCTGTATGGCTGGTAAGTAAGGCAGGGGCTCCCCCTGCTGTTCATAAGTATGATTGTTTCCATGCCAGAAGTTAGGGACCGTCTGACAATTTCTATCCACAGCACTAAATGAAGGGAGAATTTCACTGCATACAGTCAGGTTTATTATAAAAACAGTACACATTTTTTAATTAAATTATAATAGAGATAGATTTCTTTTTCATTAAAGAAAGTAAAAATTGGATTTTATTTCTTTGCCTTTCCTTGCCCTTTAATTGCTCTTAAACAGGCTTTTTGAATCACATTCTGTGAATAGCCCCTTTGCACTAATCTTAGTGGTCTGAACGCTTAGTGGTCTGGACAGTTGTGATGTAAACGTAGGAATTCCCCGACAGGAATTCCTCTCTTAGTTGACATCGGGTGATTGCTTTGGAAATGTAATATAGAGTTAGTCGCAGTTATTTTACGAAACAGGTCAGTGCCAATGGTTCCATCTTCACCAATGGCTATAGTGATGTCTATAAAGTCAATATTCACATTGCTGATACTGAGTGTGACTTTGATATTCAGAGGGTTAATATTTAGGCACTTGCGGAATTCCAGAGAAACATCAGGTCATCAATATAGTGAAACCAGTATGATATGTACTTAGTATGTTGGGCCATCTAAAAAACCCAATTCACCTCCCACCATCCCATAAATAGGTTTGCATATATGGGAGCAAATGCTGCACCCATCGCGACACCGCTTATTTGTAGGTAAAATTTTTTGTGGAATACAAAAAAGTAATGATTGAGACAGAAATCTATGAGATCTGACATAAAGTCTATATAATGGCTGTCCCAGTCATTTTCTGTCTCCATAAAATATTGTAGAGCCGTAAGGTCTTTGTATAGGGGGAAGGGATTAATGCCATGACTTGGAGAGAAAGACAACCCCTTCTTCAGAACTGTATTTTGGCTTTCAGAGAGAGTGTGGTCGCTGAGATGAATGATGTTTAGTATCTTTGATATCTTGCATCTTCCTCCCTCTGCTCCGACTTTGTTCACAGTGATCCGGAAGCTGATAATCCCACTTTTTATCTGTCTCTTAGTTCTCTTTCCCCCTCTCCTGATTCTTTTCTGTTGTCTGTCTCTGAAAAAGGATCTGTTGTCTTTGTTTTAGGTGGATTAGGGGTATTATCATCCGATCTCTCTGATCGGGATAAATCGCTTTGTGAGGTATTTCTGGTGTTGACCCATACGTGAAATATAGACTTCGTTCTGAGAATAATTATTTTTTTTTGCCGGTGACTCTATTCTATGCTATCCTTTTACTAAGGCATATCTAATATGTCAGAGGATAGTTTTGCATATTATACAGCACAATAGCTTACAACTTATAGAACCCACTGATCCTGCCCTGGTCGATCAGTTTTCCTGTTTCCAACAGATTTTTAATGATACACGCTGGACATCAGTTTTAATGTCTCATTAAAAGTTACTTTTATTAACCAATACACATGAGCTTCGGATGTCACAGATGGGACGGTGCAGTCATTTGGGTCAGTTCTGCTTTTAAATGCATTATATCCCCACACTTGAGAGAGATTTTGTATTGCTATATTCATGGATAATTGTCAGTTTTTATGCAAGCTGTGTATTATTCCTGTAAAGATTTCAGTTTTATGTTTCTATATTTAGCCTTTTTATTGTTAAAAATCTTTGCATTTCCCTACCTGTATGAGAACATCCTTTATTTCCTTCCTTCAAGTTATTTTCACTATACCACAATACAAAGTACCAGAAAGTATGTACTTTCCACCCACTGCTTAAAAAACTTTACCCAATTTAGACATATTCAGTGAGAAAACACTTTTTTGTTTTCATTGTATGTTGCCAAGGCCCATTGTATTTCCATCTACAAAAACATTCTTTGCATATGCATATACATATAAATAAATATATATATATATCTCTTCTTTTTGATGGAGAAGAACCACTCTTTTCCTCCTTTTTACGTTGTGCTAACTCCCTTCGAAAGCAGTCATGCAGAGATCTCTTTCTGGTTTGGATGTCTTTCACTAGATAGAAAGTATTGGCAATTAAATTTAGAAAATATAGCAAAAGAGATATAGTGACCAGTTATATAGTAACATACTATAGACATACTTAGATTTCTCATTCTTATTTCTGGAAAGTTCATCTCACTCGTCAAACAGGGCCTGACAGACACTCTCCCAATTTTGCCTGTGTTGGACTTTGTCAATATACCCAGCATCTGTAGGATAAAATAATTGGGGCCTTTTTTGCTCTGCATCTTATTCACGGATAAGTATCAGTTTTTATACAAGCTGTTTATTATTCCTGTAAAGAATTCAGTTGTATGTTTCTATATTTAGCCTTTTTATTGTTAAAGACCCTTGCATACAGTATATAAGACATAATTAGCCATGTACTGATCTCTGCTTAATTCAATATAGTGTAATCTGAGGCTTTAAAAATGTAAAATTCAATTTGTAAGCAACAGTTAGCAGCTGGAACTCAATGTCCGATAAACATGACTAGTTTTCCAGGAGTCCTGGGACAAGTACCTAACCTCTGAGTTAATTATACAGATGGCTGCCAGCTCAAAATTACGTTATTTATAAATAGTATTTATGTAGAGAAAGTCTGTACCATGCACCTTTACCAATTTCAAAAGGTTTCAAAAACCACTAAAATGACAATGTTGATAAATGTAATTCTGTCATTTATACAGTAGTGGTACATTATTTCCTACTACAGTTATGTGATCTATTATTTGGACATTAGTTATCCAGTATGCTCTTTATTATAAAAAAGCCATCTCCCATACTGTATCATCCAGTCTTAGCAAACAATTTAAAATACTTTCTTTTTCTCTCTAATAATAATGCAGTACAGGAATGGGATACATTATCTGAAATCCAGAATTTCGTTAAGGCCATCTCCCATTGACTCCAATTTTATCCAAACATTCCAAATCTTTAACAATTATATTCTTTTTCACTGTAATAATAAAACTGTACATTGTACATTATCCAAACTAAGATATAATTAATCCTTAATGGAAGCAGAACCAGGCTATTGGGTTTATTTAATGTTTACATGATTCTCTAGTAGGTATGATGATCCAAATTATGGAAAGATCCATTATCCGGCACACCCCAGGTCCCTAGCATTCTGCATAACAGGTCCCATACCCGTATCTTATATTTGCCAACTTAGCAAATATTAATGGCAAAATATTTCTATTGTGTTTGTTTTTATAATATTTTTTTAGGAGTTTTAAGATATTTCCTAAAAAAACCCTAATTCAGAAAACCCCTGTTCCTGAGCATTCTAGCTAACTGATCCCATACAGGTGTAGACCTGTGATTCTTACTAATTTACTTTCATTTTTATCAGTGGTAAATATGTCATGATTCCCAAAATGGACAGCGTTTGAGGGCAGTAAACACAAGAAGAATGTTTTGATCAATGTAAGATATAATCTGGAACTGTCATAGTCATGGAACTGTCACAGTCATAGAACTGTCCTAGTAGAAAGTTCCTTGACTACCTTTTGCAAAGGTGCCTTTTGTGACAGGAGACACCGGTTCCCTTCAGATTTACCTTTGAGTATAGTCTGTGCATTAAACCTTTGCAGTGTTCAGTTGGACAATACAAATAGAACTGTTTTTGCTAATAGCATAATAGTAGCAATGGTTATACAGGTATGGGACCTGTCATCCAGAATTATTAGGACCTGGGGTTTTCTGGATTATGGATCTTCCTGTAATTTGGGTCTTCATACTACCTTAAACCTACTAGAAAATCATGTAAAAGCGAAATAAACTCAATAGGCTGGTTTTGCTTCCAATAAAGATTAATTGTTGGATCAACTAAATTGTATTGTTTTATTATTACAGAGAAAAGGAAAAAAAAAAACAGAAAATCTAGATTATGTGATTATAATGGAGTATATCTTTTGTGTAATTCAGAGCATTCTGGATAACAGGTTTCTGGATAATGGATCCCATACCTGTACAACAATCACACTTCTTTCATGCTATTATATATGGGTTACAATTGCAGGTAAAGTTGCTATACCGTGTTAGCCAGTAAAAACGTTATTGGGCAACCCTTTTGAAATAAAAAATAACAAAATGGTATAAAGGTGATACCTTTATTGGCTAACTAATATAATCATAGCAAGCTTTCAGAACATTTTAGTTCCTTTTTCAAGCTTGAAAAAGGAACTAAAATGTTCTGAAAGCTTGCTATGATTATATTAGTTAGCCAATAAAGGTATCACCTTTATACCATTTTGTTATTTTTTATTTCAAAAGGGTTGCCCAATATGGGTTACAAAAAATCCATTTGCTCTCTTTTTGATTCACATGTGACCACCTGAAAAAAAATCATTTTGATAGCAAAAAGGCGCTTGCGAGGGGACATGATTACACTTTACAAATACATTAGAGGACATTATAGACAAATATCAGGGGACCTTTTTACCCATAAAGAGGATCACCGCACCAGAGGCCACCCCTTCAGACTAGAAGAAAAGGACTTTCATTTGAAGCAGTGTAGGTGGTTCTTCACAGTGAGGACAGTGAGGTTGTGGAATGCACTGCCGGGTGATGTTGTGATGGCTCATTCTGTTGATGCTTTTAAGAGGGGTTTGGATGATTTTTTTGGACAGACATAATATCAAAGGCTATTTTGATACTAAACTCTACAGTTGGTATAGCTATGGGCATATATGGTTTGTGTTTGAAAGAGTGGAGATGTGTGTGTGTATGTATGCTGGGTTTTTAATTTGGAGGGGTTGAACTTGATGGACTCTGTCTTTTTTAAACTCAATTTAAACCCAATTTAACTATGTAACTATGTAACTATGTAAAATCTGTTCTCACACCAATTGAGCCCTTTCTTAATAATACCCTCTTAATAATGCACTCCTATTGAGTTGTGTTGCATACACCATTAGTGTACCCTGTCTCTACAGTTGCAAGACCCTGAGCACCCTTTAATAGAAGTCTTAAGGTGGCCATAGACGCACAGATAATATCGTACGAAACGAATTTTCGTACGATATTCGGTGCGTGTATGGTGGGAAATGAGCCGACCGACATCGTCAGAGGATTAAGATATCGGTCGGCTGGTTGATCGGACTGGACGGAAAATTTTGATCGGATGCCTTTGAAAGCTCCCTGAACATCGGCCATTGTTAGTGCTGAATCGTCAGATACAAGTAGAATTCTATTGTTTCTACCTGTATATTTGACGATTCAGATCTACACGTGTGTGTTGAAACGAACGATCTTTCTTGGAAAGATCTTTTCCGAGAAAGATCGTAATTGTAACGTCTATGGCCAGCTTTAAGTTAAACAGTTTCTTTATAGCCACATGCTAGCAGTAGGAAATGAGGAGTGCATTGCGGCAAAGGCTAACCCCAAAAGCTTTTTTAAGAATATTAATAGAGAAAAGATGTGGGTTGGAAGTTTGTTCCTTTATATAATGGTACCAGTATGGCTGTAACAGATACAGAAAAGCAAATATTCTAAATCAGCTATTTTATTCAGTGTATACAATAGAGGAGTCAGAGTTCCCGGACTCATTTCATAGCTGCACTGTTGGCACAGCTCAGTCTAGTCAGTGGCTGATTCAGGATATAATTAATAAAACTTTAATAAAAATTTATGTGAACTAGACTCCAGGCCCAGATGGAATACACTCCGGGTTCTAAGGGAGCTTAGTTTCTGATTTTCTCAGATTCACTTTCATCTGATGTGGTACCTATGGATTGGAGGAAAGCTGATGTCATTCCAATATTTGAAAAGGGATTACGATCTCAGCCAGGCAATTATAAGCCAGTAAATTTGACATCTGTGGTATTTGAAGGCTTGCTAATGGATCACATTCCAAATTGTGTCCTAGTGAATGGAATTATGAGCATAAATCAGTATGGCTTTATGAAGGATAAGTCTTGTCAGACAAATTTGATTGCTTTTTATGATGAGGTAAGTGAGATGTTGAACAGCGGGGAGCCATAGATTTGATCTATTTGGATTTTGCCAAAGCGTGATACAGTGCACCACAAACTACAGTTTTGTAAACTAAGATCTGTTGTGGTTCTTTGCACATGGATATGAAACTTGACACAGGATCAGGTACAGAGCATGATTGTTAATCATACATTCTCCACTTCGAGTAATTTTTAGTGGACTTCCTCTAGACTCGGTATTAGGTCTACTTTTATTTAACTTATTCATTATCATGTATTGTAAGTATTGTATAAGTGTTTACAGATGACACAAAACTATGCAGCCCAATTAATTCCATCCAGGATGCAGCATCCTTGCAACACGAACTTGGCAAACTGGCATCTGGGCAGCTAAGTGGCCAATTAAATTCAATGTTGAAAAATAAAAGTCATGCACTTGGGATGTAAAAATATCCAAGCTACTTATCAAGAAGATTCTGAAAATATGGTGTTTCCCCACCTTTAAAAGTCTGACCATAAAAAAAATCAAACTTCTATAATAACCCCCTTTATTATAGTTAGTGATGAACAAAATGTTTCCAGAGTTTCACCTCGAAAAGGGCATGCCAAAAATATTTTGTTGCGCTTCAAAAAAAATTATTGCCCAGAAACTTATGTATATAGGGAAGAAAAGAAAAAGGGAGCACCCTCCTTTAATAATAAGGCCTTCCCAGATGGTGTGCAAGGTCAATCTATTGGTGGTTCCATTGGTACGAGGACCCTGCCTACCTCAAACTAAAAAGCGCTTTTTTAGTTTGCGGTGGGCAGGGTCCTCGTACCAACGGAACCACCAATCATTCTTGGGACTCTGGGATTGGGAAGTTACTTGTGTGAATAGAGGGTTGGCGGGTAGTTTTTGGTACTTGTTAAATGGTCCGTTTCTGCCATGTCTTCTATTAATGCCTGAGGCATGAAGCAACGCTTATTTAGATAGATAGCCACGGTGCCTGAGGCACAAGCTAGACAGAGTAGCAGCAGGTGTTTCGATATCTATCAGTGCCTGTGGCACGAAGCAACGCCGAGTTAGACAATACTGTGCCTGAGGCACAAGCTAGATCCATACGGACCATATAAGTGCTTGCGATATGCTCAGTCAGTGGGGTGGTTGAACACTCTAATTGTATTAATGTGTTGCTTGGGGTGATGCCACTGTTACAATAGAATTTTGGACCTATACCATTGATCCCAGGCCGACTATAATTTCCGTAGTACGGTCCCCTGTCTGACCCATAATTTAACTTAATTGTCTCAACACTGGATCAATTTTAATGTAATTTATTAAAAGTTATGTTTTATTGTTGTATATACATCACTGGCAAGCTGTGATAAATACAGATGGGATGGTGCAGATATATAGGTCATTTTTCATTTCTTCCTCTTCTTGCCCAGAAACTTCAATGCATTTTGTTGAATTTTAGTTATTCCACACATTTTTGGTGAAGAGAAACGCGCAGATTCACCCATCACTATTAATAGTATATTGAACCTAGAAAGTTATTTCTGTTTTCCTTTCTGTATTATCTACTGTTTCTTTGTGTACCCAGCACGCAAAGGGCATTTTGATGGAAATCCGAATATTTACTTGAGCACTTATAGAAATTAACCTACACAAATGCATCTTGCATTCAACTGGAGGTTGATTTTTTAAATGAAAACATTTACTTATGCGAGGGATGTCAATGTTCGTGTCTGAGGGATGTATAAGAAAATAACCACTAGTTTTAAATGGTGCCACATTACAGTTAATTGAAGGCTTTTAAAGTTTGTTTATCAGGTTAGGGCTTTTAACACACCTACACCGTTATTACTGTTTCTACTGATGTTCAGTGTAGAATCACGTCTAGAAATTCATTATAACTGAGTAAAAGCTTTTTCTTTTTAACAATTTAAGTGCCCGATAATAATAGTTTCCCCTCCTTCCAGTAGAAAATGCAAGCGGAGGAAAGTTAATAAAGTGCTGAATCTCTGAATAACTGTTTATTATTCGTGAAGATTTAGAAAAAAAGTGATAGAATAACAATAAATTGCAATAACTCTTATTAAATAAGTGACACAAGTGGAAATGGTCTCAAACATGTAACCAATGTATTCGATGTTTATTTTGGTGGAAGAAAATAATTGCAACTTTAGTAGGTCCATAAGAAAAGCTACAGAATACTTTTATTCTTTTTCCCTTTAAAGGGATACTGTCATGGGAAAATGTGTATTTTTCAAAATGCATCAGTTAATAGTGCTGCTCCAGCAGAATTCAGCACTGAAATCCATTTTTCAAAAGAGCAAACAGATTTTTTTATGTTTCATTTTGAAATCTGACATGGGGCTAGACATATTTTCAGCTTCCCAGCTGCACCCAGTCATGTGACTTGTGCTCTGATAAACTTCAGTCACTCTTTACTGCTGTACTGCAAGTTGGAGTGATATCACCACCTCCCATTTACCTCCTAGCAGCCTAACAACAGAACAACGGGAAGGTAACCAGATAACAGCTCCCTGACACAAGATAACAGCTGCCTGGTAGATCTAAGAACAACACTCAATAGTAAAAGCCAAGTTCCACTGAGATGGATTCAGTTACAAAGTAGTAGAAATAACAGCTTTCCAGAAAGTAGTTCTATCCTAAGGCTCAGGCCAGATGGGAAGATTTGGGGAGATTCGTCACCTGGCGACTAATCGCCTGGCAACAAATCTCCCCGAACTGCTCCCCCCTGCCTTCCAGCAGCTTAAATGAATAATCGCCTGCTCCTATTCACATGTGCCGCTGCGCTTTCCTGAAATCGCTCGAAATTGCAACTTCGATCAACTTAGGAAAAGCCAGCGCCACGTGTGAATAGGCGCCGGCGATTATTCATTAAAGCTGCTGGAAGGTAGGGGGAAGTGGTTCGGGGAGATTTGTCGCCCCAAAGAAGAGGCGATTAGTCGCCAGGCGACAAATCTCCCCGAATCTTCCCGTCTGGCCTTACCCTAAAGTGCAGTCGCAAGTCACATGACTAGGGCAGTTTGCCCTTTTGAGAAATGGATTTCAGTGCAGAATTCTGCTGGAGAAGCACTATTAACTGATGCATTTTGAAAAAAACGTTTTCCTGTGACAGTATCCCTTTAACTGAACAAGCTAATATGTTTATGCTGTTTTATTTCCTAATCTGTCAGTTTAAAGCAAAACCATACCCTCCCAAAGAATCTAGCCTCTAACTATATTACGGTATAAAAATAAAAATTTTCATAATAAGATACTTTCTCTCATGCAGTCTTCTTCCAGGATCCATCAGCATTTGGCTGGCGCATGCGCAGTTCAGCTCTACTGTGAATGCGCCGAACGTCACAAAATTTCAATCGGAAAACTTTGTGACATTCGGCACATGCGAGGTAGAGCTGTACCGCCAAATGTTCCTACTGCGCATGTGCCGACAAGCGACGAAGAATCCAGGAAGAAGACGGCTGGGGAGAAGGTGGCGCCTGCCAACTCCACGGTCAGGACCTGCGTTGAGGAGGTAAGTAGTAACTTAAGGGAATTTGCCCGGGGGGGGGGGAGTAGGCCGGATGAGGGTTGCTTATGGGGGGAGGTGGGGCATGGGGTTTAGCACATTATAGGTTGACTTCTCCTTTAAAGTTGTATGGATGCCTTTATTAGAGATGTTGGTGCAAATCCTTGAAGTTACCACTTTTTATTACAAATGTCCAAGGAACCTTAATAAAGACAAAAGAGTTAATATTGTGCCCTACACATGAGTCCACTGTAAAATGAATGTTCCAACTGTTCTCAAATGTCTGGGAAAAATGTTAAGCCAAAAAAACTTTTGCAGGCAATCCCGCTTAAAAAAAGTAAAAGTCGCCAGTGTTTTTTTAAAACTTTGATGTATTTTCAGCATACATGATATGATTTAAGATTGAGGAAGATCTAGTTTCATTTTAGCAGTTTGTCTGGTCTGAGGAGATGAAGTCAACTCTGATGAAAGAAGTGACGTTCAGTAAAATCTGCACTTTACTGAATTGGCGGATCAACAGCCTTTTACCTGAGCGAGAATTGTTCCGTTTGCTAGAGAATTGTCCTCTGCGCCTGTTTGTGAACTGGAGATGTCCCTCCGGATTGGATTTCTGGTAAAAAGTCACTAGCGTTACCCACTTCACCCTTTATTGAATCTGCTCCTATGTCTTTGGCAGGTAAGAGAGTTACAGGTAAAAAGAATCCAAGGTTATAGCGAAAACTACTGACCCTATCAATAAAACTTTGTAGTATTAATTTGGAATACTTCAATGTTCTTTTCTATAGTTTCCACTGAAGTACTTGCACAAAATCTTCCTCTTTTTAAATTTTTGTTACAGCTCAGTATTCCGAAAATGCATGCTAGTAATCAAGCAGTGGGAGGAAAATTATGCAAAAATTAAACAGTGTTGTGACATAGCGGTCATCCAGAAAAGCAATTAATACACTATACGCAGACAATATAGTTTACACTGTCTTGCTACCAGCGAGGCATTTCATTGTTACTCTCAGAGCATCTTGAAGAATTGCCATGGTGATGCACAATTGGGCAGCTTTAGCACAGGGTTTTGAATGCTGCCCTTCAGCTAAAGGTGAACACTGTTAAAGTTATGCCCAGTACTTGTTTCCATGAAATGACAAACACTAAAAGCCATCAGAACTGGAGAAAAATTGGGGCCCCTAGATTATTTTTTTTTAAAAGCCTTGGCACCAGGGCCCCATTACAAATTAAAAAAAATTGGGGCCATAAAATATTTAAAAAAAAAAAATTGGTGGCACGGGCCTATAGAGTATTCAAATAAAAAATTGGTGACCAGGGGATTAAAAAAAAACAAAACACATTGGTGTCAGTAGAATTGAACTCGTGGCTTCAGGACTCCAATTATAGCTGTTTTCATGACTTCAGTTCTTTTCGCCGCTTCAGGACTTCAGTGTCGGCTCCTTTCGTGACTTCAGGTCTTTCCGCCTCTTCAGGACTTCGTATATGTTTGGCACTTCCGCATTCTGCCTCAGGACTTGGTAAGGAGCGCACACTTCGGAGCTGTCAAGGGGGCCCGGCTCTTTGAAAAGTGCTGCACTGCTGGGCTCCCCTTCAGGGACACTTGTCCCCCCATCCACCCCTGATGGCGGGCCTGGTAAGGATGGAGGTGATATTGCTCCGACTTGCAGTACAACAGTAAAGAGTGATTTAAGTTTATCAGAGCACAAATCACATGACTGGGGTACCTCGAAACTGACAATATGTCTAGCACCATATCAGATTTAAAAAAAAATAATTGTTCTTTTGAAAAACTGATTTCATTGCAGAAGTCTGCTGGAGCAGCACTATTTATGCGTTTTGGAAACAAAAATGTTTTCCAGCGACAGTATTTCTTTAATCACTGCTGGTACAGACACACTAGAGACAGGTAAGAGTTACAAATTTCAAGGTATGTGTTTGCTTATTTATTTTGACAAACTCAGAGCACACAAACCCTAGAGCTGCTGGGGGAGGAGAGAATTTTCCCCAGAGGACAGGGTGCACTCCACTGGGGGATTAAGAAGAAAACAAAAACTGTTATTCATCAGAGAGGGATAAACTTGCCGTTCCATTCTGGCAGCACGTCACATTGTGCCTGGTAGAGCATCCAATACAAGGCCAAGTGGACAGGGCCACAGGCAAGCTGCCGGATCAGTGAGACATCCAGCATTCAGTTGCTGGAGGAAGATACCCCCCCATGGCATCACCATAACCTCCCACCCACATTTTAGTCACATGTTTGTGACATCAGGTCTTCTCCATTCTAATAGCTACCAGTGTAGAAACTAAAGAATGCAATGGGCCGGCTTGCACCTTATGGGAGCTGTTAAGTGGTGCCCAGCTCTTTGAAAAGTGCAGTGCTGCCGGGCCCCACTTCAGCCCAGGGCCCGGGACACTTGTCCCCCCTGTTCCCCCCTGATGGCAGGCCTGACTGTTGCACTGCAAATTGGAGTGATATCATCCCCTTCCCTTCTCTCCTTCAGCAGTCTAACAACAGAACAATGGGAATGGAAACCATATAGCAGCTCCCTGGTAGATATAAGCACAGTAGTCAATAGTAAAAATATATGTCCCACTGCAGCACCGTCAGTTACATTGAGTAGGAGAAACAGTAGCCTGCCTGAAAGCAGTTCCATTCTGAAGTGATGCCTGCCCACACACCAATAATTTACACACTGGAATTACATTTTACATGGTAGAGTTCATAATTTGCAGTGTAAATAATGTAATTTAGAAATAAATTTTAGACCATAAAAACCATGACAGAATCCCTTTTATCATACTATATCACCTGAATTTACAGGACTAGTTATTTATTTTTTAATTTGCTTGTAAAGTGCAAATTTAAACTTTATTCTGTGAAGTACAATGTAATACATTTAACAGACTATATATGTTCTGGAAAGCCAAGCGAAAGTGATGATTTTACAGTTAAACATGGTCCCAAGGATCTACAGTAATGTTCACTTCACTAATCTGATCCATCACTGTTTTTGGTAGAAATTACATTTCTATATGATAAATACTGTACTAGTAGGTTCAGTAGAGCAACAGGAAACCAACATAACATGCATGCTATTGATTATGTGGAACTGAATCATTAAAGGGGTTGTTCACCTTTGAGATAACTTTTAGTATGATGTAGAGAGTGATATTCTGAGACAATTTGCAATTGGTTTTCATTTTTTATTATTCTTGGTTTTTGAGATATTTAGCTTTTTATTCAGCAACTCTTCAATTTGAATTTTAAGCAATCTGGTAACTAGGGCCCAAATTCCCCTAGCAACCATGCACTGATTTGAATAAAAGACTGGAATATAAATAGGAGAGAGTCTTAATAGAAGGATCAGCAATAAAAAGTAGCAATAACAATACATTTGTAGCCTTACAGAGCATTTGTTTTTTTTAGAAGGGGACGGCGACGCCCATTTGAAAGCTGCAAAGAACCAGAAGAAAAAGACAAATAACTATTAAACTATAAATAATAAATAATGAAAACCAATTGAAAAGTTGCTTAGAATTAGCAATTGTATAACATAATAAAAGTTACCTTAAAGGTCAACCACCCCTTTAATTGAGGCTTTTTCAAAATATTAATAGCTTGTTCCAGATGATAGTAGTGTGGAGTTCAATTATTGAGGTCATTCATTCTGTGAAAAAACAGGTGTCAATTCTGGCCCTTATTTAAGGAAGGAAGCTGTGCATGCTGGTTATAGTGCATTTCTCTCTGAAAATGGATTGTTCCATACATTGTTCAGAAAAACAGTGTACTTAGTGATTAGAAAGTTGTTTAGAGATGGGAAGTGCAAACATGAGAAACTGCTCAGCTAAAATGATCTCAAATGCTTTAAAATTGCAACCAAACCTGAAAGACGTGGAAGAAAATGGAAAACTACAATTTCTTATGGATAGAAGAATAGCCAAAAAGGCAAAGATTCAGCCAATGATCCGATCCAGGAAGATCAAAGAAGGTCTAAAGTTACCTGTGAGTACTGTTACAAGACACCTACGTAAAGCCAAGCTATTGGCAAGAAGAGGCTACAATTTAACAAATAACAATTTTGACTAGCCTATAGAGAAATGGTGCAACATTTTGTAGAATGAGGAAAGCAAGATTGTTTTTTTTTGGGTCTAGGGGTCACACACAGTTTGTTATACTATGGTGTTGGGCCTATTTATCATATACCAGGGATCATGGATCAGTTTCAATATATCAAAGTACTTGAAGAGGTCATCTTGCCTTATGCTGAAGAGGAAGTGCCCATGAAATTGGTATTTCAACAAGACAATGACCCCAAACACTCCAGTAAATGAGCAACGTCTCGGTTCCATAACAACAACATTCATGTTATGGAATGACCAGCCAATCCCTGGTCCTTAATCTAATTGAAAACTTGTGGGATGACATAAAAAATGCTGTTTCTAAAGCAAAAGCAAGAAATGCAGATGAATTGTGGAATGTAAGAGATGCCAGAAGTTGGTAATTTCCAAGCAACACAGAAGTGCAGCAGTTCTCAGAAACACTGCTTATACAACTTAATATCAGTGATTCAAAGGAAAGCAAAATTTTGAAACATTTTTCAATTTATACAGTGAAAGTTTGAGTTTGTAAAGAAGAACGTACAGACCACAGCCTAATATTCCCTTTTCTTCACAAAATTTACTTAATTTTTATTCATGTTTTGATTTGGAATAGAATGTGCAGTTTTCCCAATGCATTTGATTATATGGAAATAAAACACTGCTATTATTTTGAACACAATTGGATAAAGATTCCCTAATTAAGGGGGTGGGGATATGTAACCTCAGAACAAATACTCCTCAACTGGTGTAGAAGGAGTTACCTTTACTGTTACTTCTTCATTTTCAAGGGATCAGTGGACAAATGCATACACAAACAAATGTACCGACTTCTCTTTCATGTTTCATTATTCTGTCCAAAGCTGTTCCATCTTTCTGTTGCATTTTTCTTCCCTTCTGAGCTTCATATCACTCCTTTTTTAATAGGATAAATGCTAGATAGCTGATTAATTCCTGTTTCAGCACTAATAAAATGTACAAAGAGAGGGTGGTACAGAATGGGTTTGCTGAGAAAGAAGTGGAAGAACATGACTGGCACACACAGATCCCTGACTTCAACCCTGGTTTGGTCCTCAGCCTCAGTGTCCAATCTCAGTTACTGTATATTCATGTGATCCCACCAACGCTGTTCAGAAATCGTGAAAAGGTTTCCAGACAGTTTATAAACACACATGTTTAACCAAACATTTTAATACCCTTTATTTTGGTAATAGTATGTTGGACAGTCAGTTGTCTAAATACTTTTGGCCATATCTTGTATATTAGTGATAAATAAGAACTACCACTGTGTCTGAAACCCTAATGTCTCAATTGTACCCTAACCTTTAGTTTGTAAACTCTAATCTGTAGGGCCCTCTAATCCTATTGTATCTGTAAATCTTTGATTGTTATCCACTTTTTATTCCGTTTGTTATAACTAAGGAAAGCACTGCGTATCTTGTCGGCGCTATACAAATAAATGATGATGATGATGATGATGACCACTTATAAAATTAAAATCTCTAGTTCTTTGAATGACACTGTAGAGTGCAGAATTGAAATCCACTCCATAATCAAAATTTATTGGCTTCCCATCTGCTGTATTCAATGAATGAATTTGGTTCGAATTTGAGGGTTGATCCTATTCACCCGAATTCCAAAAATGTAAATTTTTTAATAAATTGCAAGTGGATGATTTTCGAGTTCATGGGAGTTTTAAATAACTCCCATGAACTTGATAAATCTACCCCTAAGTCTACTGTAGAGAGCGATATTCTGAGACAATTTATAATAGGTTTTCATTTTGTATTATTTGTGGCTTTTAAGTTATTTAACTTTTTATTCGGCAGCTCTCATGTTTGCAATTATGTTGCTATGGCCAAAATTACCCTAGCAACTGTGTATTGATTTGAACAAGAGACTGAAATATGAATAGTAAGATGAGCAATAAAAACCAATACATCTGTAGCTTTACAGAGCATTGCTGTCACGGTCGGCACCCTAAACCTATGCTTAGCACCTTGTTCTCGGCTCTTGCTTCTGCCTCTAACAGCCGCCTTTCACCTCGGGAGGAGCCCTAGGCTGATTGGATGCTGCCAGGTTCAAAGCTAAAGGTTCTGGATGAGCAAAGGGGCACAAACATAAAAAAAAAGTCTTTTGGGCAGAAGATCACGATACAAGGCATAGACAGAAAAGCGAAGTCAGATCAAGCTGGGTCAGTGCAGGCAGAATACAGAAGGAGTCAGGCAGGCAAGGGTCAAACCAGGAGATCAAAAGAGGGATACAGGTACAGAATAGTCGGTTACCAGGCAGGGTCAGGATCACAGCAGTCAGAATCATCAAATACAGGCAGGGGTCACAACAGGAATCAGAATCAGTATCAAAGAAGACACCAGGAAATTCTCAAGGAGGAATACCTATAACGGGCAATGAGAAAAACCAAAATGTCTCTTTAAATACTTTAAATTCATCACTCCAGCAATCATGCGTGTATAAATAAGGAAGATGCATGCCGCGCGCAGCCTAAGTTACTGGCGCAGGAGAAGAGGAGCGGCGTGGCAGGCGTCCCCGCCGCACCATTAGACAACCAGGGTGACTTATTACAATTGGTTTTTAGATGGGTAAGTGACCTCTCAAAAGAGAAAGGCAAATCATTTAAAAAAAAAAAAAAAACTATAAAAAAGAAAAAAATGAATTATTAATTAGAATTATCCATTCTATGACATACTATAAGTTAACTTAAAAGCGAACCATTCCTTAAAAAGTTGTTTCATGAAAAGCCCATTTGGCCTACATAACCATTTCACAAATTGCATACATTGAGCCTTTTTATGCTAAATGTTTAAATGAAAGGCGAACATTCCTTTGCTGTTACAATCTACATTGCCATTATTCTTCCCATTTAACAGGGGAAGAATGTAGTCAAATGTATTTATACAACTACATGTTACTGTATATGGCTTCACAAAATTCTACCAGAATAATTGCAATGTAAAACTGCTCTGCATCTCTGTAATGTGTGCCAAATAGTTTGAGGGAAATATAGACTATCGTAGATAATGCAGGGTCATGTAGGTGATCCTAAGAACCTGTCCAACTAAAGTAAACTCTGATACACACATAGAAATACATTATGTTCTCTTCCTCAATTAAAAACCATTGAAATCTATCTTTAGTTATCTGCATAATGCAATTGCAATGGTATAATATAATGTACTCACCTACCCACATGATTTATATGATGTTGCCAAAGCAGTTCTGATTATGTAAGTGAAAAAGTATACGTTGTGTTTTTTAGAGTGATGCTACAGGGACTGGTCTAACCAGAAAGACTATTAAGATACATCTACAAGAAGTATAATTATAGAGTGTTTTTGCATACTGTAGGTGGAGATCTAGCCTGAAGGATATTGGGGCAGCTTCACTAAAAAGCCAGTTGTCACCAGCGACCACTTTGCTGGGGGAAAATTCCTTACCACTACGCAAATTCACTAAAATGCAAAATTGTGTCCTAGGTGTCTGAATGCTGGCGACTTTTTTTTTTTATCATCTCTCTGTTCAACTCATCTCATTCTGTTTACAATGCATCTGATTACTAGTTTACTTAAACTCTGGCAACCATAAAAAAATTCCAAAGGGTTCTACTGTATCTAGCCCTTGCAATCGATCCTTGCCTTCTACAATCTGCCTAATGCCAGACTACTGTTTGCACACCACTTCCATCATTGCTGTTCCACTCATTCCCAGTGTGTTGCTGTATGAGGCAAATCTATGAAAAGTAGCTTTGATGTTTGAGCCCTGAACACTCAAAGACACAGTGTAAGAAAAATACATTTGACACAATGCCAAAGTCACATGGGGCAAATCCCCTATAGTGTGGAAATTCGCTAGCGACGCCTTCGCCACAATTAGCCGCACTTTGCCAGGCGAATTTTCGCCAGGCCGCCGCTTATTCACATGAATTTGCGCTCAGGGAGGCGAAAAGTAGCGAAGTTGCGCTACCGTTACTTTGTCAGGCAAAGCGCATTTACGCTAGCGATGCCTAATTTGCATACAGAGCAAAGTTAAAAGTATAATAGAAGTATATGTTACTTCTACACAAGCACAGGAAACCTTTAATAAATAAAATAAAGTTGTTCTATTGCCCAAAACATGTGCCCCCTGTATAGTTGTGTTGCCATATGTAAGGAAATGTAGGGGAGAAGGAGGGTATCCCCCAAATAAATTACGCTGTTTTTCAAACTCCTATATATTGTATTGAACTTCGCCAGGTCTTACCTGGCGAAGTAAAGTCTGGCGCAACGTTCAGTAAAATGGGCATCTTAGTGAATTAGCGTAGTTACGTCCCTTGTTCAGTGCGCAACTTGCCTGGTGTAAGGGTGCGAAGTTGCTCTAGTCTATCTACTTCACTACCGAATTTTTGCAAGGGACACTGCTAGTAAATCGGTGAACTTGCAAAATTACGTCACACTGGCGAATTACCACTAGCGTTAATGAATTTGCCCCATTGTTTTCTATTAATCTATATGGTGCTCAGCTGTTATGGGAATTCTTGCCTCAGATGTGGCTGTGGTAAAGTCCCTAGCTTTTAACACACAGAAAGCAACCAACCTACCACACCCACAAAGTGACAAGTCAGTACAGTGTATGCCCTGTTATCATAGTCATCAGTTAGAATTTCAGTGTTTTTTGTTCTTTTAGTAAAGTCTGTCCTTTTCTGCCTTAGCAACCCATAAAACTTTTTTTTTTTGGATTCCAGGGAGATAAATAAATTATTGTTTATCACAGTATACAGAATTACAGATCCCAGCAGAAATATCAATACTTCACAATGGAGAAGTACATTTAGCCTTCTTGAATCCAAAAACCGTGTAGGAAATGTACTGCTGCATTCACGTTTGCATTTTTGTTCTTATAGGTAACTGATTTTATGTCATATGACACTCCAATAAAGGAGAACAATATAAACTTGTGACATCTTACAGGTCATGTATGACCTCCTGGGCAGCAGAATGCTCTAAGTCCTGTATAACGTGGACATGAGGGCTGGGCAGACAAAGTTTTTACATTGTACTATGGGGATTATCAGTAGCAAAAGTTAAATATGTGAAATACATGAGTTGAAAATTCACCAACAGAGGCACGTCTGAATTGTGTTCACTGGATACAGAAATCAAGGGTTGGAGAAAAGAAGTTTAAACCTTAAATGGTTCCCTGTAGGTTCATCTTTATGAAAACAGAATTAGAGCAATCTGCCAAGGAGCATACTCCACATTGTGCACCTTCTTTTTTTCTCATCCAGTTGACCCCCCAAAGAGGGGCCACCACAATAGACATGACAGAGCAAACTATGTATTCATAGCCTTGAGATGGATTCCTTTTTTGGCATCCCCAGCATTTTTCTCCACTAAAAAAAGAAAGACTTCTCAATTCCTTCCTGTAAGTTTCAAAAACTCCTGAAAGGAGTGCATCTAATGCACAGGCAAAGTCAGCTGAGTACAGTAGGAGATTTTTGGCTTTTATTCAGAAATGTAGCAATTTTTATGGGTTGATGGAATTTCATATGTGTCACTTTAAAGAGGTATTGCTTTGGAACACATGTGAGAAATGTGTTCTTGTTCGAAATAAGAATATTCACAGTGCTTTTTGAGTCTGTAATACCACAAAAACACATAATGAATTACCTTCTTGTTAATTTGAAGGCATTTAAAACATGATTATTATTATTATAATTTAACCTTTCAAGATGTATACCTTGTAGCCTGTTAATTGTTTATTTTGCTATTACACTTATTCTCACATTCCTTATAATAAATCTTATTTAAGTCAAAATTCACAAAGCTTGTTATTAATATGAGCTGTAAAATTTGGCATTTTGGGCTGAAGTTGGCGATATCTCTTAACTCTTTACATCCAGACATCAACCACATCCACAAAGCCATAAGCCAGTGTAAAGCCTTTTATGACAATCATCAGCCCACATATTAGTAGTAATTGCTATGCCAGTATTTTCTACAGCTGTTAATGCGTTTTTAGAAAGATGTCTATGGGGTAGAATTATGTGTCAACCATATGTAATAAAGGGGTAAACATCAATATTAATAATTTTATTAATTAATATGAATAAAATATATGAATACAACTATACAGGATCGATGATTATACCTTTTGATACTGCTTGTGAGCAATAACTTACACACATACACAAGTAAAGGTAGAATTTAAAAAACGCTTACTTAACTTCATATGATGGTATTTACAAGAATAGCCAGTTCTGCATCCATTCATCACAATTGGGGAGCCACACAACCTTTGGTTCATAACCCTCAGGTTGCCGATAATCAAGCAATGATCGAAATCCTGGCACCCAATCATGGGTCTGAGGTGAAACTACTCATTTAAAGTGAAAGCTTCTTCTTATACCAGAGTTCTCACTCTATCTAATGCACCATCACATTCTTGTCTTGTCTCTTTTATATGGTTCACTCACTGTTTTTAACATGTATTTTGAAAATTCTATCTGTAATTCCTCAAGATGTGCTTCTGAGGAACGCATACATTCTCTTATTGCAGCTAGTTGATCTGCTGCTCAAGTTCAACTGCCTCCCTTTGGATTGTCTCCTTCTTGAGCTCCTGAAATAGCAACTAACCCTTTTGTGCTAAGGACTTCAGCTCTTTGTAACACATAGACAAATCCATATTCAGCAACAGATGATCGGGTGGGTCATGTGAGAGAGTTGCTGATCCCTTATGTTATCCTGAGCAACATGGGCCCAGGTTCTGGAACTAGCCCATGTGGGAAGGGTGCTAGTTTGATCTACCCCTTTATTACACCATATCAGAAGGCCTTGGCGTAAATTATCACATGCCTTTTTAAACTAACACTTGACAGGAACTGGAATTTTTATGCAGTTTTCACAAATAACACAGTGGGCTTTGTTTTCCTTCCAATGCCCATACAACATAAGGAGTAAAGATTCAGTGGTTCTTGCTTTATATCTTCTCCCATAATTTACCTGCAAGCAAGTTTTTAATGTGTTAATTGGATGTTAAAGATTTGTTCACATCTATATCCCATAAGGGGGTAGAATGGGTATGTACTTGCATAACTGTCTTAGGAAGAACTTCCAAACTTTATTTTAACTTTTTTTGTGATGTACTTGAGATGTAACTTACAAAAAATTACTTACCTTCAAAGACGCAATTACAATGCTGTGCGATGGGTGCTAACATGATGCGGCATATGCCCTATTTTTATGGATTACTTTGAAAAAACCTTTTTGCTGTCAGGTACTGAATACAGTGCATACAGATACAGTCACTTGGATTTGTAAGTTAAATGCGTCATGACTCAGGGCTAATAGAAGAAACTGTGTTATCTAAAGTCATCTTAACTCATTTAATGCATTTAACCTTTTCATTAGCATACCAAAGCACCATTGTTTTCAATGGTGAACTCTTTAATTGGACGGGATGCTGTGATACAATATTCTAAGTTGCTAAGTGGGATAAATGGGATAGATGAGTTAAGCAACGACGCATTAAACACACACATCCAAGTGACTGCATCTGCACATCCACACATATGTGGATGACACCTTTCTTTGGACATGTATTTTGGATCAATTGAAGTAATGTCTTTCCTATCTTAATAATGTGCATGCCATTATTAAAATTACTTGTAGTAGGATGGAGCACACAATCAGCAGATTTATACTGCAAAAACCTTTATTGTGTCACAACATGTTTCGGACCGGCATGGATCCTTTGAAAAAGGTTTTTGCAGTATAAATCTGCTGATTGTGTGCTCCATCCTACTACAAGTTGAATCTACATATGATGGTCTGCTGGTGTGGCCTATATGGATGGTGAGCATTGGACACAGGAGGAAGCATTGAACTAAAAATTGGAATTGACTGAATTATTAAAATTACTCTTGAAGCTGACCCAACAGAACTTCATTTTCTGGATGTAAACATCCAACATACGGACTCTACCTTTCTTATATCACTATAGCAAACCAACAGATAAGCATAATCTTCTAAGGCCTACTAGTTTTTATTCCCATGATCTTTTTGGAAGGTTGCCTAAGAGTCAGTTACCAGGGAAGAGTTTAAAAATATTCCAAAGGAAGTGGTTTTAATTAGAAGACCCAGAAGAGCTTCAGAGAATCCCATTTGACATCACGTTTAATGTTAATGCGAGGGTATCCAAGAATATTATACTAAAATATTGGAAGATATTAAAATTAGACCCCCCAGTATGGCCACCTTTACAGCCTGCTGCCCTTGTTTTCTTACAGGAGGGGCAGAAGCATTAAAGAATGTAATAAACCTAAGACATCCAGTAGCTGGAAAGGGCACCCTGCATCTTGGGAATCTTCTATAGGTAACCACCCCTTTAGAAATTGTGGCCACTGCAATGGCATAATTTGTGGAATTGTGGAAACACATACCCATTCTGGTTTTATCTGTGATAGTAAGGAGATGATATACTGTATTAAATGCCCATATAGACTTGTCTACATGGGTCAGACAAGCAGAAGCAGTTTTTTCTCAAGGACACCCATTTTCTCAGCTTGGGGGATGCTGATCTTTCCATCGTCCGGGTTAGGTCAACCAGGGAGGTTTAATCGGTGTGCAAGGGTCTTCCAAGTTGACTTGTACCTCCTCCGCGTCAACCTCTACTCGGCTCCCTCTCTTCCCAACCCCATTATCTCTATATGAGTTCAGTTCTCATCAGACAAAATGGAGGGCATCACTGAGACGGTGTAGTTTGGTGGCATCAGTGCCATTGTGCTGAGGACTAACACATGACCTCCAGGAAATTCCAGATATGAAGTCAGCATATCCATTATAAAAATGCTCTGTTACAGGTTATGTGTCATATTCAAATATAATGTTTTGGTCTTTGTGGCTAGATATGACTGGGATGATATAGCTAATAAAGCAGCAATCTGAATATTTAAGGCTACAGAACTGCGTATTTCCACTGCTTATTGGGGATCTTGCTGTTATTTTGGACTTTTCAATATAGATGTAAGGGCTTACCCTGGTTGTCTAGTGGCTGGTGGGGATGCCCGCAGCATGGCTCTCCTTCCATTTAGTCTCTGGTCTCTTATGGCGTGTGCAGTGCTCACTTCTGCATTTTATGCGCCAAGCATGATGATGTCATCTCGTTGTGGCGTGAGATTCAGACTATATAAAGGGGATTCAGGCTAGAATTCTTTGATCGTTGTAGGTCTAATTTGTTTAGTTCCTGGGTGAGAATATTCTGTGTATTGATCCTGGTACTGACCCTTGTCTGCCCGACTATTCTGAACTCTACCAATCCTGACCCTTGCCTGCTTGACTATTCTAAACTCTGCAGATACTGACCACTGCCTGTTTTACCTTGCTTTAACTCTGCCCGCACCAAGCCCAGCCAGCTTGTCTATGCTTTTGTCTACACCTTGAACTATTGCCTTCTGTAATGATTGGTAACGATTGTGCCCCTTTGCTTGTCTAGAACTCTTTTTTGACTGCTCTCATCTTAAGACCTTTTGGCATCTGAGTAGCTGAGGGCCAAATGTGGTTGCTAAAGATGGTAGCTGAGCCATGACCGAGAGCCTAGCACTTGTTCTGGATTTAGGGAGCCAATTGTGACAATACACTGATAGATACAGTAAAACATTGAAAGCTTTTGGATTATGGAAGGAAGGACGTAGCGGGGGCTCAGCACAACTATATGAAAGTGCAAAGAGCACATTTTGATACAAGAAGTGGTTTGACTGGGGTGGGAATGTAAGTTGACCATTGCACTTGCAGTCATAAATGAGCCCCCCAGATTATGCAGCATTCTACAGTTACATGATAAACAGGAACAAGAAGATGTTGTGAGACAGATAAATCTCTCTGATGTCTCTGAGGAAGTACGTGGTTACGAAACGCGTTAGACCTTGGGCTTTTTTTTCCTTTTAATTGATTGTAACAATAAAGACGGATACTTTGAATCTCACATGGAACTTTGACTCCAGATTTCCCTGCAACGTCCAGTTTACCTCAGATAAATCTCTCTGACAAACGTTTATATGTATTTCAGACACAAGGCATATCAAGAAAGTACACCATTTCTATATCATAGCCTGGTCTGATAAAATCATTTTATATAATAAAATATCTTTATTTTTGATTGATAAAATATTATTCACCTGTACTTGGCTTCAGGCCCGGACTGGCAATCTGTGGGTTCTGGCAAATGCCAGAGGGGCTGCTATAAGGTGCCATAGAAAGTCAGTATTTAGTGGGCTGGTGGGGGCTGTTTGGGCCTCTATGTTGGCTCATTGGGCCTCTGTGTATCTGAAATGTCAGGGCCTATTTTAATTCTCAGTCCAGACCTGCTTGGCTTCTATTTTATTGTCCCTTCTGCCGCACATACACAGCAGATTCATTTCAGTGGAAGTATATTTACAGCTATGAAATGCACCAAGGCCACAATCTAATTACTATTTAATATAGATCACATTAAATAGATAGCATTCTTAGAAACAGCATGCAAGAAGCAATAAATTCTTAGCTTGGATCAAAAGGGTAATGAATCCAAATGAAACAAACATTATTCTGTAGCGTAGATTAGAGCACACTTTAAATAAGGGTTGTAGAATTGTTTGCCCATCTATAAAAGATTTACATTGGATCATGGTAATGTCTAGAAATAGCCTGCCACATGGATTAACCCTTTTAAGGTGAATTAAAATGAAAAATAAAATATGTTTGTATTATGTGTGGGGAGAAAGAATTTGGACGGTTATTTTCCTGATTAAGTGAATGGTTCCAGAGAAGAAAATAACTTCTTAAATCTAAGAGGCTCATAAACTTTTACAGCTCTTTGATGAATGTTCCTTTTAGTTTTGGCAAAAAATATTTGCTTCTAGTTTGATGGTATTTATGTTCTTGCATAGGGAAGTGTAATAAAGCCATTAAGTCTCCTTCCTTTATCCAACAATGGATTAGGTTTGTCATGGATTATGGGTTTATAATGAGCAGTTGGAATAAATGGACAGGGATGGTAGTGCTTATATTTGACTGCTAGGCTTATGTAATATGTATATGTAATAATACAGGGAGTCCTTGAGTTACATACACGGGACTTACATACAACTCACACTTACAAATGGGGGTTGTTATAGTAACATACTGTGGTTTACTTGACTTTTATTAGCATTTAGCTTTAATAAACCACCTGTCCCAATCCCCTCTGATGTGTGTTATCTACTGCAGAGCACAGAAAGGTAAAAATAAAAATGGACAGAAATGTAAACATAGATACTATTTAAAGACAGACATCTCTCTAAGTTGCCTCATTTAATAAGTAAATATATATGTTTCAACTTACATAAGTCAGCTTAAGAACAAACCTATAGACCCTATCTTGTATGTAACCCAGGGACTGTCTGTATATAACACATTAAGGTTCTATGGAATGCAGCTATCCTGTGCAGAGATAACTATATCTGCTTACAAATGATATGCTAATGAGTCACACTGGTCCCTCAACTTTGTGCTAAGAGTTAATTTCAGCAAATTTGTATTTTCCCACTTTCTAAAAAGGCTTCCAATTTTCTTTTGAAGCTATCTTTATGCCATTACAGTGGCTTCGGGGAGGGAATTCCACAGCTTCACAATGTCACTACAAGAAATCTGTTGATCATCTTAAGATAGAACCTCCTTTCTATTCTCAATGGTTGTTTTTTATGTCTGCTGGAAATACTTACTAGTGAATACAGCATTAAAGGGCAAGGAAAGGCAAAGAAATAAAATCCCATTTTTACTTTCTTTAATGAAAAAGAAATCTATCTCCAATATACTTTAATTAAGAAATGTGTACCGTTTTTATAAGAAACCTGACTGTATGCAGTGAAATTCTCTCTTCATTTAGTGCTGTGGATAGGAATTGTCAGACGACCCCTAACTTCTGGCAGGGAAACAATCATACTTATGAACAGCAGGGGGAGCCCCTACCTTACTTACCAGCCATGCAGAACTCCAACAGCTTTGTTTTTTGATCATTTATGACGATCCCTAAGAAGCCCAGATCACACTGAGCATGTGTATGTAGTCTAGTCTTGCAAAGATGTATATGGCCAACTTTGAAAGCATAAATCATTTGTTTGATTAGGCTTGTGGTGCAGTAAGTTCATGTTTATGTTTAGTATACAAAATACACCATTTCTAGCATTATTCTATTTTAGACTTTACTTGCCCTTTAATGAGTTCATTATAGGGTTCTCTTGTACACTTACTGTATACATACAGTAGTTATCATATCCCCGTAGCTGACATGACCAGTCTTTCCACATAACTTTCCATATGTTTCAAATTTTTTATCAAACAAGTAGAGGGACCTTACTTTATAAAGGATGTCCCTCTTCTATTATGAATACACCCAGGACTCTAAAACAATGCTTCCACCTGGTGCATGGATCCATAAGGAGATGGCACTCCCACCATTCTATGCAAAGAATAACTGGGCAGCGGAACTCAAAGTCAGTGCAAACATGCCTCTTGTGTTTATAAGATTGCTCAAAGATCAACAACGTTTCGGCAAGTTTGGGCAAATGGTCAGAGGCAGGTAACGAAGATTCACAGGGACAGTCAGAGAGTCAAAACCAAAAGTATTTAACATGTGAAGGGCTTGAGCAAAATCCGGATAACACTAAGCCACCTGGGCACTAAAACTCTACTGAAATTGCTATCTATTTAACATTTTAGTGTAAAAGTCATGGTGCATTGTAAACAAGAAGCTATTGCTTCAACCTGTGGATTCTGTTGGGTTGGGTCTAAATTCGATAAATAAGGTGACTTGGGATGAAAATGTCACCCCTGTGCTAGACTGCAGATACGCTGTACCTGGAGCAGTGTTAATCTAAGCATCAATAGCATCTTTGACTTCATTCATTACTTTGAATAATTATCTGAAATTGCTTTGGATTCCTCAGTAGCTCCATAGGGTTGGCAACCTGAAAGGAAACAGGAGATAGAGTGGAGAGAGCTGACGTCTTAACATCTCTGTGAAGTACCATGGCACTTACAGCATCTGCTCTGATTTCAAAATGTGGTTCCGTGTCTTCTCATAATGGAGGAAGAGAAGTAGCAGGCCAGTTGCACTTTTACCAAGTTATAGCAAAAGAGGTGTTTACCTGCTCAGTTGTGGCAAGCTGGGATACTGGTAATATATGAGTAAGTGAGGTATAAATTCAGGGTTCTGGCTGTGTGCCTGTGATTCAGCCTTCACACAAGAAAATAATACAGGGGCCAATCAGTGTGGTTGCCAGTGCTTTTTTCTTCTTGGCTAGTGTCCTCTTTGCTGCTGTTATTATTGACCTCTTCATTCTTCCGTTCCATGTTGGGCAAACGGCAGCACCCTGTATAACCTTTTGCCTAGGACACATGTCCACATATAGTGCTAATCTCTTAGCCTATACAATACGCCCTTAAACAATCACTTTTATACTTGTGTGTATTAATATAAATACATTGTATGAAAGGGAAGGGTAAGTATGTTTTAGTTTGGATAAGTTTAGCTCTCCTATGAGTCAAAGCAGGCCATTCCAGCAGTACAATTCTTTCCTGTGTCTGGTTCCACACAGGCAATATTTATTTTCATGGACTTTACCATTTCCTGAAATTTACATTGTTTTAATCCAGCTCCCATGAGAATGTAAAGATGTGATTCTACTGTAAAGTTCAGTTGTCTTACTATCAAATAAATTGTTTCTAAGTTTGAATAGTTGCATAAGGAAATCTGTAAATATGTTGTGTTATTTCTCGTGTACAGAAAGAGGATATCTATTTTACAGTGAGCATTCTGTAAATTTAAGCAATTATTTTATATGGGGCGCTAGGACCTGATTAAGGTAGAGGGATGGGAAGCTTTGGATGGAATTGCTGATGATGGATTGTTGAGAAGGTTTAAGGAGATGAGGGTCTGTGCAAGAGTATGGGATTAACATATTAAGGGGCACATTTACTAAGGGTCGAATTGATTCGAAGTGAAAATTAGAATTTTGAATTTAATTTTGGGCTTATCTAACTATCGAATAGCCCAAAATTCGATAAAATTTGTTCAAATTTGAAAATTTTAATTTGATTTTCGAAGTACTGTCCCTTTAAGAAAAATTTGATCTAAAAATTCTTCAGGTTAAACCTACCGAATTGCTATACAATCCTATGCAAAGCTCCCATAGGATTTTTCTAAGTTTTTTTTCAAATCGTTCAATTCTAACGATTTATCGATCAATCGAATTTTTTATATTCGATTGTTCGAAAAATCGAATTTAGTTAAAACCATTCAAATTCAAAATCGAGGGGTTTTAATTTCGACCTAAATTCAAGGTTCGAATTTGAGGGTTTTTAAACTTCGAAATTCGACCCTTAGTAAATGTGCCCCTAAATATAGGTAACAAACCAAAATATATTTATATTACATTAACGAAGAGGAACTTATAGAAAAGTAGTTCAGAGGTGCAAATCGTAAAAGCTGTATTGCCTTAAAGGAGAACTAAACAAGTAGGCTAGAAATGTTGTACATTACGTTCTGGGGTTCTGTACCAGCCCAATGCAGTAAAGATATGCATCTCCGAATATGACCAGGTTGCTCCCCATCTTCTTTTCTGCTGATTTGATTCACATGCTCTGTGCTGATGTCACTTACTGAGCTTAGGGACCCACTCACAATATAATGAGAATATACAGGTTGGGATGTCTGCCATGTGTGTGCCCCTTTTGGACTTTGGATTTGCTGGTGCTAGTGTAAAACTCCTCTAGGTGTGGCCAGCTGTACCCACTTTTTTCCTAAATACAGTCATCTCTTAGCCCTGATATTACAGATATGGATATCACAATGGTGACAAAGGAACGAGTTCAGGAGTATATTGCATATACAACTCAGTATCTTGATGTTAGTGGCCCTTGAATATGCAAAATATATATGGGCAGCACTGTCTAATCAGAATACTGTCTTTGTGAGGTTATGTTAGCACTGGTATAGGTTTCCATTGTTAAGTCCAAAATACATAATGACTTCTTTAACCAGCTTCTGAGGAAATTCCTAAATACAGTCATCTCTTAGCCCTGATATTACAGATATGGATATCACAATGGTGGCAAAGGAAGGAGTTCAGGAGTATATTGCATATACAACTCAGTATCTTGATGTTAGTGGCCCTTGAATATGCAAAATATATATGGGCAGCACTGTCTAATCAGAATACTGTCTTTGTGAGGTTTTGTTAGCGCTAGTATAGGTTTCCATTGTTAAGTCCAAAATACATGACTTCTTTAACCAGCTTCTGAGGAAATTCTCTCAAGTGTGGGTTTGTGTGCCTGTGGTAGTGTAATTAGATTACAATTTAGCCTGTGAAACCTTTATTGCAAAGATATATATATATTTTTTTACAGGCATGGGATCTGTTACCCGGAAACCCATTATCCAGAAAGCTCAGAATTACGGAAATGTTGTCTCCATACCTGTATACATACACACACAAATATATATATATATATATTCAGTGATATGAAAAAGTTTGGGAACCCCTCTTAATTCTTTGGAGTTTTGTTTATCATTGTTTATCATCCCAGGGTACTTAGCGAGCTTAGTTCTGTGATTGCCAAACCTATTTACTTAATTTTTCAGGCTTCATCGAGGTCTGGCATGGTGCTGAGAGACTTGCAAGATGAAATAACACCATTTCTTTCATGGATTGAAATGCTTTTATTAGAGCCTTTTAGGGCATTACAGCAACTAGGGCTGTGCAATTTTGGACTCTGGTCTTTAAGAAGGATATAAATGAGCTGGAGACTGGAGATAGTGCAGAGATGTGCAACAAAGCTGGTTAGAGGGATAGAAGACTTAAATGATGAGGGTAGACTGTCCAGGTTGGGGTTGTTTTCTCTGGAAAAAAGGCGCCTGCGAGGGGACATGATTACACTTTACAAATTTATTAGAGGACATTATAGACAAATATCAGGGGACCTTTTTACCCAGAAAGAGGATCACCGCACCAGAGGCCACCCCTTCAGACTAGAAGAAAAGGACTTTCATTTGAAGCAGCGTAGGTGGTGTCAAGGGGGCTTATCGGCTCCCAGTGGGAATTTGTCAGGACCAAGGAGGAAGCAAAGGGTTAAAGTCCAGGTATGCGGCACAGAAAGGGTTTAGGCAATATTGTGGTCAAGTTCAGGCAAAAGTTCAATAGGCAGGCAGATTAGGGTTCAAAGTCAAGTTTCAGGCAAGATTTCAAAGTCCAGGAACAAAATAAATGAATTTAGAGCACCCAGGAATGTTAACAAGCAAATCCTATACTTGGGCATTGAACCCAGGTCTCCGGCGATCTTTTATGTTTGAAATTGGCGCCATTAGGCGCAGACGCCATGACGTGCCTGTCACGGCGCTGTGACGTCATCACGCTGGTGCCGCTACCCATGTGGCGGCCATGGATGGCGCCATTTTGGGAGCAACGCCGGCAAAGGAGGATGCGCCGCCTGGAGCTCCTGGAAGAGCTCCGGGTGGCGATCGTGACAGGTGGTTCTTTACAATGAGGACAATGAGGTTGTGGAATGTACTGCCAGGTGACATTGTGATTGCTGATTCTGTTGATGCTTTTAAGATGGGCTTGGACGATTTCTTGGGCAGACATAATATCAAAGGCTATTATGATACTAGACACTATAGTTAGTATATGGCCATATATAATTTATGTGAAGGTATGGAGGGGAGTGTGTGTGTAAGGATGCTGGGTTTTCATTTGGAGGGGTTAAACTTGATTGACTTTGTCAGTTTTCAACCCTAATTTAACTATATAACTATGAGCTTTCAAAGTAGCAACTTCCTTTTAATATATAATCTGAGCTGCAGACTCTAAGGGGTGAACTTGCAGCACTGAGGGTGACAGCGGCAAACG
>CM044434.1:132860880-132884035 GCA_024363595.1 Xenopus borealis
TGAACTTGATGGACGCAAGTCTTTTTTTCAGCCTAACTTACTATGTTACTATGTAACATGCTTTATTGAAACAGTAGTAATTCAGCAGCGACAAAAAGTTAATTGGATTAATAGAAAATATGCAATATACATCATAACAAAACTTGACAGGTGCATAAATGTGAGCACCCTAACCGAGATATTACATCAATAATTAGTTCAGCCTCTGCAAATGTAACAGACTCTAGATGCCTCCTATAGCCTTTTATGAGTCTGGATTCTGGATGGCAGTATTTTTGACCATTTGTCCATACAAAATCTCTCCAGTTCATTTAAATTTGATGGCTGCCGAGCATGGACACCCTGCTTCAAATCATCCCATAGATTTTTAATGATATTCAAGTTGGGGGACTGTGACTGCCATTCCAAAATATTGTACTTTTGCATCTGCATAAAAGCCTTTGTAGATTTTGAGTGTGTTTGTCTTGTTGGAATATCCAATGCCTGTGTAACTTTAAGTTTGTGACTGATGCCTAAACATTATACTTAAGAATTTGTTGATATTGAGTTGAATTCGTCTGACCCTTGACTTTAACAAGGGCCCAGTCCCTAAACTAGCCACACAACCCCACAGCATGATCAGTGGCGTAACTACTACCTGGGGGGCCCCAGTACAGGATGGGCACCTGGGCCCCCCCTGTCGGGCCCTTACCTCTATAAATCGCATGCTGGAGTGTTGATGGGATGTGTACTGTAAAATCTCCCTATTGATAACCTCCTGCATAACCATTTTTGTGACTCCGTTGGGCCCCAAGGGGTTGGGGCCCTGGTGCAATTGCACCTTTTGCACCCTTGGTAGTGAGCATGATGGAACCCCCACCAAATTTTACAGTAGGTAGCAGGAGTTTTTCTTGGAATGCAGTGTTCTTCTTCTGCCATGCAAAGCGCTTTTTTATGACCAAATACGTAACTCAATTTTTGTCTCATCAGTCCAAAGCACTTTGTTCCAAAATTACTGTGGCTTGTCTAAATGAGCTTTTGCGACTCTGTTTGTGGCGTGAGATGTTAAAAAAAACATTATTTCACTAGACGGCCGCCTACTCTGCCTACCCCTAGTTTCCCCATTGCTAGACAGCAGCTTGTTTATATGAACTATAATAGTGTTTCTGAAGCAAACTGATCACTTTTACCAGTGCAGGGCAACAGTACGTTATATTTTTTTGTTGTTCCTTTAAATATATTGATAATGGGTTGAATGCAGTAAACCTCTTTTGCTTGTTTATATGAATTCTGTGGTCACAGCCTCATTGCACCCCCACTTAATGGTATAAAAATTATTGGTGAAAGGCATATTTGGAGTGTAGAGAAATAACATGATTGCATGTTGAACTACAGCCCCTATAATTTACTATGAAGATCTTACTTTAAATGACACAACTATGATTTTCTGCACTCCTACCTATGATTGCCATATCATCTACTGTTGTGAAATGCTCACGGGTAAAAACAAAATGAATCCTATAAGGATAGGCTAAAGTAATAATGTTAGGCAAAAGTAATAATTTAACAAAAATTATTCTAGGCATGGGAAATTATGCTGAGCTGCTCCTTCTTTTATTTAAGCACATGTTGTAACACATGAACACATACAGACATACAGTACTCTCTGCACCAAATAGACTTTGGGGTTCATTTACTGTAGAAGCTTTAGATAGCACAGAGCCACCTGCAACTGCAATTTGTTCATTGTGCAACAATATTTTGAGTGCCTAGTGAAGTGAAGAAGTATATTGTATAGAAAATAATCTAAAATCAAATACTCCACTAATTAACCACTCTTCTTCCAGCAGCCATAAGTTGGCTATCAATTCATTTTTACTATTTATTTGAATGTAATTCTGAAATGTGGCAACACAGTGGTTAACCTTGCAGCGCTGGGGTCATGGGGTCTTCTTCAAAGATATGATTGTAGAGAGCGTTTGTATGTGTGTAGTAAATATGTTATATTGTAAGTTCCATTGTATCAGAGACTGATGTAAATGATGTTTAATCTCTGTGCTATTAATATGGCAGCACTTTATAAATGAATAAAAATGATTGGTTCCCCAGGCTTCTGGAACAATGGTGACAGTCCATCAAGGGAATGGGAAATTAGCCACATACATTAGGTACAACATGCTCATTCATATAAGTAATTTGTATTTTAGCTATAGTGCCTCTTTAAGAGTGGTGAATGAGCTAGCAGAACAATGTGCAGATCATGCCTAGCGCTCAGGATATGGGTGATTTTGCCTTTTTGGAGAAAACGCCCCTCCCAGTCTGAGCTGTCGCTTGTAGAGAAGCCAAGCACAACCACTTGCTTACATCCCCTCTCCTACACTCTACCGCAATGTGCGCATACATTCCTAATAGCTTCAGCAGAAGATGTTGAAATGCTCTTGAAATCACGTGATCTTCGGGATGTTTCTTTTATAAATAAATTGTGTGAGATATTTCGCTTCTTCTTCTCCCCCAGTACGTTAATGTGTTTTTATATAATGGAAAAACAAAGCATAAATGGTTGAAGCATACTCACTGTTTAATCTGACTTTATTTAGCTGAATTATAATGACTTTAGTTAGCTGCTTTATAAATAATCTAAAATAGAATAACTTAAAGTTGGCATAGTCATTGTCACAGACATAAAAATCTTCATCCATTACAAATCTTCCGAGGTTCTATACAGCTATACAGTTGTAATGTATTTTCTGCCATTAAAAAAATAAATAAATAAATAAATATATATAAATATTTCAGTCTGCAATTTGTCAGATATAAGTAAATTACATATTCCAGCAAAAAAACCTGACTAAGGATGATGAGAGATGTAGTTCACTAGGACCAAGCAGAGGTCTAAGGAGCAAAGCAACATGTTTAATTACAGCACATGAGCTTGTATTACTTTGCCCTAAGGAGTGTGTAGTTATGCCATCAGGGCTGAATATAAACATATTACCTCCAATTCCCACTTGACAGACGAGAACAGTGATTATTAGTACAGGTATGGGACCTGTTATTGCAGAATTCTCAGGACCTGAGGTTTTCCGGATAATGGATATTTCCTAAATTTGATTTTCCTACCTAAAGTCTGCTAGAAAATCATGTAAACATTAAATAAACCCAATAGGCTGGTTTTGCCTCCAATGAGGATTGATTATATCTTAGTTTGCATCAAGTACAATGTGCTGTTTTATTATTACATAGAAAAAGAAAATAATTTTTAAAAATTAGGAATATTTGGATAAAATAGAGTTTATGGGATACAGCCTTTCTGTAATCAGGAGCTTTCTGGATAAAGGGTTTCCAGATAATGGATCCAATACCTATAGTAGTAGTATTATCATCAATTATAATTGTGATCACAGTTTATAATAAATGTTGCTTTTGAGTCTGGTGACTTGAGTAACTGAAGGGTCTCACTTAAAGGAAAACTATACCCCCCGAACAATGTAGGTCTCTATAAAAAGATATTGCATAAAAACACTCATATGTAGTGATGGGCGAATCTATCCCGTTTCGCGTCACTGAAAAATTCGCGAAACGAGTCGCGGCACGTTTTTGACGTGCGTCGTGTCGTTTACGAAGCGCGTCTTATCATTTTCGGCGTGCAACTCGTGTTTTTTTTTACGCCAGCAAATTTTGGGCAGGCGAATTTTCCCTGGCGTTTCACGAATTTATTCGCCAGCCGTGAATTGTGGTAATTCGCGCCTGGCGAATAAATTCACCCATCACTATATGTAAATCCCTGCTTCATGTAAATAAACCATTTTCATAATATACTTTTTTAGTAGCATGTGTCATTGGGTAATCCTAAATAGAAAATTGCCATTTTAAAAAATGACAGCCATCTGGGATCCTAGGATCCAACGGTGCACACAAACATACCAAACAAACTATAAAGTTAGGTCACATGAGCCAATTAACAGACAGAGTTCTGTCTTTTGCTTCCACACTTCTTCCTGTTACAGTTAGAGTTGAAATATTTCTGGTCAGGTGATCTCTGAGGCAGCACACAGACCATCATGAAATGGTGGTTCAAGGCAAGAGATGTAAAAGGACAATATTTACTTAAATATATATTCCAGTTTAGTAAGATTCTTTAATATGTCACTTAATTTGAAACTATCTTTTGCTCAAGTATTCAATTTGAGGGTATAGTTTTCCTTTAAAAAGCCAAAGATCTTAGTCATCTGCATGGAACTATATAGAGACTTGTAATACCTACCCATGTTATTTAATGGGGCACGCATTAACTGCATATTCTTATACATATTCCAATACTGTATGCCATGACTTTCTATTCTTGTATGAAATTTTCCTATATATAATTGCTGCTGAGGCTTTGCATCCAAGCAGTAATTTTTTGACACCAACCCTTTCACTCTCCACCAGGACACGCCAGGGTCTACTGACCTTAGTAACAAACTGAATTCAATTTGTAAATGAATTAACATCAGTAAAACCTTTACTGGTACAGAGGTGATTCCATACGTTTTGTGTCAAGCACCATGTGCATGGGAGAGAATGCTTGTGAGCCATGACATGCCACATATTTTGAGAAACAATTGCATCTCAAGAATGTGCACCAGCGCTTTCAAATAATTGCCAGTTAAATCAATAGTTAAATCAATAGGGTGGCCATTTCATTTTGCCCCGGCACATGGAGCTACTAAACAACTGGGTGCCCTTACAACTCATGTTAACTGTTCATTTAAAGGAGAACTAAATAAACCAGTAACAAAAGCCCTCCCTTAACTGCCTGCCATCCACCCGCTGGCTTTTCCCTCCCCGCACTGCACATTAGTGAAAAAAGAAGCCCCTGAAAAAAGGCACCTGACCCTAAAATGCAAATTCACTAAAGTGTGAAGCGTCTAACGCTAATTCGCCAGCGTGACGTCAATTCACAACTTCGCCAAATCACTAACAGTGTCCTTGGCAAAATTCACTATCGAAGAAGATAGACTTGCGCAACTTCGCACCCTTACACCAGGTGACGCTGCGCACTGACGAAGGGATGTAACTACACTAATTCACTAAGGTGAACATTTTACGGAACGTTACCTCTTACCCTAGACATTACTTCTCTAGGTCAGACCTGGCGTAGTCCAATATAATAGATAGGAGTTTGAAAAATCTTTTTTTAATTTTTTCTAAGTCCCAAAAAACGCTGGCGTTTTTTACCTTTTGTAGGGTGATAAGCTGAAAAATAGCGTAATTTTTTGGGGGGTTACCCTCCTTTCCCCCTACATTTCCTAACATATGGCAACTCAACTATACAGTGGGAACATGTTTAGGGCAATAGGACAACTTTATTTTATTTATTAAAGTGTAGTGTAATGTAGTGGCTGTAACAGACCTCATTAGCATTTCTGCCACTGGATTGTTTGGTATAAGAATAAAAACTTTGGGAGGATTGTGTACCTTGAAATAAAGAGTGGGTCCTTATAGTTTAGGAAGTCTGAGGCCCCCATCAGGAGGTGGGGGAAAGTGCCTAAATCAGGAATGTCCACACTGCAGCTTGAACTACAGCTCTCACAGAAGCTATGTGGCAGCTGTTGCTCAATATAACATACCGTCTGTAAGTGTAAACAACCTGTGCCTATCTGTCTACCATCAGACACTGCGCTCTAAAGCCAGACAGCCGGCAATGTAGGGAAACTACAGGCAACCTATCCGTCCCCAGGAGTGGGAAGCTGTTATTAACCATTTCCTACCACATAACCCTATGATCGTGCGTGAGCAAAGAGTTAATGACAGCAGCAGCCACAGTCCCGCCCAAAGGTGACGGACGGTGCAACCATTTGAATGGGGCACTGAGACAGGAAGGACGTACCAAGCTCGTCAGCCACCCCCTTCCCCTCCTACTGCTGGGGCATTCCCACCTCCAGGAGGGACTTGTCATGTAATTTTTTTCAGTGTGTTTCCCCCCCCCCGATCTCACGTTCTGACTGGAAGCTGCTGTGAAACCAAATAGGCAAAAGAAGAAGAGTTGGGGCTGCTGTGCCAGGTGTCTGTGCCGAGGTTTCTGATCCAAGGGCTTCAGTTACAAGGTAAGAGTGTGTCAGGGAACATGAATGTGACAGCTCCTGTCAGATACTGACTTGTCTGATCATTGGACAGCAGGGGGGGGGGGGTTAATACAGTGTATCCTACTGTATGTTCTGTACTCACCATGTGCTGGACAGACACAGAGACAGGGAAACGGCAGCCTGCATGGCACCCAAGACATGTAGTAGCACAACTTTTGTTTTTTGTTTTTTCTTCTCCCCCTATCTGTGTGAGAGGTTTTAGTTGTGTTTACTTTACACATCAAGCTGTAACCTCTAGCTGTTGTTGGACTGCAACTCCCAACACCTGACTGTCAGCGAAAATGCTGAGTGTTGTAGTTTAAAGGAGAATGAACCCCCCCCCCCCTTCCTGGGGGATGAGTTCCCCTTTAACAACAGAACAAAGTTGTAGGTTGGACACCCGTGATCTTCATTGGTCTCTGGACCAATGGAGCAGATCCCTTTGGTATTGGTTGTACGTATCCAGCTGTTGAGTTTTGTGTGTTCTGAGTTAATTAAAGGGGAACTATCCCAAAAATGAAAATTTTATATAAGCTTCAGCACACTGAAATAAGTAACTTTGTAAATACAATCAATTAAAAATTCCGTACCTTTTCTGAAATAATCAAGTTTATGTTCACCATTCCTCTCTCAGCATCTGTTTCTCTTTAGTCAGGAGTTGGGAATGATCCAATATATCTTATGGGGGGGGGGCTCCTTTTACCTAGAATATGTATTAGAGCTCACTCTATTAAAATCACCAGACATCATGTCTCTGTACATGTAGAATTTGTGCAAAAGGCAGTTATTTTGTTAGATTTTGTTTGTACTGAAATCAGTTATCTGAGTAAGTTCTAATACATCTGCTAATAAAGGAAGCCCCCCCATAAGATATATTGGATCATGCATCTGACACCCAACTGCTGCATGAAGAGAGAATGAAGAGAAACAGATGCTGTGAGAGGGATAGTGAAGATATGCTTACCCCCCTACCTTGGGTAGACCCCCTCCCACTTCCCCCCAGCTTACCTGCCCCCCAGGCAAATGCCCCTAATTTTTTACTTACCCCTCCATGCAGATTCTGGCGGCTGGCCTCATCTTCTTTCTTTGTTCTTATTTGGAATTAGAGCAGTGCTTTCGGCGCATGCATAGTTGTAGGAAATTTCTGGTCCCGAACTGTGACTTTCGGCGCATGCGCAGTCGTTTAGGACTGGAAATTTCCTACAGCTGTGCAGCTGGGGGTGGGGGGGAGGTAGGCCGGGGGGAAGGATGGAGGGGGTTAAAAACAGGTTTGGTTCTCCTTTACGTCTACTAGAAGATCATGTAAATAACCCCAATAGGCTGGTATTGCTTCCAATAAAGAATAATTATATCTAAGTTTGTAAAAAGTACAATGAACTGTTTTATTATAACAGAGAAGAAGGAAATTGTTTTTAAAAATTTGAATTGTTTGAATAAAATGGAGTCTATGGGAGACATTCCGTAATTTGGAGCTTTCTGGATAATGCGTTTCTGTATAAGTTATCCCATACCTGTATAACATTTTCATTTTCATGATAGTTCTCCTTTAACAACTAGGCCATACAGTATTTAAAGGGGAACTATTTGAAAATGGAAATTTAATACAAGTGCCATTATACTGAAATAAGAATTCTGTACTGTTTCTGCAATAAACTAGTTTATCTTCAATATTCCTCTCTCAGCATCTGTTTCTCTTCATTCTCTCTTCATGCAGCAGTTGGGTGTCAGATATTTATTGACAGTTAGATCCATTATATCTTATAGGGGGGCTTCCTTTCCTAGCAGATGTATTAGAGCTCACTCAAATAACTGATTCCAGTACAACAAAATCTAACAAAATAACTGTGTTTTGCACAAATTCTACAAGCAGAGAGACATGTTGCATGGTGATTTTAATAGCCCCCCCTACCAGATATATTGGATACAATGATATTACATTTTTATTTACGCAATAGTTCCCCTTTAAGCTGCTTAGCGTGTGTATACATACAGCAAATATTCTTCCTAGATATTGAGCAGCCATAGGTGATAGTGATACTGGTACATCAGGAATCACTAGCCCAGGGCTCCTGAGCCATGTCTGGACTAGAACTGAAACAGCATAATGGGATTTGTAGTTCAGCAGCATCTGATAAGTGGAAGGAGGAGAAAATATCAACATTAACTATTTACCAACTTATCCCCCAGACTGGGGGAGTTGCACTGTTTTGTTATGGATTAGATGATAGATGATAGACTGTGTTCTCTATACTGTGTGTTTTGTGATGTTATCTGTCCAGATGTTCAGCCACAGCTTACCTTAAAGGGATCCTGTCATCGGAAAACATGTTTATAACCGCATCAGTTAATAGTGCTGCTCCAGTAGACTTCTACACTGAAATACATTTCTCAAAAGATTTTTTTATATTCAATTTTAAAATCTGACATGGTGCTAGACTTTTTGTCAATTTCCCAGCTCCCCCATTTCATGTGACTTGTGCCAGCACTTTAGGAGGGAACTGCTTTCTGGCAAGCTGTTGTTTTTCTTCTAAATCTAACTGAATAGTATGTAGTGGGATATGGATTTTTACTATGGAGTGCTGTTCTTAGATCTACCAGGCAGCTGTTATCTTGTGTTAGGGAGCTGTTATCTGGTTACCTTCCCATTGTTCTGTTGTTAGGTTGTTGGGGGGGGGGGGGGGGGGGGGGGTGTAGTGTATGTGTCTGTGACTTTACCACTGGAGTAATATAGAGGGCGCTGGGGAGGGGGTAGTACAGCAGTAAAGAATGACTGCAGTTTTTCCAGAGCACAAGTCACATGACTTGGGGCAGCTGGGAAATTGCCAATATGTCTAGCCCCATGTCAGATTTCAAAATAAAATATGAAAAAATATGTTTGTTCTTTTGAGAAATGAATTTCAATGCATAATTCTGCTGGAGCAGCACTATTAACTGATGCGTTTTGAAAAAAAAAAAAAATTCCCATTACAGTATCCCTTTAATGGTTGCCCATCATTGATGTGTAGAGAAGCTCCTGTATGTATCCTAGTCATTAAAATATGCTTCTTACATTACATTATCACATTACTATTCTACATGTAAATGAAAAAAAACTTTGTAAAGTGATGCCCAAATGTGTGTGTATAAATTAAGGATAATAATAATCCTCTCTTACTGTCAGCATCCCATCACATGAGGTCATTATATTTTATATAATTGGCCTGTGGGCTAAGTACCTTGGGTTCTCCTTTCGGTTGAGCTGTTATGCCTGATTAGTTCTCCGGATAGAGTCCAAGTATTCAGGTGGGGTAAAGAACTGCTCTGAATAACAATGGACTTTTTTTTTCTTGGCCTATGGCACAAGGGCTGTGTTCTCCTAACTAATAGACAAGCTTATCATAGTGGTTCAGCCTTTCATTTTGTTCAGTGAAATCCATCCGTCTCGAACAATGACAGGTAGATTTTGCCCAGAAATCTCTCAAGTAATGTGTTGCTATTGGCAAACTTAAAGGAGAAGTCAACCCCTTCTGTGCTAAAATCCCTCCCCTGTGTTGCCCCCTCCCTCCCGGCCTCCCTCCCTCCCCGGGCAAATGTCCCTAAGTTGCCACTTATCCCTCGGCAAGCTCCGCAAATATGCACAGCAGTTTGACTTACTGTCTATTCTTCTCTCTTCTGGACTTGCTAATAAATCCACCATAGGGTTATAAATAGCAGTATGAAATCCTCTTACATAGATAAATTGGGTTGAAAAAAGACAAAGTCCATCAACCCCTCCAAATGAAAACCCAGCATCCTACACACACCCCTCCATACCTTCACATAAATTATATATGCCCATATAGTAACTATGAAGTTTAGTATTACAATAGCCTTTGATATTATGTCTGTCCAAGAAATCATCCAAGCCCCTCTGAAAATCATTAACAGAATCAGCCATGACTCTGCATTATTTCATGAGGTGTAAGATTTACATTATTTCTCTTTAATTCACATTTTTTTAAGCAAAGTCTGGGTAAGTTGTAGCACTTTGTGAGGTGGATGCTGGGAATGATAAGATAACCATTCATGTAGTCTGACTGCAGTTTGATCAGCTGTCTGCAGTGTCAGTAAAAGGCTCAGACCGGTTATTGTAGCATTTAAATCCATTAACAACAACCATATTCGACCAGTTTGTTGCAACTCTGGTTGAAAGGTGATATAAATCATAAAAATTAATTGATGTAAGTTTATAGAGCGGCCCTCTATTTTGCAATTTATATTTATTTTCGATGGTCTCTGAAATGTTGACTTTTTTTCTGAAAAGCCAGATTGTCAGCAACCTGATTACAATTTACATTAATTTATTTTTTGGGTTTAGATCTAACAAAAAAGAAACAAGTCACTTCACCAGATAAAAGCTGCAACTTTGGGCTGTATAACTGCCGTGACTGACCTTAGACTGTTTATGTTAAAGTGAACTTTGTCAGCACTGTAAAAAGACTAGTTATAATACCAAAGTGTTTCAAAAGAATCATAAATGTTTTCTTGATACAAATAAATATACCTGTTTTTTTTTTATAGATGTGATGTGACCATTTACTGGTTAGGAGAAATGTTTCAAATTGGCCATTGTGTTGAAATGCCTACCATGCCTTTGTTTCAACTTTTCTTAGGCTTTATCTCAAGCGTTACAAGCTTGTCACATTGATGGCTCACATCAGAGGTGTCCAAACTTTTGGCTTCGAGGGCCACATTGGAAGAAGAAAAATTGTCTGGGGGCCACACATGAGATACACAAACACTTTTGATTTGTAAAAGTAAAGAAAATACACACAAAAAAAACTACAATACCCGTTGGATAAGCAGCTATACACTGGAATAAGGGACAACTGATATTAAATAGACTTATTATTATATTATTATTACTAACTGAGCAATAGGCAGAGTACCCCCCTCCTCCTATATCCTTTGCAACATCTCGGGAACTGAGCGTTTCAAGCTGGGCCACATTCATATCCATCCTGGGCCGCATTTGGCCCTCGGGCCACAGTTTGGACACCCCTGGCTCACATCATTGATTGATGGTGAGGTATTTTTCAAAAGTTTTTGGTCAAAAGTCCCCAAATATCTAATAGTCATAACAGTCAAAACTATTGATGCCTACAGGAATTAGGCAGAAATGCCAACGTGGATGATTTGGCTTGAAAACTGTAATCATATTTGATCTCCTTCATACAGTAAAGTTGAGGAGTAGGAGGACAAGTGTCTAAGTCTTGATTGGGGGGGCTCAATTTGGAAAGAGAATTGTGTTGCATTTTGGTTATCTCTTGTTTCAGGGAAATGCCCCTAAGGTGAAAGAGAAATGCTTTTGTAACAACCTGGATAAAGAAGGCTAGTCCATATTTACTCCTAATCATCTTACCAGGGGAACTAGGTATATGTGAGAGTTTTCAACATTGATAACTATTTCAGGCAGAAGAACAGATGTAGATGTTTTAGGCAATGGAAGAAATTAAATGAAGAGACTGATTTAAGACAGACCGTGACATGAACCAGAAGGGTAAGGAAGATCATGCGTAGAGAGGTAGATTTGATTATCATATGCATGATACCAAAATCTGAAAAACAAATAAACCGATTAACACCACTATTATTAAGTAAAAATAACAGGGGTTCTACAATAGAGTCGGTAGGTACCCCAAATAAGAGGGGATGGGAAAAAGGAGGTACAGCCAGCATGGGACTGATTAGAATCAAAATGTTTGATTTTAGTTATAGCATGAAATCCAGGTTATTGCAGTCTCCATGATTTTAAAAAGAAGAGAGAATATGGAGTAACATGGTATGATCTACTGTATTGAAGACTAGAGATGTGTCCAGAAGAATCAAATGAATTGATGCTATTCATTCCTCAGTTGTTACCTCTTTGCATTCCCATATCCAGGACTATACTGTACCAATCCTCTGGAGTTCCTTTCCCATTAGATATTCCCAAAGCATCCAGGCCTTCAAATGCTCCCTTAAAAACCCACATCTTGTCATATTTTCATTTATGCTAACAACTTTAACCTTCAACAATGTGGCCACCTTTCATTACATCCTTATTCTTCTCAGGCACCACCAATGATTGGATTAGCAATTTACAGTACACACCAACTTCCAATATTTACAACAGGACCACTCAGTCCACACCCACCTTTTAATACAATTACTCTTTTTGGCAGGGCTTTCCCCTTTGTGCTGACACTGTTTGTCCACTTTAGTAAGATGTAATTGTTTTTAGGTGTAAATGACCACGCCTTATGTTTTTATCTCTATAAATCTCTGAATTATTGGACTTTAAATTGTTATACGGAAACAAGCACAGGGAAAATTAGGTCAGTGATGGAAATTTGATTTCTTGAAAGAACATTAGAACATTTTTCAGTGTCATGCAAAGATGATTTAGATAAAAAAGACAGAAAGTTTGGCAATCAGAAATGTGCTAATTTGTGCTCAAACACATAGAGGTATATTCATCAAAGAGTGAAGTTAAGAGTGAAGTTCCGCCACTAGAGTGAAATTCCGCCACTCTCCATTCGCTCTCCATGGACAGAAGTAAGCCACTTTGGCGCAGAACTGTCAGATTGACCATACCTAGTTAATTTTATTGTAAATCTGCTAGGGGGACCTTACAGTAAAAAGAAGGCCATCTGCAGCACTGCAAGATAAAGTGTTTACCATAGTTTAGCAGACTGGAAGAGATTAAAAGCAAACTAAAACAGATTAGTCAGAGCTGCTTTAAAAAAAAACCCTTTGAACAAAATAAAGGAACAGTTTGGTCATTGCTTTAATTGTATTTCCATGCTGCAATTGAAAAAATGTCGCAGTATTTACATTTTGGTCGACTGTGAATGGCCACCCAAATAACTTCTCATTCAAGTCAGTAAAAATCGGATAGTTGCTACAAGTCCAAATCCCTGAATTTAATTTGGCGAAGTGTTCATTAACAACTTGCCACTATATAAGAAGACTTTGGAGGCTAGCAACATGCCATTTCCCGCATGTTTTAGTGATGCATGGGCAATAAAAGAATCTTCTGTGTATGCAAGGGCCCCTTATCTGGAATAATTGGGACCCAAACAGTTTTCTTTCTAGAATTCTGAACACTACTCCAAATCAGATTCATTTTAAAATGGTATGGTTGGACAGGAAAAATATTGGGCACTCAAAGGATCCATAAACAGACGAACAATATTGTAGCAAAAAGTCGAATTTTTTTTTATACCATCATCTATCAAGCCTTAAGTGTATTGTGCCCGAGAGATACATAAGGCTTGTGAGTTGATTGTATAAATAACAATTTTTCTACTTGTTGATACATTTTTGTTGTCCTGTATGTGGAGTGCCCAACACTTACTTTTACTTACCTACAGTTTGTCCGCTCCCCAGAGCTGAGAGTCTGAGGCTGAAGCACCTGTTCCACTGTTCTATATTGGTGAGTTTTCAACTTTTTACCAACTATTGGTAGTGTCAAGGTTGCTCACAATTTGCTTTGAAATCTGTCAAAATTAAGTGGAACAATATTTGAACTGGCTTTTGAGGAATCATAAATGTAGTGTATATTTCCATTTAATAAGAACAATATATATATTTTACGGAAAGCCCTCCTTCACCAAAACATAGAACATCTCTACAGGGAATTTTAGATTCCTTATCCCTTTAGAGTGCAGTTGAGGCTTGTTGCATTGCAAGTCCAATAAAAAAATTGACCGTATTGTAAATGTTTACACGGTCATTGTTGGTACATCAGTTGTTTAAATGCGAAATGCTGAGGTTTATATTGGCACCTTACATTTACAGAAATTGCTGTGTCATTAAACACACAGAGCTGTCATGAGCCACGTTTCCTGGAAGCTAAAACAAAACACTGTATTCACATACCTGTGCTGAAATCTGAGAAAGCAAACAGATCACGTAAACTGTAAAGCTCCAGTTGGAAATATCTGCAGCTGCCCATTTCTGCATAAATGCATTGTTTTATTTAGACATAATTGATGCATTCACAGTGACTGAAGTAAAAATTAAGGGAAATTATTGTTCAAGCTCATCAGGCCTCATTGTGAAAGTGTGGGGCTGGATGCAAAATGCCATGACAGCCTGCCTCTCAGGTTGCATACTCACATGCAAGTTTTTGCAATTTTATAATGAATACAGAGCTGCCTGCATTCAGCAGCTTTGTATTCCTGAGTGGGAGTCTGGATGTTGTATGTGGGCAATCCTTTAGCACCAGTGGTGGAGTAAGATGCAGGCGAGACTAGTTCAGGTATAGGATTTATTATATTGAGTAATATTGGGTTTACATGGAAGGTTTACAGGGAAGGGGGTTATTCCATAAATTTGATTGCCCTTTCTTAAGGGCTTGTACTGATGAGCACTCAAACTTGAGTTTCCCTGCATTCCCTGCATTCTTTTTAAAGTGTTCAGTCACAGGGGAGGACAGGAAGGAACACATACACAGCTCCTGTACTGACAGAGGCACATGTTAGCACAAAACTAGGGTTGCCAGCTAGCACCCAGCACAGTATTTGGAAGGGTTGTCCAGCCTCTGATGGGACTAATTTCCTAATTTGGAAATCCGGACAGGACATTGAAAATCGCTGCTCGCCATGCCATCGGTCCCACCCCCCATGTCACTAGTCCCGCCCACAATGTCATTGCCCTGACTTCACTGGCCCTGCCCCTGCCTCAGACATCATCCTCCCCACCCCCTTCCCATTTTCCAGCCCCAGAAAAGGTGGTAACAATATACCTAATGCAAGTGGAACACAACATACTGCAGTACTTACATGCGCCTGTGATAGTACGGGCCCCTTTAAATGAATTAGCCTATAGTAGTTACCATCAAAGACAAGTTGCTGTTTTATTACAGAGTTATAGGTAAGCAATCATAACCATTGGGGGTACCTTTTCTTCTATTTTAATTGATTCCACTGTCTTGCCTTCCTTTGCTTGGTGTCAGGGTTAGAAACTGGTGAAACCCGTTTTCACACCTAAATCAATTTAACTGTGGTAGATAAAACAGGCCTAGAAAACCATATGTCCAGTGCAGAAAAATGCCAAGATGGAGTGGTGAAACATGAATGGGCATGACAATGTTAATAATGCAGAACTCTAGGCTTTTTGGAAAACATTAACAATGCTTAGTTTAATTGATAAGGTACTATAACCCACAAACCACTTCTATGTTTCCTACAGCTGCCATGGGATATATTGTTAAGGCTAATTCAAAACGTTGTTGTTTTTTTTCTTTTTGGCCACCACCTGAGCTGCTCAAGACACTTCCAGATCCAGCCAAATTCCAACCCCCTTCCTGTTCTTCATTACATAATATTAGATTAAATCAGGGCAGTTGGCATACATCAACTCGTTTTGTATTTTGGCAGTTTAGTCCTACATTTGAAGTGTGTTGTACTTTGTCTCAAGCAATGGGATTGCCAAAATTGTACTGTGTGGTACAATAAAATAAAAGCTTCAGATTCCTGGGCTATGTTATGTGAATATTCATTGTGTTTGTAATTTATGTGAACAATTCAAAGCAAGTCTGGCTCTTTCTTTACGTTAGGTCAACTTACTTTCCACCACACATCACGTCTTGTATCCTTCTTGACTTGTTACTGATAGCTATTACTCTCACTTTAGTTTCTTTGTAAACTCCATTGCTTTCCTCCCTTTTTCTGTTTTTTGCATTGAAGACTTTATAAAATGTAATGTGTATACATTAAGCTTATTTTACTGAATGCCTTAATGGCCTTGCAAAGTACATGAAAGCAACCTTCCCTGTGCAGAGCCTCCAATGTGTAGCAAAATAACCTTAATGTGTGTTTTGAGCCTTTTTGGCTTTGAGTAGGCCCTTGGTTAATTTGATAGACCAGGACTGAAAATCTTACAAGTTGGTGCTCCTTCACCTTTTACCTATTTCCTCTGCAGTTTATGTATGTAATGTACTTTGGCCAGTGACAAGGCTGCATGGAGATTTTCCCTAAAGGGGCCATGAAAATGACCTTTGAGCCTGGGTTCCAAAGTTTACAGTGTCCCACAGCAGACCCAGAAATCAAACAATCCTTTGCCTTTGTCCACCTTGTTTTTAGAAATGTGTTTTGTTTTGTGGAGGCAGTAATTTCAGATGTTGTTTTAACCAAATGTACTTGCAGGATGCTATAACTGAAATAATTCTCTAGTGTTTGAATCACTGATCTTCAAAATTCAATACATTGTTCAAGTTGTATGAATACAGTTCCTGAAAGAACTGGCCAGTCTGTGCAGTCTTGGCAGGCTTGAGCACCATGTTGAGCACCTAGGGGTAAATTCGCTAGAGGGAGAATTTTCGCAAAGGCTCTGATACACTTCGTGCCACTGCGCTAGGTTTAAATTTGCTACCACTATGCTAATTCACAAAAATGCTAAATTGCATCTTTGCAGCCTAACACTGGTGAAGTTTTGTTAGCGTTAAATTGTCATGCAAACATTTCATAGTGATCTTTCACTAAGTTCATTTCTGCCTAGCAAAACTTCTTACACCTGGTCAGTTTGAATAGGGTGGGTACAAATATTGTAGGTATTATATTTGTTATTATTGATGTTGGGGAAATTCCTTGAAGTGGCCACTTATTAAAAATGTTCAAGGAAGCAAAATAAAGGCAAAAGAGATCATCTAATGCCTTAGACATGAGCCCACCCTAAAAAAAATGTGGCATGCCCCTCAAATGATGAAATAAAGTTTAAACAACATTTTTTAAAACTTACTTTACAACTACAACAATCCTACTTTAAAATTTTTCTTAAAACCACTCCCATGCACAATTTTAGATTGCTCCAAAACCACAAATTAATTGGATTATTGTACAAAACCAAGCACAGATCATATCTTCCAATTGTAAATGGGTCATCTGCCATTGAGTATCTTTTTTATTCAAATGTTTAGCAGCAATGGGATTTAATAAATCACGACCTTGGATAACCTTGAATATTATACTTGTACAAGAAAACATCCAAGCCACTCTTAGAGACTAGTGATGGGCGAATTTATTTGGCAGGGGCGAATTCCCATGAAAATTTGCTGGAAAAACGAGTCGCGCATCGTTTTTGACGCGCCCTGCGCCGAAAACGACGCGACGCGCCAAAGTTGACGGGACACGCGTCAAAATCGTCCCGCGACTCGTTTCACAAATTTTTCGCCAATTCGCGAATTTCTCTGGAAATTCGCAAATTTTTCGGCGAAGCGAATCTCGGGAGATTCGCCCATCACTATTAGAGACATTAACAGAATCAGCCATCACAACATCAACCAGCAGTGCATTCCACCACCTCACTGTCCTCACTGTGAAGAACCACCTACGCTTCTTCAAATGAAAGTCCTTTTCTTCTAGTCTGAAGGGGTGGCCTCTGGTGCGGTTATCCTCTTTATGGGTAAAATGGTCCCCTGCTATTTGTCTGTAATGTCCTCTAATGTACTTATAAAGTCTAATCATGTCCCCTGGCAAGATTCTTTTTACAGAGAAATACAACCCCAATCTTGACAGTCTACCCTCATAATTTAAGGATTCCATCCCTCTAACCAGTTTAGTTGCACATCTCTGCATTCTCCCCAGCTCATTTATTTGGTGTGGAATCCAAAGCTGCATACTCCAGTTCAGGCCTTACTAGGGACTTATAAAGAGGCAAAATCATGTTTTCATCCCTTGAATTGATGCCCTTTTTATGCAAGACAGAACTTGCATTTGTCAACATTGAACCTCATTTTACAGTATGCTGCCCAGTTTTCCATTTAAGTCAAATCACTCTGCAAAATGGCAGCATCCTACATGAAACCTCTAGTTCTGCACAATTTATCAGCAAAAATAGAAACAGTACTTTAAATGCCCATTTCCAGGTCATTAATAAACACGTTGATATGCAAACCACTGAGTATAGAGCCCTGCGGTACTCCACCAGCAACACTGCTGAAAATGTTCAATTTATCACCACTCTTTGTAGTCTATCTTTTAGCCAGTTCTCCATCCAAATACATATACTATGTTCCAGGCCAACATTCCTTAATATAACAAGTAACCTTCTGTGTGTTACTGTATCAAATGCTTTAGCAAAAGTCTTATTAGATCACATCCACTGCCATCCCAGAATTGAGGTCTCTGCTCACCTCATAAAAATAAATGAAATTAGTCTGGCAAGATTTATTACACATAAACCACGCAGGCAGTATTTTTATTTGCTGCACCACATTAGCAATTCACCAGTCTCTCAGCACTGTGCCGGAGCATAAGTAAAGAATTAAGTAAAAAATTAAGTAAAGAGGTTTGGCAATCACAGTGCTAAGCTCACTAAGTAACCAGGTATGAATACTATTTGGTTCTGGACCTTTGTTTTTCTTGACATGTTCTAAGGCATGTTCTAGTCAGTTTTATCAGATATTGCACAAAGTTTGGATGATTGAAATTCAAAACATTTCTTGAAGTCCATCTATTTTAACATTTTGACCTACAAAGTATTATCAGTACTAGCACATTTTCACTTTCATCCCTTTTTCAACCTTCTAATTTAACCTTCTCTCCCATCCCCACCCAGTTTTTTTGCTTTTTTTCTTTTCTCTTACAGCCTATCTTGCTCTGCTGTACAACTGGGCGCTACAGTTCAAAGTCATTTTGAAAATGATATATGAATTCAAACTTAAATAAACTGAAAAACTTTGCCCTCACACTTTATTGCCTGTTCAAGGAAAAATCAGTGAAAGATAAACATTACTTATTAACTTTATATGGAGTAAATCATTCTTAATAAACCGATTTTGTTCTGCCTTCTTGCCCATTGTGCACCAGTGCAGAATAAGTTTTGGCCAGGAAAATTAGTTTGTGGTAACTTATAGCTTTGGTCACACATGCCATATTGCCTGCCTTTTTCTGGCAAGTTGTTAGTGACAAAGGTTTTCCTTGGATTCATTGTGAGTAAGATACAAATACACAACTGTTTTGAATGGGAGAAGGGTATTCTGAGGTGATATACTGGTACCAATTAACCCGATAATAATAATAAATGAAATTGCAGGGTAAATGTTCTCTTTCTTTTTCTTTGATGAGAACTACCACATCTTATTTACTTACATGGAAAGTATTGGGTTCTGCATTGCCATGTCTTTTACTCAGTTTTTAAATGTTTATTCAGCAAAATAGAGTCATATGAACTCCAGGGAAATGTGTTGGTTCCTGCATATTTATGTTTCGCTTTTCATGCTTGGCTTTTAACTTGGTATCGTATTATTATTTTACAAAAGATAAGGTGTTTGAGAGGTTGTTTATGGTATACACATTTTTTTACAATGGTTATATTACAGTTTGGAATGTTATATCAGGGCTCTGCAGATCAAGGACACATATATTTGTAAGTTTTGCTATAAACCTTGTTTAATTAAAGGAGAACTACAGATACTATAGAATTAGGCTAGGAATGTTGTTATGTTTTGGGCTTCTTTGCTAGACCAGTGCAACAACAAACCTTTAGCAGTGAAGATCTGTGCCTCCAAATATGCCCCAGTAGCTCCCTATTTTAATTTCTGCTGATTCGCTGCACATGCTTTTGGCATCTGTCACTTACTGACATTAGGGACCTAATCAAAATATACAGTACACTCAGGGGCAAATTTACTATTATTCCGCCAAAATCCTACTAATTTATTCAAGATTCAATAAGCATTTGACTATTGAATGCTTATCGAATAGTTTTAGGCTATCATTTTGCTCGATATTCGATTTCTCAATGAATTCGTACGATCGCATACCGATCGTTCGATTTCACGAAAAAAACATACTTTTTCCTTCGGGCCTCCGAAAAATTGCAATAGAAGCCTATGGGAATTATCGAATATCCGATCCTTCAATCTATTCGATAATTCAGTATTCGATGATCGAAGAGGCCAATTTAGAATATTCGAATATGTGATTAAATCATACAATCGTAATTCGATCACATTCAATCGAACTTCGATCTATTCACGTGAATTTTGTAAATCTGCCCCATAGAATATAAATGTCACAATATAAGGCTGATTAGTAATTAATACAGATTATTACTACATGGCAGCACAGAAACCAGTGCAATTTGCATCACAATTTAATAATCAGCGATGTAGCATCAGCTTATATTAAAGACAAACCTCATTTTCGGTTTCTAAATTTTTGAAGACCCACTAAGATTAGATTCTCAACAGCTGCTCAAAGCCACTGAGCATGTGAGTGTCACAGACACTTTCCAAAATGGTGACCCCCGTGTTTGAAGTCCTACATCATTGCTGCTATTGAGAAGCTGAAACTTTAGGCTGCTGCAATAAGTTCATTATATAAAATATGACATTTTTATCCATATTCATGTTTAGGGTTTAGGTCTCCTTTAAGAGACATTATATGGTCAATTATGAATTTAAATTGTTAATATATAGGCATGGCATAGTATTTGATGCCAAAAGTAATTTCACCTGATCCACTTTGGCAAACGTAGAGAATGAGCACCTAGTTCATATTAAAGTTCACGCTTAACAAATGCTCAGTTCCATTCTGTTCAGGAACAAAGTAGGAATCAATACACATTTCAGCTCTGGTGTAGGATATTTAAGAAGACTACATGACATTCAGAGGAACCTCTCAAAAACATTATTCACTTGCATTTCTGCAATTCTATTACTAAAACTATTTTTATGCCAGCTTGGAGTGCGTCCAAAACATTTACAAACATTCACACAAATTGGGTTTCCCTATAAATACAACAGAGAGTTCTCATTTATTCAAATATCTTTATCTGCCCATTGACATGCCCGTCTTAGGTTTATTGTCAAATAAAATTGAAGACACACAAGCCTGAGAGATTCAACGAGGCATTCTACTCATTTTAATAAAATGGCCTTTTGAGTTATTACTGTATTTATGTTATTTAGATGCTTTATGCTGTAATTTTACATTATAATAGTTATATGTAAAAAATACTCTGCACTCAATAACCTTGCCACACACAACCTAATGAATATTTATAGGAAAATGAAAGCGGAGAAAACCCTGCATATAAATTGTGTATAAGAGGGATGCTGAATTTCTTGATTCCTGCTTGCTGGAAAATGGTAAGGGTGTGTGTCTATAGACAAGGATGCTATATTTAGTGTGCTAATGGATACTTCGGTGATTCATTTATGTTGTTGACAAATGTCTTTAGATGTATTGACAAGCACAGGAGCAGTCTGGAAGCTGCAGACCTGTTTCAGTATTGGGTTGTATGACATGGTTGAGACATAAAATAGGCTATATAAATATGTGTTTTTCACTGGATAAAACATTCTAATAAACCTGTGACCAACCTCACAAGTCAGCCTCTGAGTTATTCATTGGGTATAATTTTTGGGGGTGGGGAATAGGTGTTCACTTCCCTGCAGTGACTACATGCATAGGGTGACAGCAATATGCGTGTTTTTATAAAAGATGTACACAGCTGGTCTGGGCCACAAAGCTAGCAGTCTTTTATTATTTTAACCTTTTTTACTTCTCTATCAGCTACACCCCTTAGGTTGTACTAAAAGTCTCAAATCCTCAACTATTAATGCTGGCATTTGTGATTCCTGGAACTTAGAGTACAGTATCTGCTGTGCATAGTGAAGACCTATCAGGACTGCAGGTGGCTCTGTATTTGGTCCCACAGTTCTCCATTTCTTATTCTTGCCCACCATAATGGTAGTGGTAAATGTCTGTTAATACCTTGGAGTTTCTACTAGGAAGCCGTGGCAGTTCCCACCCTCCCCTTGAATTTGACTACTGTCTACAACAAAACTGTACTATTACTGTAACTGTAATATTACATTCTGTTGATGCAAATTTATACATTATTTTATGTTTGAAAGATTTCTTTTATATAATTTCTTTTGTCACAATGGGCAGTTTTTGATCCTTGACTTCTTTTCATGTAGTTAAATACTTACTGTATATTAAATCCCCGGGTTCTTACAACAGCTAGCATTTGGCACCAGAAAAATACACTCTTGGTTTGAAAAAATTATTCTTAGTGCATAACAATACCTGACTGTGGTTTTGTTCAAACATACTAATAAAGCTGTGGACAACCATCACCCGCACTTGGGCTCTGACTTCTTCATTTATGAATATAGTTTTATCTAGGGAAGGGTAGAGTTTGGCTTTGTATCTCTGCAGTTCCACACCTTTCTATACAGTTACCACTTTCTGTTGACACACGTTTCCAGAAATATTACATTAACCAGTGTTTCAGCAGTGATATTGACTGGTAATGGGCAAATACGGAATGGGGAAGGGGAAGACAATAAAAGAAAAAAAAAAACCCAAAGTTACAGTGTTAGTCTCTGATATTGACTTTGCATTGGTGGTTTCAGCACATATGAAAACTGACAGGGTTAAAGTAGGGTTACTACCCATCTGGTTTTGGTCTGGACAACCTGGTTTTCCAAATTAGGAGAAAACACCCTAGATTGACAGGGAGTCTGGCCGATCCAATCGACACCATCACCTCACCCAGTGACTTCATAACCCAGCAACGCCATCACCTCACCCCCTCTTCCATCCCCTGCCCAGAAAGGGGGTTAGAAAATGTGGCAACCCTAGGCGTTAACTGAATCCTTGACTGTGGATGTGAAAGATCAATTTATTGTTTAGTCAGGCAAACAGTTGCTTTTTATGTTTAATGTAGAAAATAAAATGAAAGCTTGATCCAAAAGGGTGAATATACAGCCATTAAAGGAAAGCTTACCCTGGGGAGAGTAATGCAGAAGCTGGAATATGGAGGGTGGCTATCAATTCTTTTTTGACTGTTAGGAATTATTGCCATTAATGATGAATGGATCACTTCATTATACAGTTCAACTCCATTCTTTACTGTGTCTTCTGGGAGCTCAGAGCCAACACTTGGTTCTAATTGCTAAGCACCAGCAGTAAATCCAAATGAACGCAAGACAAATAATTAATTGGTAGTAACAAGCTAAATGATTATTTCTTATTAAGCTTAAAGGAACAGTTCAGTGTAAAAATAAAAACTGGGTAAATAGGCAGTGCAAAATAAAAAAATGTTTCTAA
>CM044434.1:132885257-132895377 GCA_024363595.1 Xenopus borealis
ACATAAAGGTTTTTTTAGTCTAGAGTAGTGCTGTAAGTGCACATTAACCTGTCAGATAAAGGGTATATGATCCTTCTACAGTATGTGTCGTGTAAAACAATCATTCTGATTCTGAGTATATCTAGAAAATCCTGCAATAAAGCTATAGAGACCTGCTCTTTTGTTAGAATACAAAGACAATCACGAGTAGCTGTACTCCTACACACAAACACACACACACAAAGATACTATTACGTTTTTGAAACGTAACTTAAAGTAAATATTCAAAAGTGTTTGTCAGATTTCTCTTGAAAATGCAGCTTTATTTCTTGTATAAATAGAAACTTTGTTTAGACCGTCTATAAAAGAACAAAAGATAATTCTAACAAGTAGAGTAAAGGTGTTTAGGACTTATAGAGGGTCTGTGCAAAAACAGTCTCTACTTTTAACATTGACTTGGATTTAAAGAGGTAGCAGCAATAAAATATCATTAGGGGTCATTTAATAATGCCATGGATATAAGTGCTGGTTTAACAAGAACAGCGCTATGCACCACTCATTAGATTAAAAGACCTGTTCAGGATGCATTTTAGTGATAAGCAGAATTGTTGAAAGTATTGTAATATACTTGTGGTGATTCCAATGCTAGTGTATGCAAAGCATTTCTGGGCAGATTTGTCACCCGCAGTAGTGATTTTTAACAGAAGCAACAAATCTGCCCTGTGTCATTGCCCTTAGGCTGGCAGTTAAACCCCCAGTGAGGTTGTCATTAGTTGGCTGCATATTAGTTTTATATAGTGCATAAAGTACCCCCTCTTGTAAAATAGAAGGATATTATAAGTTACTGAGGAGTTTCATGACCATATAAAAACACGAGGCCGAAGGCAACTGGGGGTACTTTATTTATTATAATACACAAGTTTCAGGGAGTCATGTGACAGAAATGACATCAGAACTCACCGTTTATAACTGATGACATCAGAACTCACCGTTTATAAGGATATCATTTACAAGATATTTACAGCTTTTGTGTATTATATAGATATATATGCACTGGGAATCATTGGGAAGGATTTATCTTAATAGACTATTATATTTTTCAACCTAAAGTTTCTATTTCTCTATCAAGGCATCACACAACTTAACAACAATCTAGTGAGTGGTATTGCAGCTTTCATATTTTGTGTTCCAAGGTTATGTAGCAGCAAAAATATTTCACTAATTTGGGCCATTCTACTGTATTAAATAGGCGCTCAATAAAAACTGACATGATTATGTGAATAGATTGTATTGAATTGAATAATTCCGGTTTCCAGAGTTAATACCCTGTTCACTTATGATCACATTGTACAGTTAATGGATAAAGAGAACTATAGAAGAAAAATAATGCTTGGCCTTCCTTACTGTAATTTTAACTTAGTGTCTGCGGCACTACAGCTTCATTTATTTTGACAACTAGAAACATTCTCTGCTTTAGAGAGTTAGAAATGTGACTCCTGTGACTTTGTCCTCCAAATGGTGGTATATCTGACATTATGGGACTGCAATAAAATAAGGAATGTCTGTAATGGACGAATGGTTTCCTGCTGAAATTCTACAAATTCTATGATCCTCTAAGGCGGCATCACGCATCAAATCCATAATGCAAAGGTCTGGTCTACAGTTTGACACCTGATATTGGCAAGGTCCTCCAATCAGTAGGGAGGAGTGTCAGGGACAGTGCAGTGTTCTAAGCTATAAAAATTGTGGCATTATTGAGTGCTATTGAAGGTCACTGCTCAACAAAAGAGACAGAACAGTTCTGATTTACAAAGCATTTTCCTTGTTAATGCTGGTAAATGTGGAAAATGTAATGCTCATTTTTTGGGGGAAGCTTTGCTAACACCCATAAATATGTAAACAAATGACATCACTTCTAGCATCCAGTATTAGCATCTATTTCATTAGGCATTGCATGCAAATTGCAAAGAAAGAGGTGAGGCCAGAATTAACACTATGGGGCACATTTACTAAAGGGTGAAGTGCCCCGTCCCATCCGCAGGGACAATGCCAATTTACTATGCGTAGAGGAAAATTCACTTGTGAAAGAGACTGTTGCTATCGTAGTTTCACACTCTATCGCCAGGCAAATTTTGCTCAAGCGAATGGTTGTTACTCTGCAAATTCACTGAGGTGCAAATTTTTACAGAACATTTCCCTCTTTTGCCACAGTTTCCTTCACCACCTTAGACCTGGCAAATTGATAAATTGAAGCTACATCCTCCTGAATCCTATGTCCGTGGCATCATATCCTGGACATTTGTAATAACAAGTGGGCACTTCAAGCATTTGCACCAACATCTCTAATACAGATTTCCGCCCCCAATTCGCATTTTAGTGAATTAGAGTAGTGAATTTTCACCTTTACATCCAGGACTCCGCTTTGCGACTTGAACCTAAATGTGATGCTAGTTACAAATACACTTGCAAAGAACATATGCATTGTGGGGAAAAAACATCTTTTAGCATTTTTATTTGTAAATGAACTGTTGTGCCTTGTGATTGCATTGTAACTAATGTTGGAATTCATGCCAACATTTCCAATTAACATAGCATTTCTTGGAAACTCCCTTACCTGCAGAAACTGCTTTCGGATCTACCCCAAAGTCTCTTCTGTTGGAAGATCTACTGATTTTTAATTGCACAAATTATGTCCTTAGAAAACTAGGGCAGTTGGCAGATATAGAACTTTGGAGTTCCCCAGAACATTGGTTAGATTCCATATGTCACTTACATTTTTTTAATGTGCTGCATTGAAATCTTGTGTGTAATACCATTAAGCATATCCTTTCCATTACTGCTCTTTAATCAGGGTAGCTTTGAATGTGGGCTTGCACAGTATAAACGGTTACACTTTTGTTGAAGGTCTGGTGGTTATCTCAGTTATAAAGACATCTGTGTATATTGTATGATGCAGTCAGCATGCTTCGTCTGAGCAGGGTTTCTAGGTCACACTCCATCTGACACATAGTTAGAGAATTATGATTCAATAGAAGGGATATGGGTGGTGATAAGGAATGAAAATTTGCAGATTACTAAATGCCAAAGCACAGGTTTTCTCTAACAAATGTATTGGCTTTATATATATAGATTATTATAGACAAACCTTGATTTTCAAGTTTTCTGCATCTTACAATTTTTTGTGGTCTTACCAATTTTAATGCATTTCATCAGTTGCTTTTCCCATGCGTATACCGCTTGATTAATTAAATCTGCCCATACATTCATTTGTTTCGTGGGTTGCTAAATGAGTAGCTCTCAACCTGATATTGCTGCCTGTGAACTGGGTCATATTGGCCAGATCCAATTGGCACTGGGTACCAATAATTGGATCATACTACCAGGACCGATCAGGAGGGGACTGCACCAATGTACTAATTTGGTCATTAGGCAGTCCTGTCTAGCCCCTCTCAACTAATATCAGCAGCTTGCCAGGTTTAGTTGCTTGAACTAATTTCCCTGATTTTAAATTTTCCTGATTGTAATCCAATTTTTTAGTCCACTGAAAAACATAGAATGGGAGGGTACCACTTTAGTATATATATATATATATATATATATATATATATATATATATATATATATATACAAGATAAATGCTGACTCAACAAGGCTGCTTCTCTAGTACTCAAAAATACATCCTCACTGGCAATACTGGCCAGCTCTTAAATGCCATTTGCTATGCATAGGGTTTTCACATTACAGTATAATCTTTGCACCTTGAACTTGAACAGTGCGTTCAAGATAAGAACAAAAAGCAGGCGAAATGTGACGTCAACAAAACCATAGGTGCAAGGTACTGTACACTAACAAACACTTTGCACAAGAGATGCAGTCGACTGTGTGCAAATAGAAATGCCTGCTGGTCAGTGTATTACTTTGTTTTCTTTAAAAAGAACATTCTGTTTTTTTGTGCCCAGTGATTATACATTTATATTTAGTTGCTAAGAACCATTTTTTATAATATAAAAAATATTTATAATGGAATATTGTAACAATAATATTGGTCCAATTTTATTACAGTTTTATTTTTGTAAATGGCCATAATATTATTCTCTTTGTATAAGAAGCACTAAAGACTGCAGTGCTCATGCAGATTATCAGAAAGCACCATGGCCTGCAGTGTGGAAGCATGCAGTGAAGGCTCCAAAGGGTTATGGACACATCCTAGATTGTAAGCTCTGCAGGGCATGGACCTCTTTCCTATTGTGTCTTTTAGCACATGGCACTCAATCTCTGTACATTTATAGTTATTAATTACTAAGCTTGTTACTGATATATTTATTATCATGCTTGTCCATACTGTGTGTGAGTTTCTACTCTGTAAAATGTGCAATGCTGCATATTCATGTAGCACTTTATAAATAAGTTTTGGTTGCCATTTAAAGGAGCACTTACGCCCCATGAAAAAACCCTACCTACTACTCTCCATAATTGCTTGATGTGCTGGCCCAGCTTGCGCCAGAAACACTTTTGTATCCAGTTCCCATCTTAATGTCCTTAAAGGGGTTGTTCACCTTTGAGTTAACTTTTAGTATAATGTAGAGAGTGATATTCTGAGACAATTTGCAATTGGTTTTCATTTTTTATTGTTTGTGGTATTATAGTTATTTAGCTTTTTATTCAGCAGCTCTCTAGTTTGCAGTGTCAGCAATTTGGTTTCTAGGGTACAAATTACCATAGCAACCCTGCATTGATTTGAATAAGAGACTGGAATATGAATAGGGGATGGACTGAATAGAATGATAAGTAATAAAAAGTAGCAATAACAATACATTTGTAGCCTTACAGAGCATTTGTTTTTAGATGGTGTCAGTGACCCCCATTTGAAAGCTGCAAAGAAACAGAAGAAAATTGCAAATCATTAAAAAAATATGAAAAATAAATAATGAAGACCAATTGAAAAGTTTCTTAGAATTGGCCCTTCTACAATATACTAAAAGTTAACGTGAAGGTGAACACCCCTTTAATAAAGTGTCAATACTTCTGCATATAGGAACAGATCCTCCAATGCAGAAACTATGGTGTTACATTATTTATTCAACAGTGTTGAATAAACAATGTAGCAGCATATTTTCTGCATTGGAGTATCTGCTCCTATATCCAGAAGTATTCACTACCCTCCATAGTCCCCCTTCCCTGCATCCACCTGCATAGTTGATTACCCCTGAAAATGTCCCTAATTCATTGCTCATATATAGGTGTAGACGGAGCTCATGGTTCTGTATCCTTCAGGTTCTTTTCCTTCCTTTCTGCAATTTTTGGCATGCACAGTTGCTACTAAACAGAAGACTATCCCAACTGCACATGCTCCAATATGTAGTTTACTTTCCATAGAGTATAGAAGAGCTGGAAGATTGTGCCCATGAGCTCCGCTGCACTTATATAATATAATATATATATATTTGAAAAAGACCAGCAACACCTGTATTTCTTGTAATCAAAAAAGATTTATTATAAAGTGCATGTGCAGCCGACGTGATTTTTCAGTCCCATCAGGGACCTTTCTAAAGGCAATCATGTCCATAATCTAATTACATACATATACCTTATGTGAACCAATTAGTGAAGAGTGACATCAGCAACCAACAATTACAAATTACAGTGACAAGTGCTATGGATCATATTATAAACCTCCTGCTTAAATTATAAATATACTAAGTATCACAAATGCAATAAAGTGAGCGTGTGCTGATCAAAACTTATGCCTCATAATGACTCATGTAAAAAATACTCGTTGAGTGCTATTGTGAAGTGAATACAGACTGTACTCCTAATAGAGTCTCTACACTTATATTGCATTGTAATCAATACCATAAATATAATAAATATGGGGATGGAGGTAAATCTTAACAAATTTTCATCGACTTCCTCACCCAACATTCAAATTTCAATAGTTAACTAGCCTAGTGGTGACTCGGATTCCTATCTACAGAAAACAATTCAAGGATAGTGAGCTATTAAGATCCCTGGGGGTAACACAATTACGTTCAGAAGTCCAAATATTATATTTTTATATATATTTATATTCATTCCACTTTTGTTCTCCTTTAATGCTAAACCAGGTGATTACACAGAACCCCCATTATTCATCCAACAGCCTCTATTTACCCATGGTAAATACCCATGGTTTACCCATTGCATTGTCTCCATCAGTTCTGCTAGCAAAAAAGCGTGGTGGTTTAGTAGAGAACATATGAGATTTTCAAAAGTTGGAATTTGTATTTTGTAAGCAAATAAAGGTGGTTTCATGAATATTGGGAGTGCTGTATAATCTGTATAATTTGTATAATAGTGCAGAGCTAGAAACTATAGCATACTCACCACTGCCCTTAATGAGCTTGCTCCTTTAAAAACTAAACACTAAACACTCTGGCTTTAGGCAGTCTCCGGCTAGTGTTTACAGCAATCTTTCATTTGAGCCAGAAATAGCTGCTTTCATGTTAAGGTTACATATTTCCTTGTAAAGCAGCTTTTGCTGATAAGCTTTTTACATTGTACATCTATTTTTTTTTTATCTAGGTCATTTGTATTGCTGAAACTTCTTTGGGTGTGAGATTGTGATTGTCTCATAAACACAGTAATTAAGTGGTGACACACTAAGAACTATGTGATGCATTCTGTCAAATGCTGGCACTCAGTCCAGGCCCTTCGTCCTGTGATTGTTCTTACAGGAAAAATAATTGCACAGGTATGGGATCTGTTATGTGGAAACCTGTTATTCAGAAAGCTCTGCATTACAGGAGGGCCACCTCCCATAGACTCCATTTTAATGAAATAGTTCAAATGTTTAAAAAATGATTCTCTTCTCTCTTGTACTTGATCCTAAATAAGATATGATTAATATTTATACGGAAAACTCCAGGTCCCAAGCATTCTGGATAACAGGTCCCATACCTGTACAATGCAGAAGAAAAATGCTTCTGCTAATGGCTGCCAATTATTAGAATAGAATTTTCCTAGTTTTGCCTAATACGGAATACCAAAGAGTCATGCTTAGTCCTAGTACCCTGAGACATCCCAGGCAAATTGTCAATAGAATGAGAATTCTTGGCAAGGTTTTTGTTCATGTCAGGTTTATGTACTCCGCTTAATTTCTTTTTAGAACTGGTTTCCGACAAAAATCTCCTGTACAAAAACAGCATTGGTGAATTTGGATACTGCATTTCTGCTATGAAGACATTTAGATAAATATGAATAAAAACTGGAAAATTCTCTCCATTGAAAGTTTGTGAGAACTGCAAGCTAATATAGTCATTTTAATGTGGTCATTTCTTTTTACAACAAAAAGAATTTCACAATGGCTGTCAAATATCAAAGTGCTTATCTTATGCATCATTGATATTAGTTGCTCTGGCTTAGAACACTGTGATTTTTAATCTGACCTATAGATGATGTGCCTTGCAATATACCAGAAAGAACACTGGTAAGTACAATTGACAGTGAAATAATCCCCATCTTTAATCAACTGTGCTGACGTTTTCATGTTTCATTCATTGAATCAGAATGTTATAACAAGGCCTGGAATGTTTTCCATATTTAGTAACTTAGTGCTATCCAACTTTTTCATGTAGACAGTTTATTTTTTGTTGACTGCATACTGTTTTATATTAAGTAAGAAAGTTATGCAAATACATCCATGGAAAATGCCTTTTTTTTTGCCCTGAAGCATGACTCTTCTGCGGCCAGAATGCAATGCAATGGGTTGTGCATCAAATATTTTCACAGACCAATGGACTTTAAAGGGCAATATTTGTGACCCTTAGTGCTTTGGAACTTGCACCCTTGTGATTGGTAAATGTACCTTTAAATGCATTTTTTTTAGTTATCTACACTCTCTATTTCCCCGTTTCCTTGCTTAACTAGATTTGCACCACATTGGAGTAGAAAGCTGCATTTCCATGTACTCACATATAATGCTATGACCCCCAGCTTTGTTAATAATATGGTGTACACAGTGCTATGGGCACCTATCAGGATCAGACTGGGTTGTGAGAGGCCCACTGGGCTTCTAACCTGGGGCCCCACACCTCCTGTGGGGCCCCGCCACCGACTGGCAGCTCCCCCTCCTGCGCGCACTGTTCTATTCCTGGAAGGAATGGTGGGCAGCAATGGCAGAGGGCAAGTGAATGAGAAGGGGAGTGACAGTGCAGGGCAGACAGGGGTCTGCATCGGGGGGGCCGCAAGAGGTCCAAGGCTCACTGGGTTTTTCCCAGTGTCCCGCTGGCCGAGTCCAACTGTATCACCTATCTTCTGTGGTATTACTTCTAAATACTATCTCAAGGTTGCACATTATTTTGTCCCCAGCAGGGGCTTTGCTGCCATGAACCAAGTTGAGAATCAGACAGCAAATAGTTGTTTCTGGTAAATTTAAGAATCAAAATTTCGGTCTATGCTCTCTGCACTAGCGATTCAGCACCCCCTCTACCTGCTCAGAAGCTAAAATAGTAATCGGGGGGCACTTTGGAAATGCCATTGAATCGCCCCTGGTCCCTAGCATTGTACCAAATGCATACCAATGCATACCAATACCAATACTCTTTATCAACTTTTCAATAACATTACTACATTTATTGTGGCAGGGGAGTGTGGGACAGAATGATTTCTGTAAGGTGGGTTGCTCTGTGAATAGATTTATAAAATAAAGTATAGTTAAAACTCAATGACCTTGTACAAACAAACAAAGTGAACAAAGTAAAAAGAGGGTACATCATTTGTCAGGCTTCTGAATGCACAGCCAAAAGCCCTGATAAGAAAAGACATTTCTGTTTTTTTTCCATAGTGCTATTTCAAGCTCTTTTATAATGTCCTTTTGTGTTTTTTCCTTAGTTGTGCTTCTATTCACACAGTCCTACCCCCTAGCCAATCTGCTACATCATATGTAACAATCATAGCATTCTAGAACCATAAAATCTTTTGGTTCTGGTTGTGCAGAGTAACATGGCGTATATATTACACTTTGTGCAGCACCAAACAGAAAGAACAAGAACATCGGACAGATGGTACTTACAGTATTTCACATTTATAACACAACTTGTGGTTGGAACAGAACTTTATTTCTCAAAGTATCTGCAGATCAACTTATCTTCTTACTCAGAAATCTTGCTACAGAAGTCTACTTCTGATTAAATTGGTGAGAAGGAATTTACTGATGTTCTCTCAATGTTGGCCACAAATTCACATGCTTTTTAATTTTTTTATTCTTTATTGAATCACCTGAACCACCCATGCCAACTCAGTAGGTTTTGATATAGTGGCATTGGTATAGTGCCCCATTAGTCATGAAACATGTATGTTTGTCCTAATAAATGATTTTTTAACTCAATATACTTTTTTTGATGGCTTGGTTATTACCCAAACCCACAGTCTAGGTTCAATGTAGTGAGACCATCATCTACTTGCCCATAAAGGTGTTTTCACTGAACATTTTTTATTGAAATTTTACCCAGGAGCACAGTTTATACACACTGATTATATCTAACTGAAGTGAAGGCCAAACAGGAGAGAGAAAACATCTGTTTCTTTTACGTCATGTAAACATAGGCACACAGTTATCCTTGCTATTTACATAACAGTACAAATTCCAACTTTTAAAATAAAAATATAGCCCTTCCTTAAACGTCTGAACTTCCAATAACAGAAATCTTCATACGTACAACTCTGTGAAATATGATGGCACTATATAAATGTATATGAATAAATGTTAACAATAATAATAATAATAATAATAATATGATATTCTTTGGGAAGGGAAGCCCTCCTTTCCAAGTTTATGGTGATGAAAAGGTTGGCATAGATATAATTCATTCATAAGCCAATCATTTCAATTAACGATTTCCTTTTTCTCTGTTATAATAAAACAGTACCTTGTAAATGGTCCACACTAAGATAATGAATCCTTATAGGAAGCAAAACCAGCTTATTAGGTTTATTTCATGTTTACATGATTTTCTAATATACTTAAGGTATGATGATCCAAATTACGGAAAGATCCTTAATCCGGAAAACCCCTGGTCCCAAGCATTCTGGATTATATATATATATATATATATATATATAATAAACACAATAAAATGCAGCTCATCCCTCTTTTTTATTGGGT